>JAWMAG010000004.1:20795000-21220000 GCA_037013455.1 Ceratitis rosa
ACGGGGCCACATAATGGCTTAACACGTTGACTGCAACGGCAATTTGCAGAAAACTGACCTAAAATGACAATTTGATATAATCACCTTCTTCTTCTTGAAATTAGCAATTCTTGTCTACGTAGGTATGAAAAATTAATCGTGGGATATATTTTTATCATAACTTTGTTCACTCAATACTTGTGGGAACACAACAGTTTTGGTTTAACCATTGATATTGGTCCTGGAGAGAGGAATAGTTCGAATAGCACAGTTCCCGTTCCATATCCCGGAGAGAAGAAAAGTTTTCCAGCTCTTCTAAGCAAGAACCCACTTGTTCACCGAATTTCAAGTAATTTGATTAATATAGGTATAAGATTTTTTCGAATAGGGCAGTCCCCAGTCTACTTCCGGATTTTTTTTTTTAAAGGAAAAACCCCTCTCGGGAATTATAGAAATAATCTCACGAAATTTCCAGGCATTCGGTTGGTAACTTTCGGAGATTTTTGGAAATTACTGGATTTTTCCATGCGGACATAAAATTTTTATATATAAGATTTAAATAATTTGCCTTTTTATTTTACTTTCAACCTACAATAATAAGTAATTATTTAAAAATGTTTTTTTTTTTATTTTTAATTTTTTTATAACTTTTAATTCTATTTCTTTTTTAATATTTTTCTAATTAATTTTTAAACTTTATTTTATTGTTTAAACTCTTTTTTTTTTGTATTTTTTATTTAATTTTTCTCTGTATTATTTTTTATTTTACTTTTTTTCTCTATAATTTTTAATTTTATTTTTATTACTTTTAGTTTTAATTTTTTTCTGTATTAACAAATTTAACAATTTTTATCAACTTTATTATTATTATTAATTTTTTTTTAATATTTAAATATTTTGCCTTCATATTTTACTTTTAACTTGATGTAGTTATTATTTGAAATAACTTAATCTTTATTAATTTGACTTATTTTTTTATAATCATTTTTTTAAAGAAATATTTAAATAATTTGCCTTCATATTTTACTTTCAACCTAATATAGTGATTATTTAAAATAATTTAATCTTAATTAATTTGACTTATTTTTATTATAATCATTTTTTTTTTAAATATTTAAATAATTTGCCTTCATATTTTACTTTCAACTTAATATAGTGATTATTTAAAATAATTTAATCTTAATTATTTTTTTTTAATTTTTTTTTTAATTTTGAATTTAACTTATTTTTTTATAATGTTCTATTTAACTTCTTCCTGTATTATGTTTTATTTTATTTTTTCCGGGATAAATATTAACATTTTTATTTTTAATTTTTTTAATTTTAACTGTTTTCTATATTGGTAAATTTTTTTTTTATTTTTATTACTAAGTTTTTTGTTAAGTATTTAAATATTTTGCCTTTATATTTTGCTTCAACTTAATATTTATAGTAATTATTTAAAATATAATTAATTGTTTCTAATTTTATTAAGTCATTTCTGTAAACTGATGATTTTAGCGTGAACAATTTTTCGATTTCAAAACTATAAAATGCAACCGATAAAAAAAATGATCAAACAAAGCGCTACAACAACATAAAATAATACTATTCTTATGTTTTTTAATTTTCTCAAAACTTATCGTTTTACTATTTTTTTTAGCACATTTAGGCGGTATAAAAATATTAATTTTCCTTTGGCAGATACAAATAAATGTAGGTATGTGTATGTATATTTACTTTATTTTTATCAAAATCAAAACAAAATAGAAAATTATCTATGGATTACGCGAAATATCAAAAGATTGGTATCATTTATTACTTCTCTATGATAATTTTTAATGTTTTTTAAAATTGAATCTTAAAAATTTCTATACAAAAAACCTTAAAAATTTGAGTTTTTTGCAACTTAATTTAAACATGAATGTGTTTTAAATAAAAAAAATACGCTTTAATTGCTTAAACTTCTCTTTTTAAATCTTCAGCACGGATAAAAGATTCTTACTCGTATTAGTTTTTTGTGAAATAAATGTTGCTACCTATGTACATACATAAATTTTAATATATTACAACAAAGCGAGAACTTATTATGAATTATAACATTAAAAGATCAATATCACAAAAGGACTTGTTAGTGGACAGGTTTTTTTCAATAACCAAGCACTTAAGAACTTGTAAAAATCTGAAGACAAAAATAATATTTACATTTAATGTGGCAATGCGGTCGTTATTTACCTTTGTTATGCCATTACTGCTGTTGGAGTTGATAGTTGATGATGGCGATGTTGAGATACTATTGCTGCATATTTCGTGAACAAATCAGAAGCATCATCAATGCGGCGGCTGCGGCCAACAACGAATAATCCATAAAGCAAAAGCCGAAAAAATGTCAGGTCGCTGTGCTGTGCAACGTTCCCGTACGACGCTTACTGTGCTGTTGCTGTCGCAGTCGGCAGCGATGACAGAAGAAGAAGCGAAACAGGTAATAATCCAATAATCCGTACACGCACACAAAAAACACTCACACACATAGATACACTTTTTGAAAGTAGCTAAATTGAAGCACCATACAACAATCCAACCAAAGATACTTTTATTTCATTTTATTTGATTGCATTTTTCAAACAATTTTAAATATATATTTTTATAAGATCATTTCGAATGAATTTTATGACATAAATGCTACAAAAGAGCATATATTTTACTGCTCAACGGCTACTTACTTTTTTTTTCACTTAAAATACTACACAATTTCACAAATACATATATTTTTTGTTATTCTTGCTGCCACAATGGAATGGAATGCAATGCAAAAGGGATATCTATCTGCATGCATGCAATTTTCACTTTTTCGAAATTTTCACAAACACATTCTTGCATAAACACGTATACGAAAACGTAAATTTCATTTCACACGCAAAAAAAAAAACATATTTTCCTGGTTTCGTTTAAGGATTTTCCTTCCTACTTCACTATTTCTCACCCGTTTTCCTTTTTCACTTTGATTTTCCGTGACGGCTCGACGGCAACCTTCTTCGCCGCTGCTTCGTATACTCGCGCTGGCTCGTGGAGTACACAAAATTCTTGTTTTGCGTACACTTTTCTTCCACTCCTTCGCTTATCTTACCGATTACTGATTTTTTCACATACAAATCTCAATTCAACTGACGTTTGTAAACTTTCTGCTGCACTTTGATTATGAATTAAAAAATTTCCGTTTGTTGAATTCCATTCATTGGTATGAGAAGTATTCAATTTTCCAAAAAAATTGGATAATTTTACAAATTTTCAACCACCACTTTACACGGCTCCACACACAATTGCTTCCGCCGTAATTTTAACACACTCCACTACGTCCGCGTCGGTTGTCGGACGAATGTAAACTGTTCAATACATGTTTCATTTTGAATGCATACTTCAAAAGCGGAATATTTTTATTGCTTTAATTGGCTGTTTATTTTTAAAATCGTTTAAATTGAAAATTTTAAATACTATTATTACACATGTTAGTGACTATAGAACTAATTTGATATAATTTATATAAATTCTTTAAAAAATTTCATATTTTCCCAAAATTAATGTATAAGAAAAGAGCAACACTGATAGGAAAAGTGTTATTGTGAATGCATCATTTGCTGTCAGCTGTCGTTTGCTCGCTTTGCCATTTGCAGTAATGACAGTGCAAGCAAAACAACGGGTGCCTTGAAGTACTGAAGACGGTGTTAACGGAAACGAATAATAATTCATAAAACTAAAAATTGTACTTATAAAAAATCCTCAAACAACTGAAGATATTTTTTAATAAGTCCAATAGAATCAGTTGAAGTGAAGAAAATATCAAATGAAAAGAGAAAAAACAAGTTGATAACAAAGGCACTGGCAAATCAAGCAAGAAATAGTTTTAGGTATTATATTGTCCATGAGTGTGTGTGAAAATATTGTTGGATTCTAAAAGCATACGTGTTCATGTTTTACCGTTTTACGAAATTCATAAAATAGTGCATAATAAAATTAAATATTTTAATTTTGAATATTTCTATATACCCTGTACTAAAAAATAGTGAAATGCCCGTGTTAGTAGGCACTCTGTTCTAGCATTTTTGAGGTTCTAAGCGGAACTTATGTACACCCTGTGTACCATGGATTTAAACCGTACAAATATAAAGAAAAGCCAACGAAGTAACGGAGAATTTTTCGTTTCCCGTTGAAAATTTCGTGCAAATTTCTGCAGAATCGTGCAAAAGTTAATTCTTTGGCTAAGTTCACCGAATTTTATTCTTATGAACTTTTTTAAAACCAAATTTTTATTTGGGAACAAGAAAATATTGCGAGGGTTGTGCAAATATTTGTGTATCTTGTATGTATGCCTGGCATGGCTCAAATTAAAATGGCAGAAAAGCATAGAAAATCATTGCAAGAAAAATTAAGTTTATATCAAAAAACTGAGATTTTAAGGAAAATTGCTAATTATATTCACAGAAATCGATTGACCACTAATTGTGATATACCTAAAGAAGCCATCTAAATAACAAGGAATAAAGCACTTTTAGCGCACTAAAACTTAAAAAAACCATAAATTTCTGCTTCGAGGTTTTAAACCTAAGACCAATTTGGAAATAAAAAGCCAAGCTCGAATTCGCCAGAATGCACCCTGATACAAATAATGATAATGATGGATTGGTCGGCAAATTTAATGAAACGAGACACATTATTCGCTATCTGGAAATACAATATGTAAGAAAATCCTTTCAAGAGCACACATAATTTATGAGCAATAATTAATGAATTGATTTTTTCGAGATCGCAACTTCATATTTTTGCATTGGATGAATAAACGTTTATTCTTTAACTGGCTCAATAATTAATGAATTTAATTATTATATTTAATTTATTAATTCAGTTAAAATCTAGGGTGCAAGAGATATAAGTGAGGTATTTCCAAACATATTTCAATTGGCTCCAATTAAGCCTAAAACCCTTCCACAACATTGACTTAAGCAATTTTTACTGCCACTTAAAAAAATTTGTCGACATGTTTTAATAATTTTATGTGTGAATATTAAAAGAAATCCAAGGATTATTTCTTATTTTATTTTAATATATTTACATACATAAGTTTGCTTGAAGTTATTGAGCTAGACTTACACCCATTATTGTTTCTATTAGACATTTCATAAAACCTTAAACCTATGTTTAATCGAATTGCTATCTACTCCAACATACACACGCACACATATGAGACATTATTTTTCAAACCAGACGCTCAATTTATGCTGAAGTTTTATATTTTCTTCAATCAATTTTATTTCATTTTTGCTTTACAAACCAAAAATCTCTTGTTATTTTTATTTTACTTTATTTTATTCATTTTATTTTTTTATTCTATTTTATTTTATTTTATTCATTTCAAATTATTATTTTTTATTGTATTTTATTTAACTTTTTTCTTTTTTTATTTAATCTAATTTTATTTAAAGTGTTTTAACTTAAATAAATTTTATTTGTTTTTATTTAAATATTGTATTACATTTCATGTTATTTTACTAATTTTTTTATTTTATGTTACTTAATTTGATGCACCTTATATTCTTTGATTCAATATTTATATTTAATTTTATTTATTTATTGTATTATATTTTATACTATTCTTTATTATTTATTTTGTTTTAAGCTATTTTATTTTATTTTATCTTTATTTAAATTAATTAAATGTGCCTTTTTTTAATTAATATTTTTATTTTTATAATATTTTTTGTTTCTAATTTTCTATCTTATTTTATTTATATTTTTTATTTTATTTCATTTTGGTTTATTTAATTTAATTAATTTAACTATTATATATTTTACATTACATTATTTTATTTGTTTTTTACTTTATTTTATTTAATATCTTTTTATTTAATTTAATTTATATTTCATTTTATTTTCTTTATTTTCCTTCATTTACTTATTTTAATTTATTTTCATTTGTATTTTTATTTAACTTTGCTTTAGTTTATTTTATTTTTTTTAATTTAATTTTATTTTATTTTACTTTGTTATATTTTTATATTTAATTTCATTTTATTTTAATTAAGTTTATTTTATTCTATGTAATTATATTATATTTTACTGTATTTTATTTTATCTTACTTTATTTTATTTTATTTCATTTTATTTTATTTTTTACTTTATTTTATTTACATTTTAATTTTATTTTATCTTAAATTATTTTATTTTACTTTATTAATTCATATTTTTGTTTATTTCATTTTATTTTACCTCCTTTTATTTTAGTATAGTGGTTCATTTTATTTTATTTTATTTTGGTTTATTTTGTTAGATTTTACATTACATTATTTTATTTTGTTTTATTTTATTTGATTTTATATTATTTTATTTTATTTATTTATTTTTTTTTAATATTTTTTAATTTAATTTAATTTTATTTTAATTTATTTTTTTTATTTTATTTTCTTTTAATTGATTTGATTTGATATTATTTTATTTTATTAGACTTTATATTATTTTATTTAATTTTTCTTTATTTTATTTTATTTTATTATTTTACTTATTTTTATTTTATTTTATATATTTTTTGTTATTTAATTTTATTTTATTTTGGTTTATTTTATCTTATATTACGTAATTTTATTTTGATTTATTTTATTTCATTTTATATTATTTTATTTTATTTATTTCTTTTTTTTTATTTTTTTAATTTAATTTAATTTTATTTTAATTTATTTATTTTTTATTTTATTTTCTTTTATTTGATTTGATTTGATATTATTTTATTTTATTTTATTAGACTTTATTTTTTTTATTTTATTTTATTTTATTTTAATTGATTTTATTTTATTTTATTTTATTTTATTTTAATTTAATTTATTTTATTTTATTTTATTTTATTTTATTTTATTTTATTTTATTTTATTTTATTTTATTTTATTTTATTTTATTTTATTTTATTTTATTTTATTTTATTTTATTTTATTTTATTTTATTTTATTTTATTTTATTTTATTTTATTTTATTTTATTTTATTTTATTTCATTTTATTTTATTTTATTTTATTTTATTTTATTTTATTTTATTTTATTTTATTTTATTTTATTTTATTTTATTTTATTTTATTTTATTTTATTTTATTTTATTTTATTTTATTTTATTTTATTTCATTTTATTTTATTTTATTTTATTTTATTTTATTTCATTTTATTTTATTTTATTTTATTTTATTTTATTTTATTTTATTTTATGTTATTTTATTTTATTTTATTTTATTTTATTTTATTTTATTTTATTTTATTTTATTTTATTTTATTTTATTTTATTTTATTTTATTTTATTTTATTTTATTTTATTTTATTTTATTTTATTTTATTTTATTTTATTTTATTTTATTTTATTTTATTTTATTTTATTTTATTTTATTTTATTTCATTTTAGTTTATTTTATTTTATTTTGTTGTATTTTATTTCATTTTATTTAATTTTATTTTATTTTATTTGACTTTATTGTGTTTTATTTCATTTTACCTTATTTTATTTTATTATTTTATTTTATTTTATTTTATTTTATTTTATTTTTTTTTATTTTGTTGTATTTTATTTTATTTTTTTAAATTAGGTTTATTTTATTTTATTTTTATTTTATATTAGTTTTATTTATTTTAATTTAATTTTATTTTATTTTTAATTTTATTTGGTTTTACTCTATTATGTTTTTTGTTTTAGCCTAATTTGTTGAAATTAAAAAATAATGTCTCAGTATATGTATATATGTATTTATGTTGTCCTATATACAAAACAACGCTTTTACCCGTACTCTTAAAAACTATTATTGCATTCGTATCGCCTTCTGTTCACAAACACATTTTCCAATTCTTCATTAACATATCTGCTTATGTATATACATATTTATGTATGTATGTATACTAAGCGAATTAAAAATAAACTAATTAAAATTAATAGCATAATACTAAGTAAATGTAATATCACTAGACGAATGCGTTTCCCACAGCACCTCCGTGGCGCTCACTTTACGACCCGTTGAATGGCTAGGAGGCGTGGTAAGCATTGAAAATGCCAAAAACGCAGAATAAATTAAAAGCGAAATACAGTATGGAATCTCATAGAACACGCTCGCCCAGTGATGGTGTGCGTTGTACTAGCAATGAAGCGGTCTTCGGTAGCGTTTCACTGAAGTCTGTACTCAAATCGGCGGTGTGTTTGGAAATTAAACTCGTGTGGGCCACTTTCGCAGCTGTGCCTGCATTCTGTTGCTGTTGTTGTTGCTGTTTAGCAGCGTCGGCTTTGGCTATAGGCTTTTGTGCAATGCCATGTGGGGCCGCATCTGGTACAAGACGACGCAACAGACCACCTACACAACCCCAAGGGAAGGTCCTGTTGCAAGGTAAAGAGATTTTGTGTTATTGTTATATGATTATATGGCAAAACTCTTACCACTTCAGCGATAGCAACAAACGTATATAGCCGGGTATAATAGTGATCTTCTCATTCTTCTTAATCGCCACAATGATGCGATCGGCCACATCGTTGGGGTTCAATGTGGGCACCCATCTGAAAAGAGTGGAGGGATTTTATATTAATATTTGTTTGTTGCGACGAATAGTGGGGGTAAAGGTACGCACCGGGCATTAACATCATCAAACATGCCAGTTGCTTGTATGAAGAATGGGCAAATACAGGTCGTTTGAATGTTACTGTGGCCGAGCACATCCAATTCCAAACGTAGAGCCTCATCAAAGCCAACCTGTGGGGGGCAACAATACGAACAGTTAGGAAAAGTAAAATAATAATTAATATTTTTGTACTTACAGCGGCAAATTTGCTGGCGCAGTAGTCGACGAGCTTGGTAATGCCCACGTGACCGGCTAAGGACGCTATAGTGGCAATGTGTCCGCGCTGATGTTCGATCATTTTTGGAAGAAAGGCTTTGGTGGTCTGTGGAGATATTTTAGAGTGATTAGAAACTTATTTAGTGTTTGAAGTAAGTATTTGTGTTGGGAACCCACCCAGAAATGTGCCATGACATTGACATTGAATGAACGTTCGATAAGATGATCCGGTGTATCCAGCAAATGACGGCCAGACACAACACCAGCATTGTTGATTAGTAGGGTGACCTAAAATGAAGAAACACATACATATATACAAAAAATTCTGAATAAAAGATATCAATTTGTCAACATAAAAATATAATGAAATAAAAAAAATATCATAAATTAAAAAAATTTAAAAAAATAACAAATAAAAAAAATAAATAAAATAAATAAACCTAAATTAAATTAAATAAAATTAAAATAAATAAAATAATTTAAAATAAATAAAATAATTTAAAATAAAAAATAAATAAAATAAGATAAAAAATATTAAAGTAAGCTTATTCATAGCACACAAATTTAATAAATAAGTAATAAAATAAAATGAAATAAAATAAAATAAAATAAAACAAAATAAATTTAAAAAAACAGAAAAAATATAATAAAAAAAAATTAAATAAAAAACTAAACTAAAAAATAAAATAAAATAAAACAAAAAAAAGATAAAATAAAATAAAATACAATAAAAATATATTAATAAAAATGAAGTAAAATACAATACAATAAAATAAATAAACACAAATTAAAATAAATTAAAGTAAAGTACAACATAATCAAATAAAGTCCAATATAATAAAAACAAAAATAAAATAAAGAAATAAAGTAAAACAAAATTAGTTATAATAAAAAATAAATGAAATAAAATAAAATAAAGTAAACAAAAAAATATGAAATAAAATAAATAAAATAAAACACAATAAAATAAAATAAAACAAAATAAAATAAAGTAAGCACCAAAATAATCATAAAAAATATGACATAAAATAAAATTCAATGAAATTAAATAAACTAATAAGATAAAAAATATTAAAGTAAGCTTATTCATAGCACACAAATTTAATAAATAAGTAATAAAATAAAATGAAATAAAATAAAATAAAATAAAACAAAATAAATTTAAAAAAACAGAAAAAATATAATAAAAAAAAATTAAATAAAAAACTAAACTAAAAAATAAAATAAAATAAAACAAAAAAAAGATAAAATAAAATAAAATACAATAAAAATATATTAATAAAAATGAAGTAAAATACAATACAATAAAATAAATAAACACAAATTAAAATAAATTAAAGTAAAGTACAACATAATCAAATAAAGTCCAATGTAATAAAAACAAAAATAAAATAAAGAAATAAAGTAAAACAAAATTAGTTATAATAAAAAATAAATGAAATAAAATAAAATAAAGTAAACAAAAAAATATGAAATAAAATAAATAAAATAAAACACAATAAAATAAAATAAAACAAAATAAAATAAAGTAAGCACCAAAATAATCATAAAAAATATGACATAAAATAAAATTCAATGAAATTAAATAAACTAAAAAAATATATATAATAAATGAAACAAAATAAAATAAAATAAATAATAAATGAAATTAAATAAAATAAAATACAATTAAATAAAAAAAATTCAATAAAATAAAATAAATTTCAAAAAAATAAAATAAAATAAAATTAAATAAATAAAGTAAAGTTAGCAAAAATAAAAAATGAATGAAATAAAAAAAAAATAAAGTAAACAAACATATAATAAAAAATATGAAATAATTAGAATTAAATAAAAATAAATAAAATAAAATAAATAACAAATGAAATAAAATAAAATAAAGCAAACAACAAATAAATAAAAAACATAAAATAAATTAAAGTAAGCAAAAATAAAAAATAAATGAAATAAAATTGAATTAAATAAAGCAAACAAAAAAAAAAAATAAATAAAAAATATGAAATAAAATAATTAAATAAAATAAAATTCAATAAAACAAAATTAAATTAAATAAAAAAAAATTAAATAAAAAAAAATAAATAAAAAAATTAAATAAAATAAAATTAAATAAATTAACACTAAATATAAAATAAATTAATATAATATAAAATAAAATAAAGTAAATCTAAAAAAAATGTAAAGTAAATTAAAAAATACTATGAAATAAAATAAAATAAAATAACATTAGAAAAATAAAATAAATAAAAAAAATTAAATAAAATGCAATGAAATGAAATTAAATAAAGTTACATAAAATAACATTAAAAAAATTAATAAAGTTAAATAAGATAAAATTAAATAAACTAAAAATATAACATAATATAATATAAAAATTAAAAAAATAATTCAAATTAATACAAAATAAAAGGAAATAAAATTAAATAAAAGAAAAATAAATGCAATATTATATGTGGTTTGTGTGTCATTATATTCGCCAAGGAATTTTTGATTTGCACAAATCGTGTTTAATTAATGAATACCAATGGCATGACTTTATTACATTTTATTTGAACAGTTTGAAAAAATTCAAATTGACATTAGTTTGAAAATTCACACAAAAATATAAATACAAATTATCACCGTAGTAATGTGCAGTCAGTTTATTTTGCACTACTACCGCCAACAAGTTTACTGCATTTTTGCAATTTTTTTCTTACTGCTTTTAGCTAATATTTAATGCCAATAAATATTAAAGCAGCTGACTGTGCAAATACAATTTAGAAACTTGCAACACGTTCTTCTAGAATTTGTTTGCAGATGCATAATAAATACAAATCTATTACTTGGCAAATGCCTACAGCCGCGCAGGCAGCTATACTGGGCGTGAGTTCATGGCGCATGCGTGTCGGTCAAATAGCGATATTGATGTCAAGGTGATCGTTTTCTATGCTTTTTGGCAACTTTATATTAATTAATATATTTTTTCATCATAATTTTGTAGTGGCGACCATTGCGTAAACAACTTTACATATTTTTTTTTTTTTGCGAAAAAAATTAGCAAGTGGACTTCAGTATTTGCTATTGCCAGCTGTGTTTACAGTGTGCAGGTTAAAGTATCAAATTTTTCACTTAATTGCGCCATAAAGTTTATATATTTTCAACGTTATGTAATTATTTAGAGCTATTACGGTACAAAGTTTAATTTTTTATAACTTTACTTATTCTCTATTGCAGACTTTGTGCTTGAGGGAAGAAAGACAAGTTTTCTAATTTAATTAAAGCTATTATTTAGCTATAAAAGAAACAAATATTGAGTATTATTGTCTGGTCAAGTATATGTATATACATATACAATGATTTCTATAAAAATTATTGAACTCACAAGACTTTTTTTATAAGAATAATAAAGAGGTTCTTCTTAAGACGACTTATAAGCTTATCAAACTCGGGTAGTGAGTTGACAAAATTGGTCGATAGTTGCTATTAGACCGCACTTCCTGCCAAAACCGGGTAGACAGGCACAATTTCTATAAGTATAGTCTCCGACTCTCATTATACTCAGAGTCATTGTCATACCTTTTACTCGATAGCTTTGATATTAGCAAGCAATTATCTATTACAGCAACATTTTTCACACTCTTAACGCCTCAGGAAACCATGATTAGCGATAATATTTATCATTTCGTCATGCAATTCAAGCACTGGCAATTATGTATGTGAGTAAGCCTAGTCTTCAAGTAATTAAATTTGATGGGTGTCCAAGTCTATTGTAGTTGATGAAATTAAATCTCGTTTTTATGGCAGTAAAAATGTCCACTTAGTAAGTGCGGTAAGCGTTACACTAAAGAAGCAGAGAGTTGGGGAAACAAGTTCAAGTTGCATATGATAAAAACTTCAACTGTATATATATGTATGTATGAATGAATGTTGTTTGTATTTTTTTATTTAAAATAGGGTCACAAGTCAAGTTGAAGTACAAGCGCATGATATCACTCGAGTTGTTGCCACGACTGTGACAATTAATGCTACTACTGGCATATGTATGTATGTTTACATATACCATATATGTTCAAGGTCAGTGAATTATTAGGCGGGATTAGAGCAAAAAAAATGTTGAAGGATGCTTCTTTGTAAGTATATTTTTACAAGCATTTTCTATATATTATGAGTATACATACATATATAAATATGCTAGTTAACTTAATATAAATAAGTTTAATTATTAACGACTAAAAATCTATAGAATTTCGTAACAACCGTTGTATTTAAGAAAAAGCTTTTATTTTATTTTAGTTTTCCAATTTAAGTTATTAATAAATGCATTAATTTTATTTCATAAATAATTAAATTTTTTTCGAATAACTTTGTGTCCCATTTACTTACATCACCAATTTCATTCCGTATCACTTCAGCTGCTTTGTACACTTCCTCTTTTTTGGAAATGTCAACAGCATATCCCTTGCAGTAGCCACCTTCCGCTTCGACAATTTCGATGGTCTCTTTGATACCTAAAAAACAAAAAAAAAAAAATTGAATGAGCCTTTTGTATTGAAATATTTAATTTCATTTTAAGAATGATCGGAAAAATATACTTAAAATTTTGTAATCTAGCTCCCTTGTAAGAGTATAATTTTTTCTACTGCCCAAGGTTCCAGCTCAAAGATCATCAAAATTTTTTGAAAATTAATTTAAATATTAAATTATGTGAACCTTTCTGATTGCATTCACCTTTCGTCAGGGAATGTCAACCCCTCCGTGTGTATTTCTGACTTTTAATAAAAAGCGTTTGGAGAGGGCTCAGAATGTAGAATGTAGGTGGCTCCATTTAATGAAAAAATTAGAGAAGGACGTCAGACGAAATTACGTATTAATATACATATTACTTTAATGCAAAGCTACGCTCATATTTTATTTTAAATTAATATAATTATTTATTTTTATTTTAAGCTGTTTTTTGCTTTTACTTTGCTTTTTTTTACTTTATTTAATTAAATTCAATTTAATTCAACATAATTTTATTTTACTTTATTTCAGTTTATTTGGCTTAGTTTAATTTTCTTAAACTTTATTTAATTGAATACTTTTTATATTAATATTTAATTTTATTTTAATTTCCTTTTTTCTATTCTTTATTTGCCTTATCTTTTTACATTTAATTTTTATTTTTATTTATTTTATTTCATTTATTTTATTTTTTTATTTTAGTTTATTTTGCTTAGTTTTCTTTCGTTTATTTAATATCATTATTTTTTTTTAATTCTTAATATTTCATTTTATTTCAATTTATTTGGTTTAATTTAATTTTCTTAAACTTTATTTAATTTTATTTTAATTTACTTTCTTTTGCTTTATTTTATTACATTTAATTTTTATTTTTATTTATTTTATTTTTTTATTTTAATTTATTTTGCTTAGTTTTCTTTCGTTTATTTCATTTTATTATTTTTTTTTAATTTTTAATTTTTTTTTATTTCAGTTTACTTTGTTTAATTTAATTTTCTTTATTTTTATTTAATTTCATACTTTTTTTACCTTAATTTTTAATTTTATTTTAATTTTTTTAATTGTAGTTTATTTTGCTTTATTTGATTACATTATTTTTATTTATTTTTTATGTTTTAAGTTATTTTGCTTTATTTCCTTTCGTTTATTTAATATTATCATTTTTTTTTAATTTTATTATTTGATTTTATTTTATTTCAGTTTATTTGGTTTAATTTAATTTTCTTAAACTTTATTTACTTTGATACCTTTTTATAAGTTTTTTATTTTTGAAATTCTAATTTACGTTATTTTATCTTAATTTTTCATTTTATTTTACAACTGAAGAACAGCAACCAGCAAAACTCTCTTAGCCTCTCTGCTTTCTCGACACCGCTAAAAATGATTAAGAAGACAAGAAGCAGCTATAACTAGCGCCGTTGGTCTATCAAAAACACAATATGAATTCAGACCCAAAAATCGACACTAGACGCCATTGTGAATATTGCGAAAAGTAGCCTCACGCTCACCGATGTTTTCACAAATATATTTAAGAAGATAGCTTTCGGTCACATTAGATTTTCGAAATGTCTCTAACAGCGTCGAATGGAAAAATATTATAGGAGCATTAGAGAAAAAATTTCATATTCCCAAGTACCTAAGTTTAAAGATAAGAAGCTATCCCAGAGACAGAGTTCTCCTATACCAGATTACAGATACCCCCAAAGCCTAAAGATCACGTTTAATGCAGCACAGAGAACGATACTCGGTCCTGATCTATGGAATGTAAGTTACAACGACTTATTAAACCTCAAGATGCCGGATGACACATGTCTAGTTGGACATGCGGATGAAACTGCAGCAATAATAATTGTCCGTGACACCGAAGACGCGCGAAGAAAACTAAACCAGGTCATGATACGAACACAAATGTGGCTTGACACGTGCGATCTCAAGCTAGCCACAGAAAAAACTGAGCTATTACTACCAACAATGATACCCATCCCCTGAGAAATAAACATTCAGACTACCAGGTGTGTTAGTTGAAATTTGCCGGTTTTTTCGATAAAGAAAACACTTAATTTTCAGAAGAATCTCAAAATTTTTTTATTCAAAGTATTGACCATTGGTTTCTACATATTTCGCCCATCTCTCAGGCAAATTATGGATACCATTCCAAAAAAACTTTTTCTCTTTCGAGGCAAACCATTCGACGAGCCATTTTTCGACTTCTTCAAAATTAGCGAAGCACTGCTCTGCAAGGGAGTGTCCTATCGATGCGAAAAGGTGATAGTCGGACGGGGCGAGGTCTGGAGAGTACGGCGGATGTGATAATATTTCCCAATTAAGTGTTTTTAATGTGCCTTTCACCAGTTTAGAGGTATGAGACGGCGCGTTGTCATGTTGCAAGAGAACTTTGCCATGTCTTCGATCGACGCATGATTCAAATTGATCATTTGTTGTCGGTAGCGATCCGTGTTCACCGTTTCACCAGGTTTTAACAACTCGTAGTACACCACACCACATTGGTACCACCAAACACAGAGCATTGTCTTACGGCCAAAGCGGTTTGGCCTTCCAGTCGATGGGTCAGCTTCACCAGGGGAAAGCCATGATTTTTTTCGCTTCGGGTTCTCAAAATAAATTCATTTTTCGTCCCCCGCGACAATTCGATGCAGAAAAGATTTCCTTTCGAATCGTTGAAGCAGCATTTCACAAACGGTTTTTCGATTTTCCATTTGTCTATCGTTCAGCTGGTGTGGCACCCATTTTCCATACTTCTGGATCTTTTCCATGGCTTTTAAACATTGCCCCTCGAGTCACATGTAGTGTTTCTGCCCATTTTTGTTGCGATTGGGTTGGATCAACATCCAATACGCCTGCAATTCCTCGTCTTCGCTGCACCAGGATGTTCATTGTCTGTCAAATCGAAATCTCCACTTTTAAATTGACGAAACCATGTCTCACATGTTCTAATCACTGGAGCATGTTCACCATAAGTTTCTACCAGCTTCAGCTGCTTTTTTCTTTTGATGAAATAAGAAAAGCAACGAATGCCGCAAATGCGATTTACTTGGAACGAAACTCGACATATTCACTGAGGTAAACAAATATGACGCTATTATTTTGGCGGAATGTGACTTGCATATTTTTGTAGGTTAATGTCAATAGAAAAAAATTACATACATGCCAAATCATAGAAATTTATACATATTGCTAGCGACATCTACTAGTTAAACCGGCACACTTCAACAAAAACACCTGGTATTATTTTATTATTTTGTTTGATTTTTTTAATTTTATTTCACTCTACTTAATTTTAAATATATTTTATTATGTTTTATTTTATTTTATTCTATTTTGTTTTATTTATTGGTTATTTTACTGTATTTTATTTTACTTCAACTAATATTTTTATTTATTTTTAATTTTTATTATTTTATTTTATTTATAGTCTTTTATTTTATTTGTACCTAATTTTCTATTTTCCATTTGTTGGAATGTTTTTTCAAGACGCAAAAAACACAAATTGGAGGATGAACTCGGCCGAAAATCGCTACAGCGGTTACAAAGCGCCAATTATATAATTTTCTATTTTTCTTATATTATATAAGTTAATATTGCTTTTTTGTCTCCTTTTCATTTAACAATGCTTACCTTCTTTGTTTATGTCCCACACAATCACTTTGGCGCCCAGTTTTCCCAAACGTTGTGCGAGTAGTCGACCAAGTCCATTACCGCCACCTGTTATTAATGCGATGTCTGTGTTTAACTCTTTTTCCGGGTAGCCAAAGGCAATATAATACAGGTCCTGAAAACAGAATTTTAGAATGGAATAAATTAATCAATTATACATACAAATTTTTTATAATGAATGAAAAAAATATTATTTATTTTTTTCTTAAAATTATATGAAAAATAATATTATTACAATATTATGACAAGTAATATATGCTTAAAAATATAGTAACGTCTTTTTGCCTTGATTTTACTCAATTCTCTCACGCAAAGTTTGTCGCTTAAGTCTTTCGTTTCATACAAAATCACCTTGCATGATACTTTAAGCTCTATCGAACGCATAAATGACAGGAAATATTTATAACAAATATCAAAGAAAAAATATAACAAATATAATACAATTGTGAATTATATATTGCTACTTATTATTTTCTTTGTTATTAATCAAAATATGTATTATTATCGCCAATTGTTTTTTAATAAAACATTTAAGAATTCATGCTTCATTGATAACAAGTAATATGTGAATGTGTGCCGACTGATTTGCATATCGCATATGAATTAAATTTTTTTTTCATCTGTAGTGCATTACATAATTTGCATAATTGGAAGGTTGTGCCAGCATTGTCAGGGGAGCGGCGATAAAAGAGTGGTTGAAAAATTTCCACTGAAGCAACGCACAGTGTTTCATGCACAATGCGTGACCTTGAGCTGCGGCATATACGAGTACACGCAGACGGTACGTAGCAATTGAGTTACATTTTTTGATTTGTGTATAAACAATACATACATACATACATAAATTATGATGAGCACACTTTTTTGTTAGTATGTAATGAAATTTATATATTTTTTGTTTTTTTCTGAATTGAGTTAACGATTCGTGACATATGCATGTCAACGTTCATTTTGGGTCGGTAGCTTATACATACATACAGTAAGCAGTTGTAATTTAAATCGGCATAATTGATAGTAGTTTTGTATATTTGTGTGTCAGTAATTTGTACTTCTCATGTATATAATCGTCGAATGGTAATGCATTTCTTTGCTTAATTTTTATTTATTTTTTTTTTTTTGTATCTTTCCCCACTTTTCGGTATGCCTTTCATATTTCCGTTGTTGCTATTTACTATAGCGTGAAAAAAAATTTAAGTATTGTTATAAACAAAAAGCTACATTAAATGGCAATGTTTTGTTTTTGCTTCGAGTTTAGCGGAAATTCAAACATGTGTTTTTTTTGTTTTTTTTTTTTTGGAAAAATAATAAGAAAGCATAAACCTCAAGCAGATGCGGTAATACGAAATAAATTACATAGCGCAGGCAAGCATAAAAATATCTATGTATGTATGTGTCTCTCTGTCTGTGCTATGTCTATATAATTTAATAAATATTATGTACATACGTATGTAGTATGTAATATGAATGTCTCTGGACCTTTACTTGTTCGTCTGAGTTTTTTTGGTTTTTCGTGCCAATTGTTTTTGTTGGGCTACTCTCAAAAGTGGAGCATTTTCAATCTTACGCGACATAAATACAGAAAATATACGTATGTAGGTAGGTATAAATGACACAAAAACACACTGAATCAAGTACCTAAACCAAATATAATGACATGAGGTTTCTTGTGTGTTATTAAATCTGTTTAAATTACCATGAAATTTGATGTTTGGTAATATTTTTAACCACAGGAAGTTGTAATGACATCTATATATATGTGTATTTACTCTTTAATATATATATATATATGCTTTTAACATGCAAATGTTGTAAGATATAATCATCTGCCTTTAATTAATTTTTTTTTAAAACATATTTACATAAAGAGCTAAAAAATTTAAGTCAGTCTGAAAAAAATCTGAAATATTTTCTTCTTCTTCTGCTCAAATTGGATCGATTTCAGAAAGAGTATACTCTTATTAAGTTTGTGAACAATATTTTTGATTGTTTAAGACTCTTATATCTTTAAGAAAATACAAAGCAGCTAATGATCGGTGGTCGGTGGTATAGGAAGGGTTATGGGCTCTAATACCAGCCAAACTAACATCCAAAATTTTAGTAGACAAGTAGGAAAGAATATATTTATTACAATAACTAAGATAAAGTTTTCTCGTTGAACTCCTCGAGGATCGAGTGTTTAGATCCTAAGTCGGAAGCTCGATTAAAAATAGAAGGTCTGTTAAATGGGACATGCATGGGTATATTTCTGGACCCATGTCTAATTCATGTCTAATTGTGCTTAGGGCTTATATAGTGTTATCCATTTCGTGATTTCAAAAGTAAAGAGCTGTATTTTGGCATCCCTCAAACTTAACTCGTAAGTTTTTTTTTAGTTAAAAGTCAGGCATTTATGAAAATGGTTCGCTTAACAACTGCACATCGCCTTAAAATTTTTAAAACTTACCATGGAAATGGTGATTCAAAGGTGATCACGTTTCGTGCCTTAAGAAGAGATTATGGTGCACCATAATCGTCCAACAACTCCAGCAATTGGTAAAACTTTAAGGAAATTTGAGGAGGCTGGCTCAATTACGGATATTTTAAGGCCTGTGGATCATCCTCTTGCTTATTCCACCTCAAATATCGCTGCTTTAAGAGAAAGTGTAGCCGAAGACCCGAATGTGTCTATTTCTCGACGACGTTCTCACGGCACTTTATAGCGTATTTTGCACTTGGATTTACTTGTCCTATATCCATTTAAGGTACAGCTCACCCAGCAACTGAGGCCATCTGACCAGTTGAAATTTGCCGGTTTTTTCGATAAAGAAAACACTTAATTTTCAGAGGAATCTTAAAATTTTTTTATTCAAAGTATTGACCATTGGTTTCTATACATTTCGCCTATCTCTCAGGCAAATTATGGATACCATTCCAAAAAAACTTTTTCTCTTTCGAGGCAAACCATTCGACGAGCCATTTTTCGACTCCTTCAAAATTAGCGAAACACTGCTCTGCAAGGGAGTGTCCCATCGATGCGAAAAGGTGATAGTCGGACGGGGCGAGGTCTGAAAAGTACGGCGGGTGCGATAATATTTCCCAATTAAGTGTTTTTAATGTGTCTTTCACTAGTTTAGCGGTATAAGACGGCGCGTTGTCATGTTGCAAGATAACTTTGCCATGTCTTCGGGCCCATTCTGACCGTTTTTCGATCAACACATGATTCAAATTGATCATTTGTTGTCGGTAGCGATCCGTGTTCACCGTTTCACCAGGTTTTAACAACTCGTAGTACACCACACCACACCGGTCCCACCAAACACAGAGCATTGTCTTACGGCCAAAGCGATTTGGCCTTGCAGTCGATGGGCCAGCTTCACCAGGGGAAAGTCAAGATTTTTTCGCTTCGGATTCTCAAAATAAATCCATTTTTCGTCCTCCGTGACAATTCGATGCAGAAAAGATTTCCTTTCGAATCGTTGAAGCAGCATTTCACAAACGGTTTTTCGGTTTTCCATTTGTCTATCGTTCAGCTGGTGTGGCACCCATTTTCCATACTTCTGGATCTTTCCCATGGCTTTTAATCGTTGGCAAATTGCTCCTCGAGTCACATGTAGTGTTTCTGCCAATTTTTGTTGTGATTCCTCGTCTTCGAACTTTTTCGCTGCACCAGGATGTTCATTGTCTGTCAAATCAAAATCTCCACTTTTAAATTGACGAAACCATGTCCTGCATGTTCTAATCACCGGAGCATGTTCGCCATAAGTTTCTACCAGCTTCAGCTCCTTTCTTATTTTGAAGACATAAGAAAAGCAACGAATGCCGCAAATGCGATTTACTTGAAACCAAACTCGACATATTCACTGAGGTAAACAAATATGACGCTATTATTTTGGCGGAATGTGACGTGCGTATTTTTGTAGGTTAATGTCAATAGAAAAAAATTACATACATGCCAAATCATAGAAATTCATACATATTGCTAGCGACATCTACTAGTAAAACCGGCAAACTTTAACAAACACACCTGGTATAAGGATGGTTGGCCGCTTCTTTTCCACTTGAATTGTCCTCCCGCTCTCTGTGAGCACTCACCAGTAATAGGCAGCAATATGACCGAATTTCAAGCTCACACTGCCACTGGTTAGCCTTTTTATTTTCGACAAGATCGAAAGAAAGCTCTTTCCGATCAGGATTATCATGCCGACCTATTTATGGGCAATGATAGAATTATGAATGGATTTTACTGAAAACCTGTTGACGCTGTTTTCAAAAATTTTATTTTATGTTGGTCAGTTTTGAAAATCCAACCTGCAGCCAAAGCAACTTTTTTTATTTGAACCCAGTTTGAACTTTTATTAATAATGTCTTTAAATTTTTATTGACAGTTTTTCTGGTCAGCTTGTATATTTTTTTTTTTGCTTTACTGCTACCAAGGATCCATAGATAAAAACAAATCTATATATGTATCTATATACTCGTATATATTTATTTCATATAATCGCTTGAAAAGACCAGCAAATCTCTAAAAGTCAGATTGTTTCTATGGTTTCTGGTAAGGTTTGTGCGGACCAGGGACTGACTTATCCGCACAAATCGTATTTATGGTTCAATTTATTCGAAAATCCTCTACATAGGTGGCTTCTCACTCGGATTAGCAGCAAGACGACTATTCTCTCCGTGAAGTGAATTAGGGTCTGTCCTATTCGGACAAATCATATACCTCTTGGATCGAAAATACCTATTTCGATATATTCATGGTTCGCTTTAGTTGAATTTTTTTGGAATATGTCTAAATGGAATACTTTTGCTTTCTAGCATTGAGCCAGAGACCTGAAACCAAGTTCGATTTGCTCGAAATATAAATAATTTTGTCAAAAAATAGTATTATTTGTATTTTTGTATGGATTCGTGTATACCATAGGTATGTTCGCTCCGCATTTTTATTACTCTGCGACTGCGAGTTACAAGCTATTCTTATACTTCGGGGCCTTCGTATTGATATTTTCGTGAAAGCCTGTGAGCAGCAGAGAAGTGGCTAATACAAACAAATAAGTAGTTAGATCAATAATATAATAAAAAAATTTAATATTTTGAATTGGATAATGCTTAATTAGGGATTTTAAGCATTCTTTGTAATAACAATTAGACAAAAACAGTTAGACAAAAACAGGAAAGCCACAGCACCTGTGGCCGGGTCTGCTAGTTAGAATAAAAAAAGTGCTTTAAAACTTTCTTTTTCATTTTATATTGACATGAACACGACAACAGGTGTAATTATGATTATTTCAGTGTCTCTTTTTAATAATTTTTTCCTTCCACTAGAACATACATCAGCTGGGTTAATTTTGTAAGAAAAAATTAAAAAAAAAATTAAATAACATAAGCTTAATTTATTAGTATCTCCTCTCAAAAAAAAAAAAATTAAATAAAATTACGTGAAAAAACTTCTATAATATGTACGTATGTTTGTTTTTATTTCAGAATAAGATAAGCACAAAAGCACCACAGAGCACACACGCCAATTCCGAATATTGTCGCTACCGCCGTCGTCGACTTCACACGAAATATGACAATAATAATAATAGATTTTTTGTTCATTATTATTCTTGCGTGATCATACACATTGAGTCGCTTCACAAAGGCGCTTGATAAAAATGCACGGGCACGAGTCAACAAGCAAAGCACAATTCATACATATTAAAAGCTGACATACGTGTGTGTATTGCTAATATTATATATATGTTCATGTATAGCTACTTTATGCAAGTACATACGTAAATGCTTAGTTTTTCTGTATATAAAATATGTGCGGTCTGTAAGAAACCACAAAGTCATTGACAGCTGGTACAAAAACTACTTTAACTCAACATTTGCGATACAAAAAAAAGTACGTAAATAACTCTTTTATAAACACATACGAGGATTTTGTGCAAAAAAAAAGTTGAAAATATATTGGAAAATACCTACATACCTATATTTAAAGTTAATTTTTTTCTAAAGGGTGCTATATGGTAGACACAGCTTATAAACAAACAAACAAAGAACTCTAAGCGTGACTTTTAAAAATACATATACATACATACGAGTATATGGCAAGCGAACAGTAGCCCTTTTGAGTATGCAGTTCGTAAACATTAACAGTAAACTGTGAAATAAAGAATAATAACAACCAGAAGTTGACAGATTGGACAGCATTAAACATTAATATCTTCATACAGATTTTTTTTTTTAATTTTTTTTAAGTTTACTTATTTGTTTTTTTAAGTGGTAATTATGTGGATATCTTATTGGCATACCAATTTTTGGATTAATTTTGCATGTAGGTATATACTCGCGCGCTGTATCAACAAAAGTAGAGTTGAAGCTGGCACTGGTGGAGGAACGGTAGAATATTTTTTTTTGTGTTTTTATGAAGTGTGCCAGTACTTTTATTTGGTGAAAATTAGTACTTTTTTTCATTTATAATTAGTATTAATTTAATATAAAAGATAATAAAATGAATTGAAGTGAAAATATTTGAAAATGTGTCCCTCTGTCTAGCATTTTTTTCCGGAATTAAAAATATTTTCATAAGTGATAAAAAAAGGTGTTAAAGTTGAACTATCTTGCTGTGTCAATACTTTAGTTCATCACTGTATATGCATTTTTATTCCAATGAGTATTGCAAAGAACGATAAAAAAATCTATAATTAAGGATAATTTAGTCATAATATTAAGTTCTTTATTATATTATTGATCTAACTACTTATTTGTATATGTGGTTCACTTCCGCGCTGGTCATAGGCTTTGACGAAAATGCCAATATGTATGGCTTGAAGTAAGCCAATCGCAACTTTCGGATCCCTATATTTTAATGATAAAAAAGCGTAGCTAACATACCTACACCCGATCTATATTTATACCCAAATCTTCCTAATTTTTGTCAATTTGTCGATGGATCCCTTTCCCGTAAAGAAAATATTATTTATATTTCGAGCAAATCGAACTTGATTCCAGGTCCCTGAACCATTTCCAAGAAGCAAAAGTGTTTCATTTAGGAATATCAACGAACAATTTAACTAAAATCCATAATGAGTATGTATATTTTTCAAATAGATCAGTCCACTTGCCGTAAAAAAGGAATTTCAAGTAAATCGAACCATAAGTACGAACTTCTAGAATAGGTTGGTCTTTGGCCCAGATCCTGGAGAGAAGAGTAGTATTCCTATTAATCTAAGACAACTACATACTGAATTTCGAGTAAATAGAACGATAAATACGATTTTTTCGAATAGTTCAGTAGTCCCTGTTTCATTTCCCGAAATATTTTTGTTCGTGCAAACCATTCTAGGTACCACAGAAAAAAACTGAAAGATTTAGAGTATAATCTGTCGAGTAGTTTTAGAAATCACTGTTACACACATACAACTAAACGCTTATGTAGTATCCCTGTAGAGAAAAGGTAGACTAGTATACAAAAATTCTAGTTAAATATTAGTATTTTAAGAGCAAATCATACTAGTTTGTAGTAAATCAGAATTATACTTGTATTTAAAGTACAAAAATATACTAGTTTGGCATAGACTAAAATTATACTAGTATTTTTATGTAAAATCTAGGCTAGTTTACAAAAGTTCTAGTATATGAACCAGTATTTTGCCGACAAATTCATACCAGTTTGTCGTTTTGCAAAAAAAGCGGAACTTATAAGTAACTAGAAGCTCCGACACATAATTAGACTTTCTATTACAACAAAAACAACCACATATTATTGTTTCTTTTTTATATTTTGTTCAATTTTAAAAAAATATGAACAGTCCTAATTAAGCTTCAAACACATACATCAATTGTTGATCCACTTCCTGGAAAAAAAGAGTGTACCAAATTTCAAGTAAAGTGAATCATAAGTGCATTTTTTTCAAATTAGTTGGTCTCTACTCAACTTTTCGTGAGAGAAGTTTTTCAAAAGCATGCTCAAATCTACCTGAACACATACAAAAAATGTTATTAAAATCATTTCAACCAATGTCTGAGGTGAACTAGTATTTTAATTGGTATATATGAACTATTGTAGTATTTAACTAGTATGAAGCTGCTGCATAGACTGATAATTGACAGTTCGCCGTGTTATAAAACCAATTGATTACATAGAAAATAGTTGGAAGATGAACGAGTTTGTGTAAAAATGTAAACTAGTTGGATCCCAGTTAACTACTAATACTTTTCCCTGCAGGGTTAGTAGGTCTAGTAGAAAGAAATCCATTATTTTTGCAAAAAATTTAAAGCTTTATTTTCCATAGTAAGAATTATTCGATTTATGTCAAATATACACCATTCTGAAGGCAATACCATTATGACTCTCTCATATGAACCTTTGTTCATATTGGCGAAAAATAGGAACAATCGCTTTTCACAGGCTTCTCTTGAGGTCAAATCCTCACCAGCCAAATTATTCATCATAGACAGGAACAAATGGTGATCACTTGGTGCGAGATCCGGACTATGACGTGGATGCATAAAGACTTCACAACCGAGCACTCGGAGCTTCTGGCAAGTCACTATCGATTTGTGTTATCTGGCATTGTGTTGATGAAACACAATTCCTCTCCTGTTGGGCAAAGCTGGGCGATTCTGCGTGACTGCTTTCTTCAAACGGTCGAATTAGTGATAGCACAGATCTATGTCAAGAGTTTGGATATAGAGGAGGAGCTTAAAGTGGATGATTTCTTGCCAATTCCACTAAACACAAAAGAGAACCTTCCTAGTCGTCAATTCTGGCTTGGAGACCGTTTGTGCCAGCTCACTGCTCTTCGACCACGACCATTTTCATTTGACGTTGCTGCAAGTGAACCACTTTTCATTACCAGTCACCAACTGCTTTAGAAATGGATCAATTTTGTTACGATTCAGCAGCGATTCGGTTCATGAGGATTTTTTTTAACTTGTGTGATACCTATACACCGGGCTGTTTTGGGTTTTCCATCTCCTTCAAATAATCTCAAACTATTTTTTGTGCAATATTTAGTTCTTGGGCAATCGAAACAGTGTTCGCATGACGGTAAGACTCGACGATTTCTATTATTTTATTGACATTTTCAACAATTGGCCTTCCATAAAAATTACTAGAATAAAATTGACGAAACCGAAATTATGCGTAATTGACTGTTACAGTATCAGAACCAAATCAAAATTCACATTTTCATCTATCTGACTGCCGTGTTCGCCTTCATCGAAGAAAAATTGTAGAATAAAGCGTATTTTCTCTTTGCTGCTCTTGACTGGCGCTCAAACACTACTGAGTTAAGTGATCAAAGGTTCTACCATTATACTTTTTAGTACCGAATATAATTCTTCCAATGCCATCTAGTGTAATCCACTTTCACTTATAGAAGGGAAGATACAGATCACTAAAGTCATCTATTACCAAAATAATGGATTACTTATTACTTAACTAATATTTTCCATATATTAAAGTTTATTTAGATCTTTTCATGATTCTTTAAGCATCTAATTTAAAAAAAAATATAGAAAATTACAACAAACGTGTAGTTTGTATTCAAAGAACTTGAATTTTTACATAAATATACGTGTTTATAAGCATATCATTTCAAAATTCAGGCCATGGTCTTGCCACCGCCATAATTATTACATTCAATAAACTTTTAGTGACAGCTGTTATTAACGATTCACTGATATATTGCATGAAATGTGAGTGAATAATTAATAATATTCTTACTATTAATATTCTAGTTGCTTATTTGTATTAATATCGAGTTAACGTGTTCACCTCGCATTTGCCATATAAAAATCCAAAAAAAAAAAAAAAAAAAAAAAATTATATTAAAAAATACGCCGCAGTAAATCGTAGAATACAGCAGTGTTACATATATTATATATGAAGTCTAACTAAAGTGCCCCACTTGTAGATTTGTAGTTGCAAATATAAATATGTATGTGCACATTCCAAACGCACAAAGTAGCTATAACTTGAAATTGCGCTGAAATTGTATTTATGCGCATGCGCTCACTACATAACTTCACCGCAAAGCAGCTACAAACATTCTAAGACAATAAAGCTGCGCTTAAAGGCACAACAACAACAATCGATTGAAGATAAAAATTCCAATTTTTTATTTGCAAAGAAATATATTTGTGTTTGTATGTATTCGATTTTGCTTAATTTTAAATATTTATATAAAAAATATTTATGTAAACTAATATAATATAAATACGCATACTTAAACTGTAATAAGAACTTAAAGCAAAATATGATCGAAAGCAAAGAGAAACTAACGGTAAAGCAAACAATTAAGTCAACATAAGAATGAAGCGACAAACTCCCCGCGAATTTCTTAAATGCAACACTTAACTTCAACCAAAACACTTAGCCAATGGCAAGCATATATTCTCACAACTGTAACGCGCGAGCGCAAACACACACACACACACACACATACAAGAGTCGTTGTGGCATTATTTTGACCTTCTGCATAAAGTTACCACGCGAGAGTTGGTTGTTGGTATTGCAAAAATGAAAACAAAAGCTCAAAAGTGTTAAACGAAACAAGAACAATAAAAGCAAAAGCAAAAACAATTACACTGCATGTACATACATGTGTGTAAATATCGATTGCAAACCAAGCGCAACGGCTAAGGCTTCCATGGCTCAAGCACTCGCGGCAGCAACTGCACAAGCTCCAGCAATTGGCCAAACAATCATAGACGGGCGATTGCAACGATTTTGTTAGAGCCGCTCCACAATGCTCAACACGCTTCGTAATGCTATATACGTGTATATTAAAGCCAATTACAATAATAACAATGAAAGTGAATGAGTAGTGAATTGGAACTGAGTTTAAATAAAAAGTGAGATAAATGGTAAAGAGAGAAGTAATCAATTTACTGGCCTCTCACTCTTCTGCTATTGAGCTCTCTCCATGTAAAAAGCTTTCGGCATTCGGCAAGACGTCTCTGTTCAATGTTGTGTCCAAAACTCATTAACAAGAGTAATTCGTAATTAAGGGGTTTGTGGTGGCCAGTTCCTTCCGTTAATTTTCAATTTCTTGTTTACATTTATTTACGGATTTAAAACCAAAACAATTGGCAATCAAAAAGAAACAAATTATTTATTTATTTTTACCGAATGTAGTGGATATCCGCAATAGACGAAAATCTCTTCTACGGTTACAAAGCGCCAATTATATATATATGTATATGTACTGTATATTTAATTTAAATTAGTTTAATTTATTTATTTATTATTATTTCAATCATAATTTTTATTTTAGTTTAGCTTATTTAATTTAGTATTTTATTTTATTTTAAATGCTTTATACAGGAAAACTAAGCTGGGTTTAAATTATTTTTTTAAAAAAGTTACTTTTTTATTTTAAAAAGTTTGAACCTCAGCATTATGTGTGAAACAAATGAACACTTCGCGAATTTTTGCAAACTTCGATCTACAACGGTTTCAAATCGCACAATTTCGCCAAAACGAGAGGGAGATTCGGAAATGGTTTTTTATATTTAAAATATATGATCATATGTTTATTCAATTTTATTTTGATTGGTTTTACTTTATTTTTATTTTATTTCATATTATTTTAGTTTATTTTATTTGGATTTAAATTTATTTTATCTCAGTGTGTTTAATTTACTTAAAAAAAATTTTTTTTTTTTTAATTTTTTGATTATATAATTTTTTTTTTATTTTTTTATGTTATTTGATTTTATTTTATTTTTTTTTACCTTAGTTTATTCAATTTAACTTTCATTTATTTTATTTTATATTATTTCTATTTGTTTTACCTTATTTATTTAATTTGCTTTACTTATTTTTTGTTTCATTTTTATTTATTTTATTTTCCTAAGTTTAATTTAATTTAATTTAAATTAGTTTAATTATTTTAAATTTTATTTTGTTATATTTTGACTTATTTTATTTTTAATTATTTCATTTTATTTTAGTTTAGTTTATTTTATTTTATTAATTAATTAATTTTTTTATTTTATTATCTATTTTATTTTATTTGGTTTTAATTTATTTTATTTTATTTGATTTGTTTTTATTACATTTTTTTATTTAATTTAATTTAATTTACTTTTATTTTATTGTATTTTTTGTTTTATTCTATTTCATTTCATTGTATTTTTTGTTTTATTTAATTTTATTTTTTATGTACCATTTTATATTATTTAATTTATTTTAATTTAATTTCATTTTATATTATTTTATCTTTTTTATTTCATATTTTTTCATTTAATTTAGTTTAACTTTATTTTAGTTATATTTATTTTATTTTATTTTATTGTATTTTATTTCATTTTTTTAATTTTAATTCTTTTTATTTTATTTTATTATATATTTTGTTTCATTTTGTTTAATTTAATTTAATTTAATTAATTAAACTTTATTTTAGTTTATTTAATTTAATTTTTATTTATTTTATTTTATATTATTTAATTTTTTTACCTTATTTATTTTGTTTTATCTTATTTTGCTTTACTTTATTTTTTCAATTTCATTTTATTTTATTTTAGTTAATTTTATTTTTTTTTAATTTTAATATATTTTATTTTATTGTATTTAATTTTATGTTATTTTATTTTATTTTGTCTTATTTTATTTAATTTAATTTTTTTCGTTTTATTTATTTTATTTTATTTTAATTTTATTTAATTTAATTAAATTTTATTTTAGTTTATTTTGTTTTATTTATTTCATTTTGATTCATTTAATTTTATTTTATTTTATATAAATTTATTAAATATTTAATTAAATTTAATTTTATTTATTTTATTTTATTTCATTTAATTTTGTTTTTTTTTTATTTTATTTTAGTTTCATTTAATTTAGTTTAAAATACTTTAATTAAATTTTATTTTATTTTGTTTTAGTTTTTTTTTACTTAATATTTTTTCATATATTTTGATTTAACTGCATTTTATTTTATTTTATTTTAAGTTATTTAATTTAATAGAAATTAATTAAATTTTATTTGATTTTATTTTGATTTATATTATTTTATTTTATTTTATTTTATTTTACTTTACTTTATTTTTTTATTCTATTTTGTGTTAGTTTATTTTATGTTATTTTGAGTTAATTTATTTAATTTTATTTTAAAATTTGTAATTTAATTTTTTTTAATTAAGTTTATTTCATCTTAGTTTAAGTTTATTTTATTTCATATTTGTTTATTTAGTTTTTATTTTGAGCCATTTAATTTAACTTAATTTAACTTTCTTTAAATTATTTAAATTTATTTCATTTTGTATTATTATTTTTAATTTTGTTTTATTGATGCTGTTTTGTTCAAATATTTTTTATTTTATTTATTATTTGATTTTATTTCAAATTATTTTATTTTATCTAATTTAAGTTTGTTTTATTTAGTTTAAGTTTATTCTGTTGTGGTTTATTTTTGTTATTTTTTTACTTATTAAGCATTTTTTCCTTTCTTCATTTCCTTATTACTTTATTTTAATTATTTATTTGAAAATTATGAAATTTAATTAGTTAAATTTATTAACATTTCTTAATTTTTATTTATTTGAATGTGATTAAATTTCATATATATTTTTGTTATTTTCATCTATTTTTTTATATTACTTTATTGTTTATTATTTTTTTTTCATTTATTTACTCAATAAATTCATTTAAATGTATTTCATTTGTTCTATTCAACTCTTAGTCACAAATTGGCTGCACAAGTGTTCAATAAGTTTTCCCATAATCTCATGACTGTCAAGCTGACTTTTTGCTATTCCCCCCCTTGTATCGTCTGTGCGCTATTCGTTGGATATTTCGCCTAGTCTGTTCGCCTAGTCGTTTAGTAGCCGGCAAAAGTTGAACTAGGTCAACTAGCCATTCGTGGCGAATGTTTTGAGTATTTCGCAGCATTGCAGCAGCAACAACAGCAACAACAACTATAAAAATAAAACTATTAGCAGCATCAATATCCACAGAGTATTAGTAATAGTTGTAAAATTGTTGTTGCTTTTACACGCCAACTGCCAACTGTGTTGTATGTTTGCTTAGCTACAATACCTTCAACCAGACATACCATACATATTCATACAAATAGTCATATGTGAGTGTGTATGTACGAGAGCATGTGCAGTCGATGTCGTCACTATACAGTTCAGCAGTCGGAGAGTTCACGATTTGACACTTTGGCATTACTCAAGCAATGGATACCCGCCAACGGCAACAAAAGGAAAAATTCACTAATAAAAACAAAAAAAAAAAAAAAAACAACAACAACAAATTCCTCATGCAAAATACTTTGAAACAGAAAAACTAAAATAAAAAAACCTATAAAATAGACGATAGCATCGCAGCGTTCCATTTCAGAAACGAAATAAGCATGCACAGTTTTATATTATATATATACATACGTGTGTATACATATGTAGGTATGTGTAAAATATTTACGGTATGGCTCAATAATTAAATGTTTTACATGCAATTCGCTTCTTTCACTCAATGTGATAAATTTATATGGTACATATGTATGTACATATGTGCTTGTATATGTGTGTATTTATTTAAAATTTTACCTCATTTCATGTAAATTTTATGAGTTCCATTCAAAATTTTGGCCATAAAACAGGTTTGCATCTAACTTTTGCTATTGCTAATTTTTTTCATTTCTGTTTTAGATTTCCCAATCGTCAGCTTGGATGTTTTAGCAGTGTTGTAGGCGCGCGAAAAGTTATGTGAGTTATGTTAAACAGTAAAAAAAATGTAAATATGTAAAATAAAAATGGACAAAAAATATTTAGGTTAGATGACGTCTGTGGTCAGAGACACAATCGTAACAGACAGACATAAAAATATTATGACCCACTGAAATTAAAATATTTTTATTGTGTATATAAATAGTTTTAAAAATGAGAGTTTATTCCCAGTTGGCTGGGGCAGAGCCGACTAGTCTGTACTACACCTTTTTAAAATGGAAAATTTACACTTTCGCTACTTTAAGTGGTCTATTGACGCCAATTTTTGGCGTTAAACAGCGGAATATGGAGATTGTTTTATTTAATAAAAGATGTAAGACTGCAAAGTTATCAACTGTAGTGCTCTCAAGAACCGTGCTAGGTGCTACTGGGTCCGTAAAATATCTGGGACTCATTCTGGATAAAATAAAAAGCTGCTCATAGAACTCAGTGGATCTCCCTTTAACTTTCCGAAAAGAGCGATAGAGCTGAATGGAACGGTGGCACTTAAACTTGGCTAAGTAGGCTTTAAATTGTGACTAATGGACCCCTGAATTCTAAACATCACAGAAGACTGCTATGAACGTCTTCTTGGATCTACTCCTCATTGACATTATAGATATATAATTGACGCTTTGCCACCGCGGAAGTAATATTCGGCCACGCTTCTCTTCCGATTTGTTGTGTACGTCTGGATATTTTTCTAACAAATGTAGGGACCTAGAGTTTATACTAAACCGTCTCCGAACAGCTGAAGGATTTTTATGAGGAGCTCTTATTTCATGTCAGAAAAACACTCGGTAGACCTGACATTCCCTGGCCCGGACAGACCGCAATTAGAAAAATTAATTTTCTATAATTTTGAATGTTGGTAGAACCAGGACTGGAATCCTGGCAATACGAATGGCAGTACGTAATATTAACCAGCCTGCTATTACGGCCGCCTACATTATAGGGTTACATAATGCCGCTGGTGCTGCGACTAGACTACAACAGATATCTGAATGGAAACTGTTAAGCCCCCGGGAGGCTAATATTTAAGAAGATCCAGGATGGTTTTAATCTAGATAACGGAGTCGATAAGGGAAATGCACTTAAGGGAGTTTGGCAATTATTAGTAAGCTTTTTCATCTGCCTAATCATAGTAATGTTTTTCGAGCTGAGTTAGTGACCAGACTTGAGGCCGTCAATTACATATGTTTTATGGTATTTCCAATAAATTGTATATATTCCATTTTGGATAGGAAGGCTGCATAAGAATAGCAGAATAAGCAGATCACTTAACGGCTAAGCAGTCCTTTATGAATCCAGTTAGGCTGCTTCGATGCAGAAACATGCCGGGAAATGGAATGTCGTATGAGCTTACAAGGAAGTACACTCCTCCCACCCTTTCGCCATCATGACAGAGCTTCAGCGTGGTGCTCTCTATTTCTAAGCTCACTACAAGAGAGTTACTCAGCACAGCTGCTAACAAGAAATGGAAGAGTCTCAGTACTTCCAATGTGATCAAGATAAAGTGACCAACATACGGTAAAAGAAAGCCACGTGAGCTTATCTCTATAAAAAGGAACGATATTTATACAACTATGGATCTGCTTACGAGATATCTTTTAGTGGGTAGGCAGGTAGAGAGAGTGAGTGTACCACTAAACGACTTCTGCAGTTGCTGGTTAGAGGAGAAAGATTCCGAATCTTTGCGAGCTGAAGTCTCTAGGTGCAGCAACCTTTTAGAGATTCGAGTGAATACGAGGCTGCTAATATACGTCGATTTGCAGACTCCACACATTGGTTTGATTAGCGGGTGGGTTGTAAGTTGTGTCATTCTTACTGATACCAAGGCGTTTGTCATATATCTCCTGCTTTTCGCAACTACAGAATAGTGTAGATTAACTTGTTGGATTAACAATTTTTTATAATAAAATTACTTTTCGATGCCGGCGAGACAAGCTTTGGTAGCCTTTACTCTTAAAGCCAGTAAGACCACAATCAGTAGCTCAAAGATTCTTCGGTTTCCAAGACTATTTGTCTTTGCTTTCACAATACGGGAAGTAATTCTTTTTCCAAAAGTATTCAAAAATTACTATATATAGAGGGAGGAACATCTCCAGGTAGCGTGAGAAGGAAAACACTCTCGGCAATTTAACTGTTGCCTCGCTTCCGACAAGTACAGGCTGAGAAGATTGTAGAATCGTTGCATTCTTCTGTAGATTATAGTGGCAATTCTGAATGTGTGGTTTTATGTTGGCCTGTGGTAAAGAAGGCGATAAACGTTAACCTCAGAAACAAAAATATATATTTATTTCCCCTATAGGATAATCTATCACGCGATACAAGGCATTGAATTTAATACCAGCCGAGTGACCGTATTTTCGATCACATTTTAGAGGAATCGCGACCGTATGTCAGCAATAATGCGTAAAGTATTCTCTTGCAAGTCGTCAATTATTTTGGAACTATCTGCGTGGACCCACATAACCCCACATAACCCCACAAAAAATAGTCCTGGGGTATCAAACCTTATTTATGGTCTGTAGGCTAGGGCACAGGCTCACCAAGCGAGATAATGCGCTCATCAAAAGTTTCCTTCAATAAATTGATTTTTGCGTTGGCTTTATGGCTCAAGTAGCGTCGTCTTGCTGGAACCAAAGGTCGTACAAATCAAAATTCTCCAAGTAAGCTAATAAAAAGTCAATAATCATGGCTTTTTATCGTTGCAATGACTCTGACTGCCCAAAGAGCACACCAAACAATGACTTTTTGAGGATGTATCGGCCTCTCAAAAATGACTTTTGGATCCATTCAACCATAAGTAAGCTTTATCGCTGAACAAAATTATCTTGTGAAAATCGGGATCGCTGGCCATCTCGTTTTGGGCCCACTCACCGAACATGCGACGCGCTTGATGGTTGCTCGGCTTCAATTCCTGCACAAGCATGATTTTGTAAGCCCACAAACCTAGATCCTTCCGCAAAAGCTCCAATTGTAGCGCGTGATGGCGTATCTGCTCTATATATCTGATGATGATACTCTGCTCTACAGTAGCAACATCGTCTTCGGTGCGCACTGCACAGCTTCTTTGAGGATGCACATTACCCACCGAAGCAGACCGAATTTTGGAGGCATTGCGTGATGTGTCTTTAGTTATTAAATTTTCAAGATTTGCAAACACATACAGCTGGATCTGAGCTCTTTGGGAGAGTTGGCGACGGTGTTCTCTTAGTCATAACTTCGGGATCGTGGATAATTTCGTCTATCTAGGAAGCAGCATCAACACCAATAATAACGTCAACCCTGCAGTCCAACGCAGAATAACTCTTGCCTGCAAGTCGCTCATCATTCCGGTCCTACTATATGGCGCAGAAGCGTGGACGATATCTGATCAGTCGGCTCTAGGAGTATTTGAGAGAATAGTTTTGCGAACGATTTATGGTCCTTTGTGCATTGGCAACGACGAATATCGCAGGCAATGGAACGATGAGCTGTACGATGATATTGACTTAGTCCAGCGAATGAAGAGACAGCGGCTACGTAGGCTTGGCCATGTCGTCGGAATGGATGAAAGCACTCCAGCTTTGAAAGTATTCGATGTACTATCAGCTGGTGGAAGCAGAGGACGAGGAAGACCTCCACTCCATTGGAAAGGATCAGGTGGAGAGTGACCTGGGTTCACTTGGCATTTCCAACTGGCGCCAGACAGCGAAAAGAAGATATGAATGGTGCACTTATATTGATTCGGCTAAAATCGCGTAAGCGGTGCCAACGCCAATAAGGAAGAAGAAGTTTCCTTAGGAAACCCACGTTTCGAGCTCTATTTCAGGTTACCTGAGAATTGAAAATTTAAGGATGTGGAAGAGGTTGGCGTAATATGTTCTTTTTAAAGAGTGGAAATTTCTAAGGTAAAAGAAATCTTCATGGGCCATTACTTGAGAGGACGAAATAAAGAAAGAATGTGAGCTCGACTTCCGAGACGCTGCAGAAGTTTTAAGATCGTTGAGGATATATAGAAAACTCCCTCATCTGCTTTGCGATTGTCCTCAGGGCAAGATATAGGCTTCCTTGATAATTTCTCTAATATAGCAGAAGTCAGGAAAATAACCCCATAAGAGTGAGAAGGGAACCGAAGTGGATGATATAGATTACTCTGGGATGCGTCTACTATAGCGTACTCTAAGCGTAATAATGTCGATTTTTGTATGAATTTTTCTACAAATCCCAAAGAAGTTTCCCTTTCGTCGACTTAATTTCTTTATAAAAATATTAAAAAGCGAAAACAATACATTTTTTTTTTAATTTTTCTAGGTATTTTACCTAATTTTCTTCATAAATTCATACTTCTATTTTTAAAATTTAAAATTATATTCACTTTCAAAAAAATTAATACACAAAGAGACTTGGATTTTCATATGATTTTCAAAACCTCACATAATACTATGGTGAACAAGACATTTAGTACTGTGATTGCCCCAACAAACATACATACATACCTTTGACAAGTGCCTGCACAACTATGCCACACAAAACCATCAACCAAGTGCCCAACACTCTGAGCTGCATAAGTCAGCAAATCTGCCAAGTACACAGCACTCAATGTCGGTCGATTATGCAACTCATGCTACTTATTGTACTACAAGTACTTATTTCTGTGCTCGTTGTTGTTGCTTTTTCTTCTTCATCAATTTGTTTTTTGCTTTTTCTTTATCACAAACATTTTATTAACAATTTGAACAGCTCAAATACTTAATACGGCCTATTATTGTGCAGAGCTGAATTGATTGCTTGCTGCTTATCGTTGGCTTTAGTGGCGCGTTGCACTAAGCGTGCTTGTGCTTGCTTTACAGTTACATACATGCGCATACAACAAACAATGGCAACAAATAATTGCCACTGACAAAGTGGCAGTTGAGTCAAGTAGACTTTGAGTGTTTTAGCCTGACGAATTGAGGGGCGGTCAGGTGTATAAGCATGTGTGTGTGTGTGCGTGTGTGTGTATGTATGTGTACATTGCAACATGCATTTCTTATTGTTGTACGGTTTTTGTTTCTTTTGTGATTGAAAGAATGGAGTATTGGGAAATGCATTGTAAACAAAACGGCGCAAAATCTTCAATGCGGTTTGTGGGACAAAGCAATTGTGTGATATTGATGACAGAAGAAGAAGTGCAAAAAAAAAAAATTAAAAATATTATTGGTTATATTTTTTACAAATTTAAATTGATGCTGAACCGAAAAATCATCATTAACACTACATTAAAAATTTTGGAATAATTACAAATTTCGGCAAATTATTTTTGAAATTTAGAATTTCCCATTTTAAATATAACAAGGAAGTGCAATATTTCAACATTCATTAAACAAAGCTTAATTGAAATTTATAGAAATAAAATTCTGAGTAATCATAGAAACTATTATACCATATGTATAATAACACTGAGCCAAAGCAGCGGCAAACAAAAGACTTAAGCAACAAACTCGTCGAGCAACAATTTCTTCCGCGTAAAACCCTGTGAGTGGTTAATTGATAATCTAATTATTATTTATATATTTGATAATGGATGTAGAATAAGTTAATGAATGAAAAAATATAATGATTGGTAGTACAAGCAAAACAAGCTCGAGAAGCTTGGGAAGTACTTCAAATTTTGGCATTAATCATTGCGGTGGTTTTTTGGCAGCTGCGCGCAACAAAAAAGGAATATATGACGTGATTGTTATTGTTTCTGCATAAATTATTCAATAAAATTTGTCGAAGTGTTCTATGGCATGTTACTACTCACAACTAAGATAGACCAATTTGTTTGATTTAAAATAAAAAATAATATATTTATATACTATGCGCCACAGAGGGGCCAACTTCTTTCAACTCTCAATCTCCTGTTTTCCCTTCCATGAGGCACAGTTTATGTAAGATGAGCTGACCCTAATTTTGGCTTGACCATTGACGTCTACGGACTTTTTTCTCTTTGATTTGATTATTTCGTTCTGAGTTGGTGGTTGTGGCATTCCGTTACCCGAGTATGGAGGGTTGATACTGGACAGAAATGGCTTTCAGTCTTTTATGAATGTCATTCTCTTCTTCTTCTTTACTGTCGTAGAAACCGCTTACGCGCTCATAGCCGAGTTAACCACATTATGCCAAGTACAGCCAGGTCTTTCTCTATCTGGAGCGGAGGTTCTCTATCCGGATAACATGACCTAACCAGCACAGCCATTGTTTTTTTTATTCGTATATCTCGTATAGCTCATCGTTACATCGGCTGCGGTATTTGTCGAACTCATATAGAACCATAAATCTTACGCAAAACTTTTCTTTCGAAAAATTTTAACTTCATGACTGTCTATGTTCCATTAAAACCCAGGCAGGGTTTGTAGTGAGTTCGGATCTCGTCGTCATTTAGTTCATGATGTTTAGTTCGTGATGTAGGTATCATAGAGGCTGTGAAGAAAACTAGTTGTTTGCACAGGATCTGGCTCTGACCACTTTATCTCATAAGCGTGGGAGCCAACGCCGTCTTCACAGATATTATGAGATCCGGTAGTGACTACGAGGGGGAACTCACATCGAAAACCTTCTTCCTTACTTCTTCCTTACTTATAAATAGCTAAGGATAATGCAGTCACAAGCGTCGAAAGCGCATATCTGCCTCAAAAAGGGTAACGATGGGGGAAGCTCCTTGAATAAGGGGGTTATGACGAGACCCTGCTGAAATAAGACTGTGAAGAAGATAGCGCTAACAAGGATGTATCAATCAAAGTCCGAATGTATCATTTACTGCCTTGACAGTGGTCTCATGGCTTGGTTTGAATGAATACAGACGGCAAGTGACCACACAAAACACATACGAGGGTAGGACAGCGATGATAACTACCACCTTCTTGAAGATGAAGAGACCGAGAAGGTCACATGCGCTGAAAAGCGTAAGGCTTTAAGGACTTTACAGAAATAGGATGGAATCTTTACAGAAAGGCTACAATAAAGCGCAAAAAAGTGGTGTAAAGAGCGAAAGCCCTACTACCCATATTCTAGGTTGACTTCGTGGCCGCAGGGAACGGCAAAGATCACACTTATTTTAAGAGAGTCAAAACAATGGATCACTTAACCATTGTGGCACTCGAAAATATTAAATAAACAAGTTTTCATACCAAGCTATACAGATCGATGCGGTCCATTCATCGAAATTTACTTGAGAACACGAATTTCCAGCTGGAAAAAATGGAAAGATAGTTACCACAGTCTGGAAATATACACGGACGGATCAAAGCTTGAGCGTATTTTCTTAGGGAACACTCCTATAAGACTGTTTTTAAAGCTACCGAACCAGTTTGCAGTGTTTTCCAGGCGGAGTTAGCTTCTGTAATAGAGGTAATTGAAGCCAGCTTTACATACGTGTATAAGGATATCTTAATTCAGCTACAGGCAGACAGCAATAAAAGCACTTGGCACACTTTTATTATATTCCAAAATTTTTCTGGATTATCATCGATCTCTACAGGATATGGCCGAACAGAGAAGACGGTCTTTGCCGTGGGTACCTGGTCGCAGGAATATCGAGGCAAACTTTAAAGTATATAAACTTGCTAGGTAAGGTAGGACCAAGCTGAACAAGACGCGTTTAGGTGGAATGAAACTACCATCTGCCGCAAATTCAGGGAGAACCAGCCAAAATGAGATAACAAGAGATTATGAGATATAATGTGCACTCCTTAAAAGAGAGGAGGATATGTACAAATTAATTGAAGTCCTAACAGGCCGCTCTCTGATATGATGATATGCGGAGAGACTAGGGTGGGTGTCATGGTGGGTTGGTTGGTTGGTTGAAAGATGGAGGTAAAGGACCTGACCGCAAGCGGCCGCACCTAAGCCATTGGGCAGGTGCTTCTCCATATATCTCAACTAGACGTTCATATACCCATAAGAATGCCGACATCAGTAGTTGTTCCGGAAATTACTGATACTGCGATCACACTGATGTTGCAAGATCGTCATGTGACCTATCACGGGTATGAGACAACTATAGGCATAACTGGTACCTGCATACATTCAATATGGCATGAACATTTGACTGTAAAAAAAATTGTGTTTACGTTGGATTCCATACAATTTGTAAATCGCTCAAAAAAAAGCTACTGTGGATTGGTCGAGAGAAATGCTTCGAAATACGTCTATGACATCGTAAAAGGTGATAAATCGTGGACTTGCGCGTATGAGCCGGCAAATAAACAGCAGTCGACTGTATGGTTGTTTAACGATGAATCGAATCGAACAAAATTGTTCACGCAGGAAGTGCTTCCAAACAAAAGGTTGTCTATTTTATTGGGAAAACATAGAAATGTCACAACCGTACGATCAGAACAAGGTAGTACAGTAAATTTTGAGTGCTACGAAACCATTTTTTTCTAGCTATCGTCTAAGAATCAGTAAAACCAACCGCCGAAGACGGTTCACTATTCACCACGACAATGTAAGCTCTCAAACATTGACCGAAACAACTACCTTTTTAGAGCACTCTACACACATTGATTTATTGACTCATCTACCTTATAGCCGTGACTTGGCACCGATGATATTGTTGTACTTTATAAATGAACTAGAAGTTGAACTTTTTCGATAATTGAAGAGATGATGATGCTTTCAGAACACATATTTTGGAGATACCTCAATCAGAGTGGCGAAGGTGCTTCGAGATCTTAATGGCGAATATTTTGAAAAGCAATAATTCTAATTGCGGTCACCCCTCGGCAGGGAATGTCAACTGCTCCGAGTGTATTTTTGACATGAAATAAAGGCTCCTCATAAGAAAACCATCAGCTGTTTGGAGGCGGCGTAGTATACGAGTAAACTGTAGGTCCCTACGTTTGTTAGACAAACATCAAGACGCAAAAACCCCAAATTGGAGGAGGAGCTCGGCCGAAAATCGTTTCAGCGGTTACAAAGCGCCAATTATATATATATGTATAATATAGTGATTTTCTATGATTAATATTGTTTTTTGGTTCTCTAATCCTGAACATAAGAGACAGCCCTCGTGGATATATTTATTATTTATCATTTCATATGAGTTTTCAAGCAAGTCACTATTACATAAGTTTTCCGTCAAAATATTGCCCAGATTAGGCTTGAAATACGAGGCAAATCACAAAATAGCCACAAGGATTGCGGAATTTGTCGATCGCAGCGACACCTGGCGCGTAAATTCTTCGTCGGAACATTAAATTTCATATGTAAGAGAGATAAAAAGTACAAAAAAATAGACCAAGAAGCTTTAAAATCATGGCATACCCTCTTTATTCAACATTTAGTAATAGCAAAAATAAAGTTTTGAAATTACTACTGACTGAAATTCCAAAAAAAAACATATTTTTCTATAGAATCGAAATTGGTTCAACCGCTTGGCCGCCATACGGAAGATATTTCATTTTCATATAAACTGATGTGAATTTCTTTCTCTTTGAAACAATAAACAAAAAAATATAAATAAACAAAAAACAAAGTATACAAAACACTGGCTCTCCATGCTAAAATGTTAAATTATGCATAACAGTGAAATAAAAATTGTTAATCTGTTTTTAATTTGCACTCAATTTCTCTAAATTTTTGAGTTTCGTTTGCTGAAAAAAAGCACACTTCAGTTCAAATTCATTAGTGGCATTACGTTAACAAAGCGAATGACTGACCAACAAAATCTCGATTTTTCGCTTGAACACTCCACTAAAAATTAAAATTAAAAAAAAAATTATTCCATCTCTTTATCTTTTCTACGTACAACTATTCCCTTGATGTTTCTCCTTGCTTCTGCTGCTGCCGTTGTTTTGCTTACTTTTCTATTGTTTTGAAGCCGTCAGTAGTTGGTTTGTTTGTCATGCGCGCTGTGAGATGTTCGAGATGCAAATAGATAAAAGCGAAAAAGTGTTGGTGTTACATTGTTGCTGTTGCTGCCATGCAGTACCAAAAGCAAATAAATTAACTATTTCGGCACACTATGGTTGTTTCAATGTAACTTCTATTTACATATGATAATCCATGCAGAGACACAAGTATACATATACCTATGTACATACCCTGCAGGAAAAAATACCAGTTGTTAACTAGAATTAAACTGGTTAGTCAACAGTTCACTAGTTGAACTGCCATCTATTGTCCATGGGAGCAACTGGTGTTCTTAACACTGCAAACTGTCAATTGTCCGACTATGCATCAGCTTTATACTAGTTAAATACTAGTTCATTATCCCGCAATAGTCGAGTGGTTAGCATTGTGCAGGTCAGGGTTCGAGTTGTGGACTAACCAACATCGAAAATCATAGAAAATATTTTTTTGTAGTTGCGATCGCCTCCCGGTAGGAAATTTCAAGTCCTCTGATTGTATTTCGGACATAAAATAAAAAGCTCCTCATCAGAATTCATCAGCCGTTCGGAGACGGCTTAGTATAGCTTAGCGTAGGTCCCTTCATTAGTTGAACAAACGCATACCAAGACGTATACCATAATTACGAGGAGGAACTCAGCCGAAAAACACTTCTGCGGTTACAAAGCCGTACACTGAAAACCTCGTGACGATGAAGCGATAAACCTCATTTTGCGCAGTTCAGTAGAGTGTAATTGAGAAAAAAAAAACTAAGCCATGGCGTGGTAGGTATAACAACAATACATGGTGAAGGGAATTTCCCTTAACTCATAAACTACTAGATTTGGTCTCCCCAAAATGAAAACTTATACGATAATTCCTAGAAATCCAACGCAGAATCACTCTCTCGACGAACGAAAACCAAACTCGACAAGTCGGTTATTGTTCCCGTCTTGCTATATGGTGCGGAGGTATGGGCGGTAAAATTTATGGTCCTCTAGGAGTTGGGAGCGGCGTATACCGCAGCCAATGGAACGAGGAACTGTACGAGCTATATGGTGACATTGTTCAGCGAATCAAGAACCAACGGCTGTACTTGGCTAGGTTATGTGGTCCGGATGGCTAAGAATACTCCAAAGTTGAAAGTTTTCGATATAAATAGTACCCGCCAGTGGAAGTAGAGTAAGAGGAAGACCTCCACTCCGTTCGAACGAACAGGTAGAGAAGGGCCTGGCTGTACTTGGTATCTTCAATTGGCGCCATACAGCGAAAATAAGAAAGGCTTAGTATTAGAAATTTGATTATACCGCGAGTATAGTCTACGCCAGTAAAGAAGAAAAAAGAATCTACCTATCTTCTCCCTGCAGGGTATATACACATGTATTGTATGTATGTATATATGTACTTATGTTTATTGTTGCCTTGAGACCATTACAACATTTTTTGCGATTCGTTAACGAAAGTGACTTTTGATTATTTACAAAAAAAAAAAAAAAAATAATTAAAAAAATATAAGAAACAAAAAATAAAAAAAATTAAAAAATAAAAATATAAAAAATGAAAAAAAAATCAAAATCGTAACAGTAAATGTAAATTAATGGCGCTTGAAAATGTGAGTAAAACATTTTTTATTACTATCGTAAACCTTTTTTTGGTTTTTTGTTGTGCTCGCTATATTTTTGTTATTGTTGTACACTTTTGTTTACTCACTTTTGTACATTTTTGTAATTATTAGATTACTTTGGTTTTGTGCACTTCAGAAGAAACCGCACAGGGTTTTGAGTGGCATAAATACATACATACATTCATACATACATACATATGTGCCTATCTGCATATGGTAGATAAGTAGTAGAGGTCATCATGCTGGGTTGGTCAGTATATTTGGTTATTATTTCATACATATGCATATGTAAATATACATTATATACACATATAATTTGAATGGAAGCATTTTTTAGATATTGTATATTTGGAAGATGATTACGTGAGATATTGAATTAACGCTTAGTATTTGTACTAAGTCAAGGTTTTTTTCAGAAAATAAATTTAATTAAAAAGACTAGGAAATTTTTTAACGTACTAAATTTCAGTTTTAATATTTTAATTATGTAATGCTTTTCGCGGTTTAAGTCAATAAAAATTTTATTGCATAGCATTTTTACGCTTACATATATAAAAAATAAGCGCCCGTTTCTGGTATTATTTTATAGGTCGGGAACAGCAACACAGAATTCAACAAAATTTACATTCAAAAATACAGGTTAATTCAATTATTCTACAGATGGTTCGGTTGGTTATTCAGAATTTTGGAAAGGGGGCGTGGCACCTATAATTTTCATACTATATAGAAAAGGGTGCTTTTTGGACGGGTGGTTCTCAATGAAGCAACACTTGTTTCAGAGTTGAGCTTGTTGACAGTTTGACTTGCCTTCTTCTAACAAAAAGACATATTTCGGAACAATATTTGCAAATTTTCAAAATTTTTCTATAAAAATAATTGGTCACACTATGCATCGCGCACCACGTACAATGTCCGATCGACATAATCATCCAGCAGCGTCGGCAAGTCAAGCCATATTTACTCTCGCGGATACTGCGCAGCCTCAGAGACGCGGTACAAAGTGCACCGTAAACCTTATTGCTGCTGTGGAGCAGAGTATCGAAGAAGAATCGAACTAGTTTTCGAAAGGAACTTGATTTGCGGGTTTACAAAATCCAACTCGTGTTAGAATGGAAGCCGAACGATCATCAAACGTGTCGCAGGTTCGTTAATGGACTCAAAACGCGATGGCCACCGATCCCAATTTTAACAAGCAAATTTTGTTCTGCGATGCGGTCCAATTTTGGTACATTAATAAAAAAACTTTTTAAATATGGAATGTTGACAATTACAACCCATCGTTTAAACGCCGTTACACCATCAAAGATTTATTGTCCCTTGTGCTCTATGGGCAGAGGGAATCATTGGTAGCGCATCGTGGGCCTCTGAGAATGAGCTCTACGCTCAACTATTTTTTGTGGAGTTAAGCACGAGACGATTAACGCCATGAAAAAGAATATTCGACACGTTATTGCTGACATTTAGTCCCAATGATTGCAAAAAGTGGTCGAAAATTTGGCCTCTCGTCTGCAGTTTATTTGAGCCAGCCACGGCGGTCACTCTCATATATAATGGCAATCCCTTATCTTTCTAATAAATTTAAATTATATAACTATTATTTCTTCTTGAAAACCATTTGTATAAAAAACACCCTTTATATAAAAATTATCTGCATAGGTGCCAAAACTACTCCACCGATTTACGTGAATTTTTTTTCGTGCATAGGTAGTTTAGTACCTTGATATTGTTATAGGCTACCGTCACATGCACGGCCATCGATCTATTGAAAATCGAGTTTAAGGTTAGTTTTCGTTGAAACTTAAAACTCGGGTAGACTTTGCCTGAATCAAATTACAGAATAATCCTTCTCTCTGTGAGATCAAGCGGGGACCGATCTATTCAAAAATTTATCTTAGATTTAATTTCTACTTTACATATTTTGAACGTTTAATGCTCACATTAAATAGATTTATAAATATATCAGCAATGGGTTGGACCCTATTTCTTTTAGCGTCCAAAAATCTCGGTGAGTTCAACCTAACCACAAAGAAACTTCTACATCACGTAGTTCTTTAATAATGCAGTCTTCAGAGACTTATGTGTTCGGCCGACTTGTCGTAATAGAAATTTATTACGAAGCGTCGACGATTAAGAAAATAATCTGTGGGAATCTACGCTTTCACAGTGTTCACTACAACTGAGAGAGTTGACAGCCAGCTAGAGGTTTAACGCTTATAATTATGTATAAAGGAAAAAGACCGATCAAATAGCTCATATAACTAAGTTATCAATGATCCCAATCAAATTGCCAATTTCGTTTAAATAGCTTTAATACCGTTATACTCACGCTTTGAGCGCAATACTCTGCAAGGCGATGTTCTCTTCCATTTCCTTTGGATCTAGTTCTTCAACGACTTGCTTAAGAAGCTGGAAAGTGGTTGCTGCAATGTCGTCGGCTAAGCAGATGGTGTAGCAATGTATGACGCAAGCACTTCAAAGTGATAACAGTTGGGTAGCGAAACCTAATCTCTTCAAAAATCTGAGTAAAACGGAAAGTATAGAAACCTTGAAGCTGTTCCTCCTCGATAGGTGACGTTTGCGTTCATTTGTCCGAGAAGGTAAAGTAATTGGCTTTCGTAGACAAGGCACTGTTTTGGCGAAACAAGTATAGAAGGAAAGTAAAAAGTTGCTTCAAGGCGTTTTTTCTGCGGTAGTGTTTTGAATCTCCATTACTTTACTTTTCGTATTGTGGAAGTCATTAGAGAGAGTTACTTTAGTAAATTAGATGCAAATCGTTCAACATGCCACTCCTATCATCACCTGTGATGCATTACGAGCTAATCTTACTCGGGCGCTTAACGTCATGCGTAGTAGTATAGTAGTGCGTGTGAAAACTGCGGATCCAGAAAGAATCAAAGGGACGAAAGGAGAGTGGTTTCTTTAAGGCAGCCCAACATTTACTCAGATAGCCAATCCTCTACCAAGGCCTAAGGCGTGCTAATGGTGAGCTCCAAAATTTTACAGTTTTGTCTACCACAAACATTTGAGACGTCGACTTAATTCAGAATTAAAATTATTTGGAACAGGGTCGCGGGAGATTTGCTGTTACTGGAATGCTGGTGAACTTGCAAGTAAGGGTAGCACCGCTTCGTTAATAGCAGAAAAAGCGCAAATCGGTATTTCTCTATCAAGATCTCCTTCTGAACAAGTGGGCCTTGAAGCAACTCTAAGGTGCGCTAGATTAACATCTCAAGTTGCGTGGTTGCGCTTTATTTCTGGATTAAGGTGGACCACGGTAGGTCGGGGAATCTCGTTTCCATCCTAAGAACCAAACTTTCATACATAGTTTGGAGAATTGATAGGACATTGTTTGATGGGAACTCACGCAGTAAAGCTTGGGATTTTTAAAGTAAATGAAAGTTCCTATATCACACATATACACACACATCCACACAACGGTTGGCCCTTAGGTGTCTATATGGAATCTCGTTGGAATCAGCCATTTCGTTCTAAATTCAAATCTTCAAATTGGTAAAAATTGACCTACGAAAATTAAATTGCACTCAGGACCCAAAGCGTGTTGATCTATCGCAGATTGGGTGTCCGTTTGTAAAAATTTATAATTTTTTAAATAATTGTTAAATATTGGTAAAACGCCGTGTTGTTAGTCAAACAACTTCAAATTTTTTTATTTTATTATTTTTTTTTTTAAATATTATTTTCAAAATAAATAAATATGCCATTGTAATTAATTTTATGGTTTTCGAGTTACGTAAACAAGCATATATATATATATATATATATATATATTAACTGCATTTGTGTAAAAGGGACCTGAGAAGACAACTAATAGCGCAGTAATAGTGCAACGATAGCCTTCACACTTAATTAGCGCTTTTTTATTTTATTTTAAGACATTTGAAATAAATCCTCAGTGTAAATTGATTAGTTGCCTTTTTATCACTTGTGGGGCATTAAAATGAATAAATAAAAAATTAAAGAAAAAAAACCGAAAATAATATAAATAAAAATGTTACTCACTTAGATGACACGTATATACATACATACATACATATATTTGCGAGTGATAGATTTATTTGAGGTTGTCTATATTTCAGTGTCTCTGATGAGTGTATACAATGTTGACATGACGTATATAAATACATACAATTTGCTAATGAATATACATATATTGAACGGTAGACATTGTAAAATAAATTTATTGTTAATTATGTTGTGAAATGTGAATGGGAAGTTGTAAATTATAAGTGAAAACTGGCAATATTTATGTAAATTGTTTGCAAATTAGAATTTTTTGAAAAGGCTGTTTTAGTAATTACTCATCCGCCCTGGAGAACATTGAGTAGGAGTATATGTTTGTAAATATGAAAGGCAATTAAATAATTACTTAAAGCAAAATTAAACTTTCCTTATATGGTTATTAATTTAAATTTGAACTAATATTTTATTAATTATTTAAGTGTATGTAGAAAGTATGAAAAGTTAATTTTATATTTTAACGCATCAGATCATAAAATAAAATAAATGCACCTTAGAGTTCTAACGTCAACAACAATTAAAAAAAAAAAAACAAAAAAAAAAATAAAAAATTAATTAATTCAAACTATTTTGAGAAATTTCGCCGTAAGCTATAAAGATATTTAGTTGTAGCTTAAAAAATATTTTAAGGTACAACGACAGATTACAAAGCTGATGATGAAGGTGAGATTAGAGCACTAGTCACTCAGTTAAGATCTTTTTTTAGCACAATCATAAGAAGTTTGATAAAGAGAGATGTGGCTCCCATGTGCTGTTGGCATTTTTGGCAATTTTTTTTTCCTCAAATCCCATCATTTAACTTGACTTTTATACCCAAAAATTAACACAACAAATTCCTAAACATAAATTACAACAACAAAAAAACCAATAGTTTTAGGACAACTAATTTTTAATGAACTAAAATTTTACTGAAAATCGAAAGAATTTATAGAATTTTCATAATTTTCCCCCAAATTTTTTTAATAAATTGAAATAAAATAATATTAAATAATATTGAATAAAATAAATACGATAAAATAAAAAGGAATAAATTAAATAAATATATTAAATTGAAAAATTAAAATAAAATAACCTAAAGGCCGAAAATCGCTTCAGCGATTACAAAGCGCCAATGATATATATATATACATATATTACTTTCGTTTATTGAATTAATTTTTTTTTAAATTATACTTTACATACGAGTGTATATACATTTTTTTGTTAATATTTTAATTTTATTTAATTTTATTATATTCTTTTAATTATTTTTTTGTTTTAGTTTGTTTTGTTTTTTTTCAGTTTTTTTGCTTTAATAAATTATTTTAATTTTAAAATATAAAAGTTTAATAAACATATATATACACTCGTATATAAAGTAAAATTAAAAATAAATTGAATTGAATAAGCGAAAATAAAATAAACTAAATAAAGAAAATAAAACTGAAAAATTTAAAATAAAATAAACTAAACAAAAAAATTTAAAAAATAATATATAATAAAATGAAATAAAATTATATTAATGATTTTAGCGACCTTTCTTTTATTTTAAATGAAATAAAATTAATATAATAAAAAATAAAATAAAGGAATCTAAAAATTTCAAAATAAAATAACATAGATATTTTTAGATTATTTTAAACTGAAATAAAATAATTCAAAAATAAAATAAATTAAAATGCAACCCACTAAGCACTCTATTTAGTAAAATAGCAGCTAAATTAGCAAACTTAATTGTTGTTTATTAATAATAAATTGAATAATACAACAACAGATTGCCTGGCTGATATTGGCTCAGCACACGCCTGTTAGATCGATTACTGCCAGAAGAAGCCTTATGAGCAGATGAAAATAAAGTTTTTGTGTAACAAAATATTCAATTCATATAAACAAATAGGAAAAAAATAAATAAAATAAAAATATGTAAGAAAGCGGGGTATGAAAAGTTAGGAATCCGTATGTGGTGAGCTCTGCGCTCATCAAAAATTTGTAACGATTTAAATTTGATCGTTCCTAACAAAAAAAACCATATTCATATAGTTGCACATCAAATTAAAAAATCATTCCAATTTTTGTACCTTTCAAAAATACCGTGAACTTAGTACCATTCCACGGACTTGCAATAGTGTCCATACTTCTTATACATATAATTTATGAACCAAATTACTTGAATTATCGATTATACAGCCGATTGTATAATTGAAAAAATTGTTTTTAAATGGAAAAAAATAAATATAATACAAATCGAACATTTTTTTTTTATTTATTTCTAAACATTATAAAAATAGCAATAATATTAATTAATACCAAAAATCTTTTAATCTTAAAATAATTCTCAAAATGCGATTTTTTTTATAAAATTTGCTATTTACAGAAAAAAAGGTGAGAATAATCTGATCCGAAACCATGCTCACCCATTACATTACCTCTTTATTCATTCTATGGCCAATATCCATGCCACTAAGTTGCCTTACCCCTCTTGTGTACGTATTAGCGTTAAAACATTACTGTTAAGTATTTGCCACTAAAATTTTTTAAATAAATATTCAAGCGAACTGGGCGATATTGAACTGAATTTTAACAATAATTAGTATGCATCAGCATCTGTTTCTAACAAAAACATTGTTTTCTACCTCTTCCAAAATGTCCGTATTTGTATGAAATAAACAGCTTTTGTGAAAAGACTTAATAATCCAAATTTATTAGCAGAAAAGTGCAGCTGAAGCCCACCGAATATTTGTGGAAGTTAGAGATTTTGCACGGCGACCGGTTGGTCATACGGCTTCAAATGTGGTGATTTTAGCTTCGAAGGCAGAGCTCATCCTGGCCAGCCAAAAATAGTTTGAAGATGAGGATTGCGGCTAAAACCAGGTGAAACCATTGTTGTAAAACGTTACAAATAATGCGTTTCGGCCGTGCATTACATGAAAAACGCACAGAAATGACCGAGAGGGAAGACAAGGTGATATTCCAGCATGAAAACGCTCGACCCCACGTCACTGTGATGGTCAAAAACTATCAGGAAACGCTGAAATGGGAGGCCGTATTCTCTAGATCTTGTTCCTAGGACTACTAGTTTTTTTGACGATTGCAAAACTGTTTTCGGGGTCACCGCTGAGGGTCTCTCAAAGAAATTTAAATAATAAATCAAGAAGGAATGTTGAAGAAAGGTTGTAAAGTTATTTTCATTTATCCACTGACAGTATGATTGCCGAAAATATTTAAAAAAAAATTATCAAGAAATCGATTGCCTTCCATCTTAAAGCACTTATGTACATATTAAAAAGATGAAAAAATAAAAAAAATAAAAAAAATCAATTAAAAAATCTATTGTCTTCCATCTTAAAGTACTTATGTATGTATATATTAAAAAGATAAAAAAAAATTAAAAAAAAATCATTTAAAAAATCTATTAAAAAGATAAAAAAAAATTTAAAAGAAAATCATTTAAAAAATCTATTAAAACGATAAAAAAAAATTAAAAAAAAAAATCATTTATAAAATCTATCGTCTTCCATCTTAAAGTACTTATGTATATATTAAAAAGATAAAAAAAAAATCAAAAAAAAAAAATCATTTAAAAAATCTATTAAAAAGATAAAAAAAAAAATTTAAAAAAAAATCATTTAAAAAATCTATCGTCTTCCATCTTAAAGTACTTATGTATATATTAAAAAGATAAAAAAAATTAAAAAAAAATCATTTATAAAATCTATCGTCTTCCATCTTAAAGTACTTATGTACATATTAATTCCATTAAAAAAATAGTAACCATTGTACACACAAATTCCTTATTCGTTCCAACTCACCTGCAATATATAGCCAATTGAGCAAATAATAAACCACAGAAAGTCTCTTATGGCATCCGCCCAATTCCACGCCTTATCCAGAAAGGATTGTGTTGGTGATGGTGGTGGAGACATACTTGATAGATGTCCGTTAGGCAAGTGGCCATTCGATGTGCTGCCATTGGCTTGCGAATCGTTGTTGTTGTTATTATTCACCATTTTCACAAACTATAAGCACTTTTATCTACTTGTTTATAATAATTATTAATTAATATAATGAAAATCACACAAAAATGTACACAAGCTTGAGAGTGTTCTTTAAGAATGCTGAATGTTGGATTAACTTATTATTTTCTTATATTCAAACTATTATAATGAAAGTATAAAATTTATGGTTTATTAACGAAAAAAATTAAAATTCAAATTTAAAATGTTCTATTTACACCAAAATGTAAACGTTTTGCGCGAAACACAGAATGCTTAGCAAGAAAACAGGAAAAAAATAATATACCTATACTTTTAATCAAAAAACAAAATATATTTTCTTGTTCACACCGACACCGTTGAGGATTTCGCAAGGAGTTTCGAAAATACGAGTTGTTCAAACGCAAAAGCAAATCCAAATCACAACAAAATTTACTACCGAATATATAGAACTGTTCGCTGCGCCTATGTGCGTATGCATGTGTCCGTGTATGTATGTGTGCATGTGTTTATGTAGATATTTATTGTGTTTTATGTTTTATTTTTTTTTTAATTTTTTAAAATTTTTTTTTACAAATTAGTCTGACCGCTTGGCTTTTGGCCGTAGGAGCTTGAATTTGGTGGTAAGAAAATATGATTATTCCGCGCAACACGTCCGCTCTGCTGAGCGTAAGAAACTTTTGTGTTCACTAAATCGCTTCGAGTGTCGCTTGACTTCTCCGTTCGATTGGCAGCGCGCACCACACTTTTGTGTGAGTCTTTCAATTCTACACGACCACAACAACAGTGGCAGGTAAAGAAACAACAAATAGTAGCCGCAAACAGAAATTGTATGCACGCAATGAGCGAAGTTTAGTAAGGAAAACAAAAAAAAAAAAACAAGAAAAAAAAAACAAAAAAAAAAATATAAGAAAGAAAAAGAAACAAAACAAAAAAAAAAAACCAAAAAAAATATAAAAAAGAAAAAAACAAGAAAAAAAACAAACTTCTGCTGCAAAGCTTAGCTCAGCTGCTCAGCTGTTTAGCTGGTTAGCTGCTCAGTTGGTACAGTGGTGGCAGCAGCAGCAGCTGCTTGCATACTAAAACTGAAGCTTAAGCGGCAGCAACAGCAGCTCTAATTTGAAGCCGGATTGTGACGTCAGACAGCTCTTGTATGTGAATGTGTGTATGTGTGCTCCGCTTTTATTGTGCTTCTATTTTACACGCCCGCCACCACTTCCATCTCCTCTTCGCCGGCTTGGCGCCTCATACGCTTCACTTCACTTTTTTTCGGTATCGATTTCAAGCAAGACTGTGTTTGTGATTTGCATGTATTTTTTATTTTTGTTTGGTTTCAGTTTCTTTCCGATTTTGCTGTTTATCTTCGTCTTAAATATTTTATATATTTTTCTTTTTCCCACACAGCTGTTCGCTGGTTTTTGTTTTATTTGCTTTTACTTTGCGCGCCAAAATACTTTCAATTATTCCGGCGTGGCGGCAGCTTTGTCTGCAACTTCAAGGTTGTTTCTTTCATTTTCCTAATTCATTTCCATTCATGTCTGTGAGTTTTCAAATATTTATCTAACGTATGGCATGCATATTTTGTACATACATATGTGAGTGTGTTTACATTTTCTTTTCATATTTTTCCATAATTTTTTTTTCATTTCATTTTTTCTCTCTCTCTCTCTCACTTTTTTCTTTTGTTTCTTTTGTTTCATTGGTTTTTAATTTTTTTTACTTCTGGCATAATTTGTTCCGTCAGGCAAATCGTTAATTAAGTAGTTTTTTGTTTGCTATACATACGTACATATATATGAACGCACTTGACCCACACTTTTTTATTTATTTTTATTTATTTTCCTTTAATTTGTTTACATTCGCTTGTTGTTAATCTTTGCTAATTTATGCATAATTTGCTAATAATTATTTGTGATTTGTATAGGTAGGAAGTAGGTGTTTAGGAAGATTCTAAATTTATTAATTGTTTTCGTTGATATATTTCCTTCTTTAAGCATAATTGCTTTATAGAGCTTAGATATGGGTGCTACTGGGTCTTTTTTTTCTTCAAATTTATGATCTGCGTACTGTTTCCTTGTCACCATGCTAAAGAAGGTCCTTGCAACTATGAGCTCACTCTTCCGAATCCGAGTTTTACTCCATGCAATTTTTCTTCTATTAGTAGCTTCACCAACAGGTCTCATACAGCTTTTCGTTCCATCGTCACCCAAAGAAAAATTGATTTTCGACAAAACCTTTCACTTGAAAAGTCCAAAAGCCGACTCATCGTTTCATTCATACCCAGAGAACCATTAATTTTCGGCAAAACCTTTCTATCGAAGACTCCCAAAGCCGACTCAACGTCCACGCTTTTGCAACATATTGACGGACGGAAATGATGAGGGATTTGTAAGAGTTTGGTTTAGGTTCGTAGAGAAAGAAACCCAAAGAGGAAAGCAGAAGTCACGGCGCGGTTGTTGGGCCCAATGATGTCAATATCTACAACGTACACCTTGGTTGAAATTTTGTTTGGTATCGAACGACTCAGGGAGAATTTCCTCATCTGGAGGGAGCTTTTGATGTTGCTTAAGGTTAGTTCAACGAAGAGGATGTTTGTATCGATCTTCTTTTCACGCGCCATTTCCAAGGTTTGGTACATGGTGAATATCTGGTCAAAGGTGGATTTACCAGGTCTAAAGCCACCCTGATAAGGTGCAACCATGCTTTCCATGCTTTGTTGTATTCAAAGCGGTCAATCGTTATTCAATCTTCGTTCTAGTCGGAGATTGGAACGTCTTTTCCATGATCATCGATTTGGTACCCGGGTTCTCGGTTACCAGGTGCTGCACTTTCACTGCTGGAGGTTATGCCTGAATACACATCGGTATTGAAACTTTTTCGAGCTCTTTACACTCTCGCATATTGGACCTCTTTCTTTTTTGACCACAATTGCGTATAAGCGCTTTCTTTCCACTCTCGGTATCTATTCTACCCATATGTACTATGGTCGATCCCAACGTCCGTTTTCTCTCCACTGCAGTACAACATTCTACTTCATACCAGCTCTTTTTCCAAAATTGTCGAATGCTAATAGTTCCGTAGTGGTGACACTTAGGGAGTCTGAAATTACGTTTCACAGTTCTCTTATTCCAAGTTGTTAATGAGTATTTTCGAAAAACAGGAGTGCAGGTTATGTAGAAAACCATCCGGCTGCCTGTATGTTTGCAGCTTTTCGACGACGAACATTCTTTTTGTGTGTTGATGACCATTCTCTGTTGCATAGAGACGGGTGCGTGACTTCATTGTGATCCGAGTCGACGTTAGGCCCTCGGAAGTTACGCACATTCGTCTATAACAACATGATCGCTTTCTCTGGAGCTACAGACAACAATATTTCGGGTACCGGCGAAGTCAATCAACCGCAATTCGCTTGGCGATGTTTCATCGTGGATACTGCATTTTCCGCATGTTGCGTCGAAGATACCTTCATTGCCCACCCTGGCATTAAAAGCGCCAAATACGATTTTTATATCGTGGAGGGATCACCGTTCATAAGTGCGTCCGAAGCGCTCATAGAAAGTGTCATTGATTACAACATCGGAGTTTCGCTTCGATGCAGATTATGACGAGGCGCTCATCCACCGGGGTGAAAGTCTGGGCTTGGTGAAGGAATCTCTCTCTCAACACAAAATCGACACCAAATTTGCGCTGCTTTCTAAGGACGCATTAATAAATGTTACACAGACCCATTCGCTTTCGTCCTTGTCCCGTCCATCGCATTCATGGTGATGTCAGTCTTTATTTTAATGAGGACATCAACCAGCTGGGCAACGGCATCTTCCCAATTAAAGGATCGGACATTACACCTAGTTCTTAATACGTTTGCAGTGGTCGTCAACAAAAGTGGAGTTTCTTATCCGAGGTGTTACCTTTTTCATTGAAGCTGGTTTCTACGTGACAGATCTCAAACCCAGCGCACACACTCGCTAGACGAGTAGGTTTCAATTTTTACAAATTGATATAGCGAGCCGCTTGCTTCAAGACCGACGCCCCCCTCGCATCTGAACCCTTAAACCATATATGTCGAAGTGGCTCCACTGAAGCTTCTTCTCTTTTTAACCCAAAGCTCCATATGGGTTAATTATCGCATCTTGCATAAGGTAGGTCTGAAATGGATGATGGTTAGTGATGAAAAGTGGACCACTTGATCATGATTGAAGGGCAGTGAGTCGGCCCAAACGGTCTTTAAACCAGAGTTGACGACCAAGAATTTTTAACCCCTGCGGGTTAGGGGTTCAAGAATTTACCCGCGGTAAGGCATGCTTGTCGTAAGAGGTGACTAAAATCCAATAGTTCCCGCGACAGTCGGTTCTTTATACTGGAACGACCCGGATTTTTTATCCGGCCAAGGACTGTTACTCCCGCAACATTCCCCAAAAATTACTTTGAGGAATATTTTTTCGGTTACAACAACAACAACAATAACCAAGAAGGTTTTGTCGTGTGCTTGGTGGGATTGACAAGGAATTTGCCATTATAAGCTATTTCCTTATAGCGAAACTCTTAACACGGAACTCGACAGCGTGCAGTTGGACTGTCTGAAGGAAGCAAATGCCCAGAAGCGTCCAAATTTGGCCAACAGTAGGGGAATTGTGATTCATCAGTACAAGTCCAGACCACAGACATCGATAGTGACTCGCCAGAAGCTCTGAGCGCTTGGTTGGGAGGCTCTCATGCATCCACTTTATAGTACGGACATCGCACCAAGTGATTACCATGTGTTACTGTCTATGACGAATGATTTGGTTGGTGAAGAATTAGCCTCAAAAAAAGCCTGCGAAAATCGATCGTCCCAATCTTTTGCCCATGAAGACAAGAGTTTCTATGAAAAGCATAATGACATAATCTTCAAAATTACATAAATCGAGGAAAATGGTGCGTATTTGCGATAAGTCAGATAACTCTAACTAATAATTTAATTCAAAAGCAATGGAATACTTTTTACAAGACTGACTTGGGTGCAAGCGGCAGCAAGCGGTAATTTAGCATAACTAAGGCAGGAGGTCACTGGTAATAATATTTTAATAATATGCTAATTATTAAAACAACTCAAATTTATGGTTGCGAAGAAAAAAACCAATAAAATATTTGTGGTTTTAGAATTTTAAATTAAATATAGACAATACAATACAAGTATATACATAAATATATATGTGCATACATATGTATGAATGCAAATTGCTTAGTGTTAGATTTTTGCGAATTTTTCTATTTATGCTTCTTGACCTTGCAGCAATCTCAAGTGCGAAAACAGGATTTGGTTTCACATTCACCCATTTTATTTATGCAAATTCTTCTAGCTCGTCTATTATTATATTCTATTTGTTGCTAGTGTATTTGAAATTCAAATATTATGGAGCTTTAAAAACAGTTCTGGGACATATTTTGTGTGTTTTTTTTTTAATTTCAAAAGTATTTCATAACATTTCATCTGAAAAACAAACTATAACGAGATTTTTAGGCAAATACCTACATACATATGTACACGAACATCTTTAAAAAAAAAAAGATTATACAGTTTATTCAAATTAAATATTCCATATCCGATAGAGTGAGGAAGTAATTTTTTTGCATTTGGGTATAAATACAAAACTTCAGGGGTATGAGCCGCTTGAGTGTTTTTTTCATCAGATCTGTCTTAAACTTTTGGTAAAAAAATTTTGAAAATTATCAAAATTGGCAAAATATATGTTATACAAAAAAAAGGATTAATTTAGCTTTGCTTTTTCTCACTGATTCAATGGCAGCTTTAGTAGGAAGTGATCAGAGTGGATGGACAAAGCTGAGATCATCATCAGTATGAGATGGATAAGCGTACTATATATCAGGTACTCCTAAAGTAAAAGGGTTTTCCTATTGACCTAAACAGGATTAAATCGCCGAAAAAGTAAAGCTCTTTGTCAAATAAAACACATAACTTCGGAACATAGAACCGGCTGTCCTGGGGCGAAAAAGTACCAACCCGAAATGAATGTGAAAGTCGACGATGTCAAAATACCGAAAATAAACGACCCAAAGTTACTTGGTACTGAGTAGACAATTGAAAAGTAAAGTCCTCTCTCGGCGAACGAAAATCAAACTCTACAAGCGCAGAAGCGTGGGCGACGTCGGCTCTAGGAGCCTTGGAGAGAAAAGTTTTGCGAACGATTTATGGTCCTCCGCGTATTGACAACGGCGAATACCGCAGATGATGGAACCATGAGCTGTACGAGCTATACGATGATATTGACATAGTTCAGCGAATGAAAAGACAGCGACTACGCTGGCGAGGTCATGTCGTCCGAATGGATGAAAGCCCTCCAGCTTTGAAATTACTCGATGTAGTACCCGCTGGTGGAAGCAGAGGAAGACCTCCACTCCGTTGGAAGGATCAGGTGGAGAGTGACCTGGCTTCACTTAGTATTTCCAACTGGCGCCAGACAGCGAAAAGAAGAGAGGAATAGCGCGCTAATATTGGCAGTGCCTGCGCCAAGATAGAAGTGGAAAGTTACTGGGAATCACACACGCTAGCCTGTGCTCCTTCACTTCGCTCACAACTCTGATTGCCAACAAAGCACAAGACTGAAACCGATTCCTCAAAATGCTAGCCGGCAGTAACTGGCGAAAAGTCCTTTGTTTGCACTCAAATTACAAGGCAATCAGTCGGACGGTCATTACATTACAAGCTTCTAAAATTTCATTTAAGGAATATCTTCTAAGATACTAACGTAAGGACCATCTTTGCCAAGATCTAGTGGAAGCTGAATTATCCCCTAAGCAAATACGGAAAGGAGTACTTGACCTAATAGACTCTATGCAGCACCACAGAACAGAAACGCTGTACACCGAGAGGTCCCCAAACATCTGGCATAGAGAATCCGTCGTTATCGTTATTAACTCTCTTCCCATGAATGGCATACTCAGATTGCAACCACTACTAATAGCAAACAAAGAGTTCACTGGGGAGGACGACTCCCCATATACGTGAAGTACGTCCATAGCCTTATAAACTCTCTTTCCGTAAATGACATACTCGGATTACAACCACCACTTATAGCAGGCAGGGAGCTCTCTGGACAGGACGACTCCCCGACGGGTCCCAGATGCCATACACAGAGATTCCGTCCCCATCTTTATAAACTCTCTTTCCTTAAATGGCTCACTCGGATTGTAATAATAACCAATAGCAGACGAAGAGTTCAATGGACAGGACGACTCGCCAACAGATAACAGGGGCCATTCAAAGAGTGTACGTCCCCATCTTTATAAACTCTCTTTCCGTAAATGACTCACGCGGATTGCAAACCACCTATAGTAGACAAAGAGCTCGTTTGATACGCCGACTCAGTGACAGGCTAGAAGTGCCATACACAGAGCGTTCTTCGATATATTTTTAAACTCCTTTTTTTGCAAATGGTCTCCACCAATGGTGGTCGAAGAACTCTTACTGCTTCGCAAGTCGATAACAATACTGGCACAATTAAAGTCTGGTTATAGTACTAGGCTCAACTCCTACCAGTCCTACAACCACGTCTAACCACCTCTTTGCATGCCCACTAAAAATCTTTCATCTAACACCCACTTCTTCTGCTCGGAACGCGACAAAATAGTTTGTTTTCTGTACCACAGGTTAGATGGCCTCGACAACATACGAGTAATTTTGCTTGCTTCTAGACAGGGTTAAGCAAGCGGCTGTAACGATGAAAAGAAATAAAAATGTTTTGGAGAAAGAAAAAAAAACTAAATTATAGCCGAGTTACCAATGGAACCCCAGTCTCATACTTTTTTCTCTGTTCGAAGCCGATTGGTGACTCCAAGTGAAAACAAAAATCTCTACCTCCTCTCTTAGCACCGAAAACTTGCATATTTTTGCCTAGCCGTCAAAAATATTGTCATATTAATTCAATATCTACGTTTATCTCGTACTTTTCATAGTTCTCCAAAAAATTTCTCTCGAAAACGATAACTCATCAAGTGTTGTCAACGAATACGCTTCGGCTTCAGAACAGAAAGTAATGAGCGCTTTTTCTGACTCAGTGTTTTTTTGCCTACACAGTTTGAAGAGACCAAAAATGATTCATTATAGGTACTGGTTTCTAACTTAAGGAGAAAGTAATTTTTAATTGCGGTCGCTCCCCGGACTCTTCGTGAGTTGACACCAGACGACGTTCTCTTGCACCAATTAATTCATGGGCGGACGGGAGAGGACGAAACCTCTGTGGGAAAGGAACTCTAAATTTTATCATATATAGGTAGAAGCGGCGGACGGTAGAAGTCGGCGGACGGTAGAAGTCGGCGGACGGTCTTTCTCAGTAAACTATGCTTCGTCGCAAAGACAACTTGAATCTTTTCGAATGTACCATATATCTGAGGTAAATTAAAAATCTGTTAATAAAATTCCATCAGCCGTTCGCTGATCGTCACCTGGTCTAAAACCTCGTTTTCTATTGAATAGCTCGTGAAGCAAGAATATTTTTGCACTCTTGAAGGCGAATATAAAAGCACCGAGAAGGTGTTGTGTATCCAAGACTAGGGGCGTGGGGAATATTTCTGCCGAACTCCCCCTTTAATTTGTGGTTTGTTCTAAGCCGCTTCCGAACGGCAAATGGATTGTGATGAGGAGCTTTCATTTCATGTCGGAAATAGGCTCGGAGGACTTGGCATTCACTGCTGAGGGGCGACTGCAAATGGAAAAATTTCTTTTCTTTAATTTTTGGATTTTGGTCTGACCAGAACTCGAACACTGGCCTTCCAGAGTTCAGGTATTGAGTCTTAGCTCTTAATAGAGACTTCTACGCAGAGTTGGTTGGTTGAAAGGGCAGCAAGGGGACCTGGCATGAAGCAAGCGTGCCTGAATTGTTAGGTATGCCCATTGTACCATAGAAATACATACATATATGTATATATGTCGTTCCACTCCAGGAAGTCGGAAGTTTTACAGAATGTATGCGTGGTGTTGTTCTGTTTGCCTTTAAGCCAGATACGACGGGAAGAAAGAAAGCTTCAAAAATATTTTGCTTCACAACTTAAACTAGCACTAGGGAAAGTAGTTAATTTATAAATTATTTAAATTAAATTTTTTTATAATTTTTTTTTATTTTTTATTTTTTTTTTTATTTAAAAAAAATTTTTTTTTTGCTTTTTTCGTAAGCGTGCATGCAATTTTTGGCAGAAAATCACACAATTGAATAATTAATTTCTCTTCTGCATAGTTGTGGTTCATTTCAATAAGCTAGTTATGGAAATCTCTAATAGCGCAGCAGCAGTACGTCGAAGCAAATGCGAAACAAAAACAATCGAAAAAAAAACATTTAATTAGTAGTCAACTACGCTCGAGGCGACGACGTGAGTCTTGCGTTTGAGTCTAAGAATCTGCAGTATGACGCGCGTGCCGCCGGAGTGAGTTCAAGAAACTCTTTAGCAAACTAAAGGTCAGCAGCTATAGGAATTTTAATACCACTTGTTGTTATTGTAATATATTTTTGATTTTATTTATTACGTGGCTATTCGCTTATTTGCTTTAGTATTTTTTTTACTTTTATTTTTTATTTTTCAGTTTTTTTTTTCAAACTATTCTAGCATACTCTTCACTGGGTTAGTGGGTATAGTCAAATATAGCATATATTTTAATTTAATATTTTAGGTTAATTTAATTCGCTTTGATTTTATGTTATTTATTGTTCTAGTTCCTTATGAATTTACGTTGTTCTTTCCGCAAATCTTTTTTTATTACTTTTTTATTAGTTTTTTTTTTGCTACATTTGCACACATATGCTTGCTGCCGCCGAAAAAATTATGTATTAGTAACATCTTTATTATTATTATTATTTTTTTTTTGTAAATTTTCCAAGCCTTTATTAACTAATATTTCCATCCTATCGAAAAGCAGAATATTCTAACATCAGGATTAACGCTGGCGCTGTGTACGCCAAAAGCTTCCTTTAACAACTATTTGTATTTGTATTTTATATTTAATGCTCTTAACTGAATATGGATCGATTTTATTATATTTTTGCTAATTTATTGTAATTATAGCAATTAAAACCGGCAGCCCTCAGGCATTTGCGCAATTCTCGCTTTTCTTGCCATAGAATTATTTTCCTAATATCACACCACACTTTTATCGTCACACTCGTTTAAAAAAAAATATCGACATTTTTCAAATTTTTTCTTTTCTAATTTATTTAATAATATTTTTTTGCACCTTCTTTATTTCACAATGAAAATATCATTGCTCCTCAAAATGAACTGTATCGATTTGACATTTGAACAAGGTTGCCAATTTAGTAGAAATTAAATAAATTTTGGCGAATTTTATTTCCAATTTTTCTCGAAAAATGTGATTTAATAAATCGAATATATAAAAAAGTAACTTAAAAAAATATTGCATACATGAATGCATACATATATATAAATATTTTTTGCATTAAATTGAATGGGTAATCGGGTTTTCAGGCTTCAAGTCAATTCTTCACCAGCCATAGGCAGGAACAGATGGTGAGAATTTCTGGGGAGGCCCGAGCTATAAGGGGGATACATAAGAACCTCCCGACAAAACTTATGCAGTTTCTGGCGAGTCATTATCGCTGTCTATAGTCTGGCGTTATACTGGTGAAACACAATTACTCTCCTGTTGGCCAAAGCTGAGCACTTCTAGGCAATTGCTTCCTTCAAACGGTCCAATTGTTAACTGTGCAGGTCCGTATTAAGGGTTTGGTCATAGGGGAGCAGCTCATAGTGTATGATTCTTTGCCAATCCCATCAAACACAAAACAAAACATTCCTGGTGGTTTTACTTCAAGCACGCCATTCACGGGAAGGGAGTCTTTGAAGGTGTTGGCTGAATCCTGGTGAATGGCTCAGATATTCTCCATTTAAATGAAAACCCAAAAACAATTCAACACAATAATGACCTGAAAAAGCATCTAGGAATTACGGAAGAGCCTTGCCGTGCGAATGAAATTTTCCAATAATAAAAAAGGCGTTGCTTTAAAATATTTGTTGGTAAATTCTTCGCAAAAACAACTACATCGCGTCAAATTTACTTTACAGCTACAGAATGTCTGAGCACTTGATCGTGGATATGTAGGTAAAAGGAAAAAAGTGAAAAACAACAATATGTGAAAGCGGCACACATGTAGCTTAATGGGATAACCATTGGCTCGTGCTGTGGGCATCCCAAGTTCGAATTCCATTCGAACAAAAGGTGTCTGGAAAAAGAAGTCTGATGAGGAAACGTGGTGGTTTCCCAAATAGCAGCTATAACTTCTACCGTCCAAAGCTATTGTTGTAATTTTTTCACTATTTCCAAAAAATATATGGTCTGAAACAGTTCCATTTAAATGAAAACCCAAAAACAATTCAACACAATAATGACCTGAAAAAGCATCTTGTAATAATTCTTATTCTGCGTAGAGACAACATTTTTCCTCTTTTTTCCAATTTTTGAGGCACAAAAAAGGAGTTGAGTGGCAGCCCTTTGCCTGCCGAATGATGACATAAATCGCGTCTGCGCAATTACTTTGTTGTGTCGTCTGAGTTTTTATTTGTTGCTGTTGTCATAAGGGTTTGTTTACTTTTTGAAATGACTCATCGCAGGATGTGAGAGTTGCGTAAAAGTCCGACTGGCGTACAGTGAGTAACCAAAATCCGCGTACTATGGAATACAATTAAATTAAAAATTAAAGTTAATTAAAAAAAAATCAATTTCAAAAAAAAGTGCACAAAAATGGAAATTATTTTATTATATATGCTGAAAGGCCATATGGGTAACAGCGCAGGCTACTATGTGGGAAACCAAGTCATTTTTTAAAGACATGTATAAAGTAAAGTAAAGTTGATCGCCGAATGTGAGATATTTTAATAATATTTTCAAAATATAGTTAAGCAGTGGGTATGCAGTTAGAGTCGCCTGGCTAAACCCAACTCCTACACTTGCGCTCACGTCGCGCGCCTTGGAAACGTGAGCAACCCTTGTGCAAGATGCCATAATTAACCCATGTGGAGCTTTGGGCTAAAAAGAAAGGAAACTTCAATGGAGGCACTATGATATATTCGGTTTAAGGGTTTACTGAAGTCTAATTGCAGCGTTTGCTCACCCGACTTCAAGCGGCCGTCGGTCTTGAAGCAAGCGGCACGCTATATAAATGAGTAACAAATTTAAATTTTTCCTCCTAGCAAGGTTTTTTTACAGGGTTTGGGACTGCCTACATAGAAACCAGCTCTTCTGAGAAAGTTAACAATGCCTCGGATGACGACCACTGCAATCTTGAATTTGGGAGCTTGCCGCTGTCTACCTAGTTGATGTCCTCGTAAGACGACGCAAGAACGTAGACGGGTAGCCCCTATGACAATTACATCAGCCAATTGATCGAGCACAAGATTCCAGTACCAAATTACAGTGCTACTCTTTGACAGCACTCATCTGCAACGTCATATAAAGGAACTATGGGACGGCATTTCAAGCTTCGATTTGAGAAACCGTCACTCTTAGTTTTCGGATAACTCTAAAATACAGCCGGTACGATGAGAATTGTCCTGCAGTAGAAGAAAGGGAAGCAATTGGGATGCATGTGTGTGAAGAGCTTGAGAAACTGGTCGACAAAGGTAAGGAAGGTTTCAAGATTGGAGCAAACTTTTGTAGGCCTCAGGAGATGATCTAGTGACTGATGCCCAGAATATACTGAATTCGGCATGCTCAAATGGCAGTGAAAAGAAAACCCAAAGTTCTTGAATCCGAAATCCCAATAGATGCTAATGGAAACGTTGTTTTAATACCCGACTATGAAAAAGCGAAAGAGCCGATGGATTGCCGGACGAGCTATTCAAATACGGCGGCGAAGATGATTGGAACCTAAGTGTGCACTGCCCAATCCTCGAAAAGGACGATCCCATAGTCGGCACCAATTACCGTGAGATAAGCCTCCTTAATATGGCATATAAGGTTGTATCGAGCGCATTGTGTGAAGGGCTAAAGCCCACCGACAACAAACTGATTGGAACTTATCAGTGTGGCGCCAAGTTGTGGAAAAGATTAATCAAACATAATCGATATCGCTTCGTCGATTTTAAGAAGCTTTCCTGAGCAGGAAAAAGGACCGTCTACACGTAGCTATGTTTGAATTTGGTGTCCCCGCAAAACCGCAAATCCCGAAACCGCTGAAGCGATTTTCGGCCGAGCTCCTCCTCCAATTTGTGGTTTTGCGTCTTGATGCTTTTCAAACAAATTAAGAAACCTACAGTTTATACTAGGCCGCCTCCGAACAGCTGATGGTTTTTTACGAGGAGCCTTTATTTTATGTCCGACCTCAAAACTTATACGGCTGTAGTAATACCAAAAATAATCACCTCTCCAAGACGTTCGATACCAAACCAGGCTTCGGACTAGGTGATTCCCCATCGTGTGGTTTCACTAATTCTAATTTCTTCAGACTGCATAACGAAGGGAAGCGTATAGGTCATTTAGTAAGCCAAAGAAAGACGAAAACTCTCCCGTCATCAAACAAACAGCCATGGTCAGGGAATCCAACGCAGAATCACTCTTACTAACAGGTTATGTTTTGAACTAAGTGGCCAATTGAAGAGTAAAGTCCTCTCTCGGCGAACGAAAACCAAACTTTGCAAGTCGCTCATCATTCCTGTCCCACTACGTTGTGCAGAAACGTGGACGATGTCAACATCTGATGAGTCGGCTCTAGGAGTCTTCGAGAGAAAAGTTTTGCGAACGATTTATGGTTCTTTGCGCATTGGCAACGGCGAATACCGCAGACGATGTAACGATGAGCTGTACGAGCTATTGTATATGATGATATTGACATAGTTCAGCGAATGTAGAGACAGCGGCAACGCTGGCTTGGTCATGTCGGCCGAATGGATAAAAGCACTCCAGTTTTGAAAGTATTTGATGCAGTAACCGCTGGTGGAAGTGGAGGAAGATCTGCACTCCGCTGGAAAGATCAGATGGAGAAATACTAGGTTTCACTTCGTATTTCCAATTGGCGTCAAACAGCGAAAAGAAGAAATAAATGGTGTCGCCGTCAGTAAAGGAAGAGAAGAAGATGTTAATAGAAGTTGTCATTTATTTCAAGGTCAAACTAATGCTATAATTAAGTAATTCGTAATTATCGTCAATACGTGTGAATTATAAAAAAACTTTAATAATGTTAAGCATTTCCAGTAGTCAAAATCACGTACGTACCTACGCATATGAACATACATACTTACAGTTCAGCTTAGTATTCCACCATAAAAATAAAATAAATCTCTTAACACTTTGATTTTTATTTCCTTAAATTACGCAAATGTAAAATAAAAACAAAGATTTGCAAAACTACCTGATAAATAGCACGGAAGCAGAATGCTAGCCGCGAGTGGTTTTTGCGAACAAAGACACTTAAAGACTCTACACATAGATTGATGATGGCCGGAGAATGAGTTTAGGAATAACGGCATGATTAGTTGTGACGAAATTTACTTAATCTGAAAGAGCATTGAATTTACGCAAATATTTTACCATTCTTATTCACTTATATTCCATATTTTTGTTGTTTTTTTCTTTCCATAAAGTTTTATTGTTGAAATTTATATGCTTCCTCTATACTTATCCACCACGTTTGCGGAAGCAAAATAGGTTAGATAGACCACATTCATGCAAACAGAGAATAATCTAAAATTATATGCGAAAAAATAGCAACAATAATAGAATGAGCATAAAAAATTTAAAAAAAGACAAAAAACAAAAAATGAAATTTTGCACGCAGAATTTAATTGAGCGACATACTAAGGTCAACAAAAATCTATGTAAACTATTTTTATATGCTTGCCTGTGTCTGTATGTGATTTTATGTTTTAAGAAGTTATTTACATACTAAATATATGGTACATGTATGAAATCAACTTCTTCCTATTGGAATATTGACCACTTGATTACGCGAGAAATAGATCATAGATTTTAATCATCGATTACGTTATCTTACGGAAACCATTCAGTTTTTAATAATTATTGAGCCAAAATAAAATTTGCAAATAAATATAATAAATCATTATCATTTATCCAATTATTATTATTATTTTTTAATTTTAAATTATAATTTTCTGTTGCATTATTTTAGTTACATTCTTTTATTTATTTTTTCATATAATTTTATTTTTTCTATTTTTTTATTAAGTTTAATATAGTTTCATATCAATTAATTTCTGTTTTTTATTTAATTAAATATTATTTATTTTATAAACTTTATTTTATTGAATTTAATTTAATTTATTCTATTTGAACTTTATTTCAGTTTATTTTATTTCGTTTCATATTATTATATTTTATGGTAGTTTTCTATATTTTTTATATTTTTTATTATTTTATTTTATTTTATTTTATTTTATATTATTTTATTTCTTTTCATTTCATTTCACTTTATTTTATTTTATTTTTCTTTTCATCACCATAAGGGTATACATCAAGTATCGGTTGCTTTGCAACAAAATACTTAAAACTATTGTTTTTACAAGTTGAATTATTTATCAGTAGTTAAAATTAAAAATATTTACAATTTAAAATGGATACAAAAAATGTTGATTACATTTCTATAAAAAATAGTTAATAATAATTAGTCTATGTTCAAAAATTTTCTAACTATAGTCGTTGTTGATAATATAACAGCCTTTTGTATCACGTGCCGCTTTTCCATCATTTTAAGTTTGTCAAGACTTTTGTTTAGAGTTTTTGGTATAACACCGGTAGATGATACAATGATTGGAATTATCTCCACATTTTGCAGTCTCCACATATCCTTGATTTCGTGTGCTAAGGTGTGATACTTTCTACACTTCTCTGTATAGCACTCTTGTAGGTTGTGTGTGTTTGGTACACCTATGTCTATTAGCAGCGCCCGTTTTTCTCGCTTTTCGATTACAGTTATGTCAGGTCTATTGTGTGGAGTGGGATGATCTGTCAGAATTGATCTATCCCAGTAAATCTTCGTTAAACTGCTCTCTAATATTGCTTGTGGGTTATATTTGTAATACGGACATTCCTCCGTAATTAAACCGTATCTTAGTGCTAAGCATTGGTGCACAATTTTAGCGACGGGGTTATGTCTTGTCAGGTATTCGGTAGCTGCTAGTGGGGCACATGCACCGGTAATATGGTGAATTGTTTCCGGTTGTTTTTGACATCGTCGGCATAAATCGTTTTCAATGGCGGCGCGGATAATATACTTCTTATAATTTTTAGTTGCAATGACTTGGTCCTGTATAGCGCACATAAAACCTTCGGTTTCGGAAAAAATTCCTGGTCTGCATAGCCAATCGTTGGATGCTTTTGTGTCTATTTCCGGTTGATCGACTGCGTAGGGGTACTTTCCGTGGATCGATTTCGTTTTCCATTGCAGTAGTAATGCGTGGAAATGCTGCGCGTCTGTTAGCATATCGATTGTTAAAGTGTCATTTAAATTTAATGGCGTGTACTTTTGGTCTGATTGACATACGGTTTTGTGGAGTTGATTTTGTTGCTCGTGGAAGTACTGCCGAAGGTTGTATACACATTTTCGGTGTAGATGCGTGATGTCTACCATGCCTCGCCCTCCTTGTTTTCGCGGTAGGCAGATGCGTTCTACGGCTGACTTCGGATGGTGTATCCCGAATTTTGTAAGTAGCGTCCTTGTAGTCCTTTTTACGCTTTCCAAATCTGTATCAGACCATTTTATTGTTCCAAATGTATACGTTAGAACAGGGATAGCATACGTGTTGATGGCTTTGAAGAGGTTGAAACCATTAAGATGCGACTTTATTAAGCTTTTCACTCGCTCGATGTATTCATCCGTTGTTGCGCGGACGATTTCAGAGTGATGCATTCTTTTAGCTTGAGTCAAGCCAAGGTATTTATATGTATCATTTTCTGACATGGCACAAATCCTCTCATTATTTGACAACTCGAAGTCTCGCATAACAATTTTTCCACTTACTACACTAAGTCGACGACATTTTTGTGTACCAAATGACATGCTGATGTCATTAGAAAAGTCTTCGGTTAATTCTAATAGTGTTTTTAGTTGACGTTCATTTGAAGCGTATAGCTTAATGTCATCTATATATAATAGGTGGGAAAGCTTATGTTGAGATGAACGTGATCCTTTTATATTAAAGCCGTAGTTTGTTTCATTTAATATGGATGAAAGTGGGTTTAATGCAAGACAAAACCATAGTGGGCTCAGGGCATCTCCTTGGAAAATACCTCGTTTAATAGGTATAGGAGCTGTCTTTGTAAGTCCATTTCTGTGCGTTAAATTGAGAGTTACCTCCCACGAGCTCATTGTTTTGCGTAATAATTGTCTTATATTTGGAGATATTTTATAAATTTCCAGTACTTTAAGGAGCCATGAATGGGGAATGCTGTCAAACGCTTTAGTGTAATCAATATAAGCGGTATAGATATTTCGTTGGTTGTGGAATGCTTGTTCCATAACTACCGAATCTATTATAAGCTGTTCCTTGCATCCTTTGCTGTTTTTTATGCACCCCTTTTGTTCGATAGCTATAATGTTGTGACGCTTGGTATATTAATTTATTTTATTTTATTTCATTTTATTTTATTTTATTTTATTTTATTTTATTTTATTTTATTTTATTTTATTTTATTTTATATTATTTTATTTTATTTTATTTTATTTTATTTTATTTTATTTTATTTTATTTTATTTTATTTTATTTTATTTTATTTTATTTTATTTTATTTTATTTTATTTCATTTTATTTTATTTTATTTTATTTTATTTTATTTTATTTTATTTTATTTTATTTTATTTTATTTTATTTTATTTTATTTTATTTTATTTTATATTATTTTATTTTATTTTATTTTATTTTATTTTATTTTATTTTATTTTATATTATTTTATTTTATTTTATTTTATTTTATTTTATTTTATTTTATTTTATTTTATTTTAATTTACTTTATTTCATTTTATTTTATTTTATTTTTTAAATTATTTTATTTTACTTTATTTTATTTTGTTTTAGTTTATTTTATTTTGTTTTGTCTTGTTTTATATTATTTAGTTTTTTTTATTTTGTATTTTATTTTAGTTTAAATTCTTTTATTTTATTATATTTTCTTTTACTCCATGTTGTTTCATTTTACTTTATTTTATTTTGATTTTGTTCTATGTTAATTTGTTTTATTTTAAATTAATTTGTTTTATTTTAATCTATTTTATCTTTTGCAGTCTAGTTTGTCTGATTTAAAGTGTTTTATTTGTCTTTATTCTAGTTTATTTTATTTTTTTAATTTTACGAGATTAAATATTATTTTTTTTGTATTTGATTTTATTTTTTAATTTCTTTTTATTTTATTTCAAATTATTTTATTTCATGTTATATTATTTTATTTTTAATTATATTACTTTTATTCTTTTTTGTTTGAGTATAATTTATATATTTTATTTATTTTTATTTATAATTTATATGCTTTTATAATTTCATATATTAATTGCTATTTATTATATTTCAACTAATTATTTTAATATTATTTAATTTGATCGAATTTGTTTTATTTTTAGTTAATTTGTTTTGTTTTATTTTAGTTGAATAATTTAATTTAATTTAGCTTAGGTTTGTTTATCGGTTTATTTTATATACATACATGTATGAATATAAAAGTTGGGAATTTTCCGATTCATCCAAGCTCTCTTTTCCTCGTATTTTTCCTATAAATTTTCCTGTAAACTATAAATCTTTGTCCGACCTGTATTTTTACAAAGACCGAAATATTGATTGATATAATTGTCAACTGTTTTTGCAAGAATTTTTCCTAATGATTTTATGTACGTGTATATTATATTTTATAGAAATATTCCATGGTCTGTCATTATGGTAAATACTCTTAACAAAGACTTTGACACGAACTTGCGCAGTAAAATAAAATTTATTATATTTAATTTGCCATTCAAAGTCATGTAACCGTGTATTCTGTGGCATTCACTTAAGCTTACATAACTACTTAAAGAAATGGAAAAAAACTTTAATGCTGAAAATGTGCATAAAATATTCGAAGTGTATGTACATACCCATTTTTCAAAGTTTTTTTTATGCAAATATGATAGATATATGTATGTACGAGTATATTGCTTGAAATATTTTGTCTTTTGCATGGTTTTAAAACTATCAACAAGCCTTCTTATAGATTTCTACTTAGAGATATACATACAAACATACTTACATACAAATGTTACTTAGCTTTCAAAGACTTTATTAAAATTCCAAAGAACTTTTTAAGGATAGATGTCAATGTCAAGTAATTATTGTAATGTAAACAAGTGAATAGAGTATTTATTTGTTTTAATTAATTCATGTGCAATACATATGTACATACATATGTTATGTATATGATATGTGCCTGTGTATGCATTTTGTTGTTATTTATTTATTTATATGTTATATGTACATATGCATGTATATTTATTATTATTATTATTATTTTTAATTTTTATCTATGATATCTCATGATGATTGTACGATTTTAACCAGAAAATATGAATGTACATATGTATGTATTAAATATTGGCGTCTATTTTTTAAATAAAAATAAATAAAATTATTGCGAATAAAAGAAGAAGTAACGAGATAATGATATCGCCAAAAATTTAAGATTAAAATAATTGTTTTACGTATACATTTAAATAACAGTAACTTGATAAGTACGTACAAATATTATTCCCACAATAAACAAAAGGAAAAATATATAAAGAAAATTAAGTTTGATTACTTTTAATTTAATTGTTGCTAAGATAAGGATCGCAACGTTCGCCGCCTAGAAGAGATAAAAAAGGTTTGGAGAGGTAAGCAAAACGCGTTTATAGTCAACAAATCCGGAACCTAAGTGTGATCTGAGGAAGAGAGATCCCACAATGAATGCCAATTTTAGTGGGATAAGCTTTCAGAATATGCAAACCAGACCTTATCTAGCCATCATAGTTCGTAAAATCTTAGAAATCTAACTGCGGAAAAACCGATAGCGGTGTCTAGACCACTGGGGTATCATATACCATATATAAGACAGAGCAGAAGCTTAGAAATTTCATCTATCTACAAGACTTCCTCAGCCTGTCAAAATACGGGTATATCTACGTATATAGGTAGGTAAGAGTTGAATTGATACGGCTACTAGTCACTACCAGCGCACATAGGCCAATAGGTCTATTGTGATACCGCTGAGACATTATAAATGTAACGAGATTTCCAATTTTCGCTGAGTCTATCTCAGCGAAATGGTCGTAGAAATGTTTTCCGAAGAACTTGTCGCGCAGGCATCAAGGCTGGAAAGTGGAAGAGGTAGTGCTCTTCGTCCCTATAGCTGCGGCAAAAATCATTAGAGTGACATCCCTTTCTATGGTATGGTACTATTACATTGTAGATGTAGATCTGATGTCAGTTTGACAGCCACTCGGCGGCTGCAGACGCTGCAGTCTCATGCTCATATTTAATAAGAGCATCGGAGAGTAAATTTCGCAACCTAGTAGATAATTTCGTCTATCTAGGGACCAGCATTAACACTAATAATAACGTCAGCCTTGAAATCCAACGCAGAATCACTCTTGCCAACAGGTGCTACTTTGGACTGAGAAGGTAATTGAAAAGTAAAGTCCTCTCTCGGCGAACAAAAACCAAGTGGCTCATCATATCGGTCCTACCATATGGTAGCGTGGACGAAAAAAGTTTTGCGACGGCGAATACCGCAGACGATGGAATAATGAGCTGTACGAGCTATACGATGATATTGACATAGTTCAGCGAATTAAGAGACAGCGGCTTCGCTGGCTAGGCCATGTCGTCCGAATGGATGAAAGCACTCTAGCTTTGAAAATATTCCATGCAGTACTCGCCGGTGGAAGCAGGGGAAAAGAAAGATATCCACTCCGTTGGAAGGATCAGCTGGTTTCACTTGGTATTTCCAACTGGCGCCAAACAGCGAAAAGAAGAGAAGAATGTCGCGATAATATTGATTCGGTTATAATCGCCTAAGCGTTACCTACGCCATTAAAAAAGAAAAAATACATCTTTGAGATAGAAACGAGTTTGATTGAAATATTTTATTTTTTATATACAATAAGAAAAATTTAAGTAAAGAAATTGTTTAACTGGTCCATTTTACCCGAAATAAACCTATGTAACCCCTCAAAACAAAATGTTTAAAAGTGAAATAAAAAATACAGATTCTCATTGATAATGAAATTAAACATTCCCATTTAAATCCAGAGTTCTTGGCGTCCATAACACTTAAAAACCTGATAAAAGTTAAAAGTCATAAGTGAGCTAGACACTGGTTACTTAACCAACTCTGAATTTGCAGCCATCAAAATCAGGTTCTATTTGCGCCGAGACTCTTTGTTCTTTGTGCCGTTTTTTATACTTTATTTTTAATATTTCTTGCTGCTGTTGTTGTTATGTTTACTTAATTATGTACTTATGTCCAAGCATTCTGCAATATATATGATATGTTCTCGTATATAATTTTTTTTTTCGAAATATATTTAATTGAAAAAAAATTATTCCACTATATTCAAGAATGCAGTTTTTAAGAAATATTTTTCAAGTAAGAAAACATCAAAAGCAATAAAAGAAAGCTTTATCAAATTGTTACCTCCTGGTTTGGTGACTTTTTCAAATTTGCTTGAGCTTTTGCTTGGTTCTTGCTTTAAGATCAATGTTTTATTTAAGAAAAAAAGTTGTATTCTTCAAGGCCAGTGGGTTGAATTTATTTGCAATGGTTTTGTAAACATCCATATAATGAATGCACAAATATATATATATATATATACATATATAATATAAAATGTATATTTTTAAACGTTTCACAAAACTTTCCATTCCAAATGAAATTCAATTTTATCAAGCAATTTTGACTTTTTTTTCAAACAAAGAGGTAGTAAAAAGATCAGCATCGGATGGAGAAATTTATAACTTTCTTTTTGGGCTTAAATATTCATTCTCATATCTGAACAAATCGGTTGTACGGGAGCTATATGATGCAGTCCTTCGTTTTAGAGTAGTGAATTTCTTGTACTTAGAGGCTTTATTGAAGTAAAGGGTGCTTTTCTGATATGTGATTTTCTATGAGGGAATACCTTTTTCGGAGTTACTATTTTTGACAGCTGTTACTTGGGGTATTTTGCCATTTGGTTTGCCATTTCATAATGAACAGACCTTCTTCGGACGAAACCGTGCAAATTTGTTACCAAAATAATGGTTCGATTTGCGTAATGTAACGCGCTTCCAGTATTCGGTTGCATAATCACCCAACAGATCCGGTATTTCGATTAACTATAAATCGGTGTCGCCCCACGTTTACTTTAGTGGAAAGTGTACATCCTCATAGACGCCATACAGTGTGTACCGAAGACGCTATTTCTGCCGTGGAGTGAAGTATCGAAGAAGACCCGAATGAGTCAATTCACCAACGCGCACAACAATTCGAGCTGAGCCTATCCAATTTATGGAACAATTTGCGGAAGAATCTTGGTTTGTGGGCTTACAAAATTCAACTCGTGTAAGAATTGAAGCCGATCGACCATCAAGCGCATCGCACGTTCGGTAATTGGGTTGAGAACCAGATGAGCACCGAGCCCGATTTTTGAATGGGCGTGTTAACAAACCAAATTTTCGCAGCTGGAGTGATGATAAATCACAAGTCATTGTTGAGAGGCTGTTTCATCCTTAAAAGGTCACTATGTGGTGTGCTCTTTGGGCAGAGGGAATAATTAGTCCATATTTTTTCAAAAATGAAGCCGGCCATAATGTTTCAGTCAATGGGAAACGGGATATGTAGAGCCCAGATTAATGACTTTTTCGTGCCTGAATATGTCCTAGTGATCCGATCTGGCCAGTTCCGGCAAATGACTAATGAAATATAAAAACACATCTGCTTACCAAAGGGATGTAATGGGGTGTAATCAAGCTTCTGGGTATGCTGTTACAGTAAATTCCAACTCTTGCATCCACGACGCGCACCCTGGAAACGTGAGCAACCCTTATGCAGTATGCGGGAACCAACCCGTGTGGAGCCTTGGGTTACGGCACATGAGAGAGGAAGCTTCCGTGGAGCCACTGCGACTCATTCGGTTTAAGGGTCCGCTGAAGTCTAATTGCAGCGTCTGTACACCAGAGGAGCGGCTGCGAGCGGGCGTCGGTCTTGAAGCAAGCGGCTCGCTATATAAATGTGTACTAAAATTTAATAGGTATACTCACGTAGGGAGGTTGAACACTGGGTTTGGAACCCGCCACGTAAAAACCTGCTCCAATGAAAAAATTTACAACGCCTCGGATGAGATACCCCCTTTCCGATCCCCACAAACGAATTAAGAATCACGATTTGAGGGCATGTACCTGGAATGTCCGGCCCCTTAATTGGAAAGATGCCGTTGCCCAGCTGGTTGATGTCATCGTAAGAATAAAGGTTGATCTCACCGCCGTCCAATAAGTGCGATGGACGGGACAAAGACGAAAGCGAGTAGCTTCTTGTGACATTTACTGCAGTGGCCATATAAAGGAGCGGAAATTTGGTGTCAGAATCATGGTGGTAGAGCGACTCCGTTCCTCGAGTACTGGCATTCACCCCGGTAGATGAGCGTCTCGCCACAATCCGCATCACAAAAAAATTTTGCGATATATCGTTGATTTTCGGCCCCGCTTCGACGGAAGAGAAGGACGATTTGGCCAAAGATGCCTGAATTATGAACTGAGAAAAAAAATTCGACTCTTCGGAAACCTTTTGGGGTTACAGAGTCATTAAATGAGGGGACAAAGCCTTTCTGGATTTCCTGTAAGGAAGCGTCGCTAAAATTAATAAAGCTTTTATAGGCTAGAAATTTAGGCTGATACCCACCCCGCCATTCGGCTGCCTCCACTGGAAGACCCGAGCGAAAAACGTTTACTTCTACAGCTTACATTAATATTCCCAAGATCGGACAGGATCTTGAGTTGGGAAGAAGTTCTAGAATTAACGCAGTTGACAGTGGATTCCCTTTAGCATTCGCGATAAATCCAACCCAAGATAAAGATTAGAAGTTCAGCACCAAACAAAAATATTCGAGAGTCAGACGTGGCCGTTTTAACCAATTCCTTGCGGCAGCCTACATCTCTGTCCGTTCTTAAAGGGACGAAATCCCCTTCATGGTGAAGCAGCGACCTTAAAGCCCTAAGGAAAGCCTTCAATGAAAGCTAAAGTACCAAAATCTGGTAACCTTACAAAGGCATGTTGAAAAAATATACTTAAACAAACAGAAAGAAAAGCGAAAGTAGAAGCACTGCAGACTTTAACATACCAACTAGGTTTTATCGTGTGAAGGAGCAAAATCATCTATGCTATTAACAATTCCTTCACATTTAAGCCAGCTAATCCTGTTGGAATTAGCCCAAAAGATGGTGCAGAAGCTAAAGGAATCAATGGTACAACGGAAAAAAGTGAAATTGCTACCAAAAACAGGACTCTGAAAATGCCAAAGACTTCAAACCTATAAGCCTCACCGAGGCATGGATATTCATAACGAGTGATATTTTGTTATTGGCTCAACATGCTTATACCCAACATACTTATACTAACAGAAACTGCCCTGCACGAAGTAAGATGTCATAACATCTCAAACAGTATATAGAGGAAGCCTCCAATAACGTGAACATAAGCACTTTCATCGATTCTCCGTCACATCTTCGTCTTCTTTAAGGGCGTTGGCACCGCTTACGCGATTATAGCCGAATTAATATTAGCGCGCCATTTCTCTCTTCTTTTCGTTGTTTGGCGTCAGTTTGGAGCCAGGTCACCCTCTACCTGATCCCTCCAAAGGGGTAGAGGTCTTCCTCTTCCTCTGCTACCATCAGCGGGTACTGCATCGAATACTTTCAAAGCTGAAGTGCCGGTGTCTCTTCATTCGCTGAACTATGTCAATATCATCGTATAGCTCGTATAGCCCATCGTCTACTAATGTATGGAGCCAACACTAAGAAACAATACAATATCGGAAAACTTAATGAAATACAGAAGCTATTAAGTTATGTCCGATGGATGAGCATACCACACTTCTGTATCAATTGCCTGTAGACGTGTTTTGCTCCATTTCAGTATTATGGTAAGTTTTTTTTCCATAATAATTGAATCAATTTTATCTAAGAGTAAAACTGCTTTGAGAAAGTAAAAAATTAAAAAATGTCATGTCTTATATATAGACCCATTGGTCCTTTGTAGTGTCAGATGGAAGACCATTTTGTTGCGACCTAAAGTAGTCGACGTCAATTCCTTTCGCCTTTTGAGCTGCGTAGCTCCGAGATAACTAAGACGAGTTCTGGCTAAGGCCGGACAAAAACCAAGGTGTTTTAGCGTCTAATTCATGCCTTTCTCCTGCATTTCCAGCTAATGTTGCTTCTAATGTGTCTCGTCATTAGGCCAACAACTGTTCCTGTAGTCCCCAGCACGTATGCAGACGCTTACCCTTGGCCGCTCGGTCTACTGCTTTCCTGCTTCTAAGGACGTTTTCTGCTGCAATATGTATTCATATGTATATATTGTACATCAATGGAGCTTTATAATCACTGAAGTAATTTTCGGCCGAGCTACTACTCCAGTTTGTGGTATGTGTCTTAATGTTTTCCAATACCTACAGTTGGTTCTGATACGCCTCAGAACGGCCGTTGGATTTTTATTAGAGGCTTTTATTTCAGCAGCTTTCCCTATAGTAGAGGCCTTCGCCTGGAAAAAGCTGCAACACTCTTGAAGCTTTAAGGGGGTTGGCTGAGGTCTAACTCAACGCAATGGACACCGGCGCCCACACCATCAGGCATTTTTCATCCAACGGTGTGATTATTATAAGTACCAAAGGCGGCTCGCATGTTCCCGCGCCAACCTACCTCCGTGAGAGTTGCTTGAAACCTTCTATCCCAAATATAGTGGGAGTATGCGGTATATTTTGTCCTCCATCTCCCAGCATATCGAGCAGTGCCGTAAAGTTCTTGTGAAGAACTCACTTAAGGCCATCAATATCACTGCGATGGTGATGGCAAGTCAAGTGACCATTCAAGTGATATCGTTGTAGTGATTCTTAGCGCTCCTGTTATTCACAGTGCAGCGAAGCGCTGCAATCGTTCCAATGGCTTACTCTACGAGATTTTTTTAGCAGGGATTCTCCAAACCGAACCCGTAGAATAATATTTATTGGCTTAAAAAATGCTATGTATCACCAATCCTTTACGCCAGAGGATGGTCTCCACGTGGTACTCAGAAGCTTTTTAAGAGCCTTTTTCACCCTTTACTCTTACATTTAACTTCCATATAAGTTCAACCATAAAAGCTGACCCCTCAAACCCCCCCCCCCACCCCACTCTGCATACACGCCTGCTCTCCATAAAATCGCGGAGAAGCTCGACCAAAATCCACTAAGCACTTATAATTTTTCTCTTAAAATACCTTCAACGTTGCACCTCGAAGTCTCTGTTGAAAATTCGCCAAGTAAACAAAAGCGTGATGAAAAGGTAATGCAAAATAAATGCTGTCTGTATAGAAATACGAATTGAAAAGGTGAATAAACAGAAAAACGCTCCATTATGCCACTTACATTGGCCCATAGAGAGTGAAGGTAAAGATGCGGCGGGGCACATACATACATACATCCCAAGATGAGAGTGAAAGTAAATTAAAAAATTACAGTGATTGCTAAAATTGATGATGATTTTTTATTTTTTGCAAGATTTAAGTGCATTTTGAGGTTATAATTGATTTTAATTATTATTTTTACAAGAGAAAAAAGTTATAAAAATAACTCAATTAAAAAAAATGTATTAATTTCATATCGAAGAGTATAAAACATAAATAAAAAAATTGTTTCTAACTTCTCCAAATAATTTAAGAACAGCAAAAATGTTAAATTAGGTCAAATAAAAGGTCTTCCAATAGCAATAGCTCTGAAGGGAAAAATACTAGATGTAAACTAGAATTCAACTAGTTTACATTTTTACATTAACTAGTTCACCTTCCATCTATTGGTTTTATAATACGGCGAACTGTCAATTATCAGCCTATGCGGCAGCTTCTTACCAGATGAGAACTACTTCGTCTCAGACAAGTCTGCATCGTACCAGTCAAAAACCAGCTCGATTGATTCCGGCGTTCAGGAAAAACTCCTCTCTCGGAAAGTTGATTATCAACTTATTTGAAAAAACGCACTTATGGTTCAGTTTGCTTGAGTTTTGGTACATTATTTCTTTCCAGGAAGCGGATTAGATATCGATCTATGTTTTTGAAGTTTAATTAGGATTGTTAATAGTTTTTTACAATTGAAATAAAAAATGTAAAAACCACAATAATTTTTGGAGCTCCCAGTTACTTATGTATGAATTTGTCCGCAAAATACTAATTCATATACTAGAACTTTTGTAAACTAGTCTAGATGTCACCGAAAAATACTAGCATAATTTTAGTCTATGCCAAACTAGTATATTTGTATCTTTCAAATACTAGTATAATTTTGGTTTACAACAAACTATTTTGATTTCGTCTTCAAAATACTAATATTTAACTAGAATATTTGCATACTAGTCTACGTTTTCCCTACAGGGAGATGGGCTTACAGATCTGTATCTCGCGTCCTATACGTGAGATTGTATTACGCCAAAGTGCATTAGAAAGGTGATATTTTGTACTATAAGGATAGGCAGGAGAAGTGTTGATCACTCAACTCAGTAGTGTTTGAGCGTATGTACAATTTTTCTTCGATAAAGTCGAAAACGCAAGTCAGGTAGATGAAAATGTGATTAGTGTTTATGGTCCTGAAACTGCAACAGTCAATCATGCACAATTTTGGTTTCGCCCATTTCGATCCGGAAATGTCGAAAAATAATGGAGACCGTCGGGTCGGACTGTCATTTGGGCACAATTTGGAACCACTTGTAAAGGGCTGGATACACAAAGAAGCTCGATATATGGGTGCCACATGAGTTAACGTGCCTCTTGGACCGACTTTCTATCTGCGAATCGCTGCTAAACTTCACACAATCGGTAATTTCTGAACCAGATGTTTATTGATGTTCCAAATGGATCCCTTATCGCAACGTCAAACGAAAATGATTGTGGCCGATGGGCAGTAAGCCGTCAAAAACGGTCTCCAAGCCAGAATTGACTGCAACTCCTCTACTGTCAAACTTTTAATTAGGACCAGGAAGCAATCGCTCAGAAGAGCCCAGCTTTGGCCAAAAGTAAGGAAATTATGTGTCATCAGCACAATGCCAGATCACACACATCAATAGTGCCTCACCAAAGGCCACGAGAGCTTAGTTAGAAGGTCCTTATTTATCCACCCTGTAGTCTGGACCTCGCACCAATTGTTCCTTCCTATGGCGAATGATGTGGCTGGTGAAAAATTGACTTCAAGAGAAGCAACAAGTTACTGACTTCACTGATTTAGGTCTCACAATGGACCCTAAGCTAGATTTTAGAAAATATATAAATGCTTGTGCTAATAAGGCAAAAGGCGTTTTAGCTTTCATTAAAGGAGTTAGCTTTCACTAAGGATTTCAAATTACCAAATCACTCTTAACCTCACTTGTTAGACCCATTTTGGAATATGGCTCAGTTGTATGGAGTCCGCGCTATCAATTGTATAGTGATAAATTGGAATCCGTACAAAAGCATTTCCTGCTATTCGCGTTAAGACATTTAAATTGGGATGCGAATAACAAAGTCGTTTACGGCCTACACTCCATAGCCGTAGAAATATTATTGGAGTTTTATTTTTAACAAAATTGATAAGAGGCGTTTTGAATAGCCCATTCCTACTTAGCGAGCTTAAAATTACCATTTAAGATCATCTAGAAGGTCCCTTTCATTGTGTTCATACAGAACAAACTTTGAAAAGCACGACCCGTTTAAATCACATATTTCGCTAACATTGATTACTCTGACTCGCTTTTATGTATCAAAAGATACTTACTGAGTGCCTTAAATATTTAAGTAAATTCCTTCACCTGTCTGTTGGATTTTTCGATTATCTTTCAGACGTGCCCCTTGGTCGGTTGGGCGTGAGGTGGTAACATTGGGTTCGTCGTCCAACAAAAAAAAATTGCTTTACTTTCAAAATGCCAAAAAGTTATCGATCAAAACGGTGCATTTTTGACATAGGTAAATCAATTTAATGCAAAAATAATGAATTACTTTTTACTAGACTAATATATGTATATAGTATAAATAATCATAAATGTGACATATGAAAGTATGTACATATGTATGTAAGCACATTGCCCATAAAGATTACCTGTTAGCGGAAAATAAAACATAAAATGAGTATAGAGAGAAAATAGAGTATGCGCATATGTGCGGTTAATAAGTTGTGGTGACATTTCAAAGTAACATAACTCAACATTTTCAAAATGAAAGTTTGCCGGCTGTCAAAACTTCTTGGTAATTCTAATTATTTTTACTGAAAAAAAAATTTAAATATTATGTGTACAACTTTGCTTCCGCCGTTTTTTTCCAAAATTAAAAGTCCAGGGCCTTGAGACGTTTTGAAATGGCTTGCTGACTCACTCCCAACGATTTGGCAAGCTATTCTTGGGTTTGGCACGAATTTTCATCAAGCAATGTTTCTAGTTGTTCATCTTTGAAGGTGTTTTCTCTTCCACCACCATGTTTGTCTTCGACATCGAAATCACCATTTTTAAAACGTTGAAACCACTCCCGACACGTTCTTTCACTCAGAGCAGCATCACCGTAAGTTTCTGAGAGCATTCGATGCGCTTCAGCTGCATTTTTTTTCGAATTGTAACAGAAAAGTAAAACTTCCCGCAAATGGAGAGAATTGGGCACATAAACGAACATTTTCGAGCGTGAATAATACGAAAACAAGAACAACTGTCACTGAAACGGCGATGACAATTCGTTAGGCACTGTCAACACTCACTTTAAAGGCATTATCTTCTATGTATTTCAACCAGCCTCAGCCGGTACACCCACCTATCGGAAAACGGCGGAAGTAAAGTTGTACACATAATACACATAATTAAGCATTTTGTCATAATTGGTTCGTTAGTTTAACTAGTTACTTGATCACGGAACCCCGATCCAGAGTACGTAGGCCTACAGGTCCGTTGTGATACCAATGTGGCCTCTGTTAAGGGGAAAAGCCACTCTAGAGGTTAAAAAATAGACTAATTTTTAAAAATGTGTTTTAGGAATATGGATTTGAAGAATAAAAAATATGATTTAATTATTGTTTGGTTACAAAGTGATAAAGTCCATTATTTAATCCATATTTTTTTTTTAAAGGCGTCCACGGGAGGACCGATTTCTTCTAAAGGATGAGACCTAGAACAGAAAAGCAAAAGGTTTTATGATCTGCAAACTATGGTCTTTGGAAGTACGTACGGAATTATTTTTAAACTAATTTTTATAAAAGCGGCAAAATGTTTTTTCAAAAAGATAGATTTGCACGCTCTGAGGTGCAGCCGCAAAATGAAAATTTCGGCTATTTGAAATATTTTTTTTTTCACTTTAAAACCAATTGCATAGCATTTCTAGTACCCAAAGGTACCCTGTGAGCAAAAAATACTTGCGTTTTCCAAATTCCTAGAGTTGCTTTACCCCTTAAAGAGATTCCTTTCATTCATTCCAAGGGCTCAAAACACTGTTTGTGTTTTTATGAAATTCAAGAGATTTTGTGTTTTGTTTATTGTGAAAACTTTAATTTTTTGATTTACTTCATTTTCAATAACTATTCACACTCGTTTGTCGTTGAAACCACCAAATGCAAATTTCCCCTAAAAATAGTAAAAGAGAAATTATGGCACTCAGAGAGAAAACTGCACGATTCATTCAACAAATTCGTTCCGGCAAATTTTAGTTCGCTTCGTGAGCTTTGTGAAGGAACATGTCACATATTCGCTGTGGTCGCTAAGCAGAACTGCGAAAATTCTATGCAATAGTTGTTGCACGCAAAACATTTAGACTCGCGAACGCGGAGTGTGAGAGGGGCGTGGATAGTAGTGAATATAGAAGAATTTAGAAAGTGAATTGAAAACAAAAATCGAAAACAAAAGACAACAAAAAACAAAAAATGCATAAATCAAGTGAAACTAAATTTAATTAATCAGCAATTTTTGATAGGCAAAGAGTTAAAAGCGAGCAGATTTCCGAGATTTCCGTGGCCTCAATGGAGTAGGACATTTTTTGAGTGAAAGTGAAATATAGTATTTTTTACATAAATAAAAATATGCAAGTACAAAAATTATACAACGCAAAATATGCATAAGAAAATATTTATTTATATAGAAAAATAATAAATTAAAAAACAAAAAAAAAACAACAACGTGAGTGGTGCATTGAGGAAAGAAAAAATTCAAATTTTTGTGCTGCGGAAAACCCCTAATTGTTGGCCGCGTGCCATCAAAACCAAAAAAAAAAATATATAAAAAAATAGCTGCAAACAAGGGCTCGTAGTAAGAAGAAGACAGACAACAGAAAGACCAACAAAAGAGAGTGCAAACAATGAGGTGAGTCTGCTCAGCCAAGGAGCAACACAGCGAGAGCTTCTGTACACAAGTGTGCGGCAGCGAAAAGGCCTGACTTGCCACTGTAGTTACCATACATACTCGTACATATGTATGTACGTGCATTTATTAAGGATAAACTTGCTAATTTTTTTTCTTCATCATCATTTTCAACAACGCTACTTTGGCATACTCATCTACTTATGTATGTATGCAAGTGTGTGCACACTTACCTATAAGCATTCGCAACGTGCCACTTGTGGTACATCAGCATATTTATGCAAAGCTATGCAAATCTCCTCCAAGTCCTTGCCCCGCTCTATCTCTCTCATCGCTAATAGGCAGCCATTTGGGACTATTGTTGTTCGAAATGAATGGATATTACTATGTAAATAATTAGCATTTTGCTGACATTTACATTTTAGTCTATTCATACCTTTTTGGATGTATGTATGTGTGTGTGCCTGTGTATAGACAAGTGTACAATCAGTTAATCGATAAATTGATTTTAGATTTTAGCAACCACTATACGAGTATAAGTATGTTAGAAGTATATATATATATGTTTAAATATACGTGTATATGTATGTATAAATAGATCTGTAAATGTAAATATGTGCACACGTCTATAAGCCGATTTTGAATTTGTACACGTATAAGCAAATATAATTTCCACCAGAAGTTCACTATTAAATGAAAAGTAAACAACTTAAATTAGAATTTGAGCCTCTCGAAGGCAGGGCCAAGAGATTCAAAACGTTGCCGAATAAATCTTGATCACCTGAAATTTGAAACTGTTTGGCTTCAAAGACACGGGCTCTTTACGAAGACAAAAGTTCACCACCATCTTTAAAGGGTAATATTATTATCGGGCAAGAGGTTTCAAGACCGGAGCAAACTCTTGTAGGACACAAAGAGGTAATCTAGCCAACGATGCCCAGAGCATATTAAAATTATCGAGGGAACACTTCGCCAGCCTGCTGAATAGCAGTAAAAATGGAGTATCCGGAGTTGGTGAACCCGCATTGATGACGATGGAAAAGTTGTTCCATTACCCGAATATGAAGTAAACGGACTTCTTCATGCAAACGCCCACCTAAAACACAACAAAGCGGCGGGACCGATGGATTACTCGCCGAGCTATTCAAATACGGTGGTGAAGAACTGATCAGGTGCATGCATCAGCTTCTTTGCAAACTATGGTCGGATGAAAGCATGCCCGACCTGGAACTTAAGTGTGTTCCGCCCAATCCACAAAAAGTGCGATCCCACAGACTACGCCAATTATCGTGGAATAAGCCTCCTTAATATCATTTATAAGGTTCTGTCGAGCGTATTGTGTGAAAGACTAAAGCCCATCGTCAACAAACCGATTAGACCTTATCAGTGTCCTGGTCAGTCAACCAGTGACCACATATTCACCATGCGCCAAATCTTGGAAAAGATCCGTGAAAAGCGGGTCGACACCCACCACCTCTTCATCGATTTTAATGCAGTCTTCGATAGCACGAAAAGGAGCTGCGTTTACGCCGCTATGTCTGAATTTGGTATACCCGCAAAACTTAATCGGCTATGCAAACTGACCTTAAGCAACACTAAAAGCTCCATAAGGATAGGGAAGGACCTCTCCGAGCTGTTCGATATTAAACGAGCTGCAGAGCTCAATAGAGAAGGTACAAGCTTCTATAAGAGTGTACAACTGCTGGTGTACGCCGATGATATTGACATTTTTGGTGTCAACAACCGCGCCGTGAGTTCTGCTTTCTCCAGACTTGATAAAGAAGCGAAGCGAACGGGTCTGGTAGTGAATGAGGGCAAGACAAAATATCTCCTGTCATCAAACAAATAGTCATCGCATTCGCGGTTCGGCTCCCACGTCACTGTTGACAGTCACAACTTCGAGGTCGTAGATAATTTCGTCCATCTAGGGACCAGCATTAACACCAATACTTATGTTAGTCTTGAAATCCAACGCAGAATCACTCTTGCCAACAGGTGCTACTTTGGACTGAGTAGGCAATTGAAAAGAAAAGTCCTCTCTCGGCGAACGAAAACCAAACTCTACAAGTCGCTCATCATATCGGTTCTACTATATGGCGCAGAAGCGTGGACGATGTCAACATCTTATGAGACGGCCCTGAGAGCTTCGAGAGAAAAGTTTTGCGAAGGATTTATGGTCTTTTGCGCATTGGCAACGGCGAATGACAGACGATGGAACGATGAGCTGTGCGAGCTATATGATAATATTGACATAATTCAGCGAAAGAAGAGAAGAGGCTGCACTGGCTAGGTCACGTCGTCCGAATGGATGAAAGCACTCCAGCTTTGAAAGTAGTACCCGCTGGTGGAAGCAGAGAAAGAGGAATACCTCCGCTCCGCTGGAAGGATCAGGTGTAGAATGACCTGGGTTCACTTGGTATTTCCAACTGGCTCCAGACAGCGAAAAGAAGAGTGGAAAGATTCGACTATAATCGCGTATGCGGTGCCAAACACCAATGAAGCTGAAGAAGAATGTAAATATTATATTTTAAGTCAACGTAGGTGTCTGGATAACAATGGCATGACATGGATCTAAGCACGCCTGCGAAAATCCATTGAAAATCATCTTAATAGCCTCAAAGAGACATACCAAAAGTATTTCTTCTCGAACCTATTAAACCGAAATTTTAACGTCAATTTATACAGATACGTATGTTGGTATATAAATAGAGCGATCCCGTACCATGAGTTGAGTTAAGTTGAGTTGCTGCGGCTACAGCTCATTACCAGCGCGCTTAGTCCACAAGGCCTATTGTGATCCTGCTGTACAGGGTCTCCACCTTCTCATATGATTGAACCATTCCGTGTGCCTTCTAAAGGCAAAAAGAAATTTCCAAATTTCGCTGAGATAGTCGAAGAAGTTTTTTCTGAGGAAGTTAAGTCGCGCAGATATCAAGGATGGTTAGCGTTAGAGATGGACCCGAACCTTCTTGCCTTCGTTTAATTGTTAAGTAAGAAAAAGCAAATACATTCCACACAATCTCTAAAGGTTCTATTTTACGAGTATAAGTATATATGAACTTAAACAAACTCACTTTTATGTACATGTATGTATGTATGTATATAAACAATGTGGCCCTATTGTGCTAAAGAGCCCCCTACTATTTGTTGTTGCACATTGTTTGCTGCATCAACCTTAGTTGGTTATTAGGGAAATCCGCAAGGATGTTGTTACAAATTGTCGACAGCTGAAATGTTGAATAAGGAAAAGTTAAAAAAGGACAGGATAATTCAAACATACCCTTGTGGAAGCGGAGAAGAGGCTCATTTATGCGCCCATAGGAAAACAACACATGGGCCAAACAAAGACGCATACTCGTATGAACGTATGTATACCCCGCATAGCGCATTATACATATATAGCAGATCCTGACCTAATGGAAGAAGTCATGACGAGCATGATGGAAGAAAAACGTGTGAGACTTTAAACCTAGAAAATCTGAAAATGACGAAATTTTCAACATTCACCAAATCTCGGATAAGGCTCGTGAATACAAGATCTACAGACATCACCTCCTTTATCCTTTGACTTCTCTGCTTTATTGTGCCGAATATTGGAAAAGACCCGTGAAAAGAGGATCGACACACACCACCTTTTTGTCAATTTTAAAGCCGCCTTTAACAGCACGAATAGGAGCTGCATTTACGCCGCTATGTCTGAATTTGGAATCCCCGCAAAACTTAAACGGCTATGTAAACTGACGTTAAGCAACACTAAAAGCTTCGTCAGGATCGGGAAGGACTTCTTCGATGTGACTCTTTATGGTGTGACTTTTTTAGCTTATTGGTGGAGAAAATAATACGAGCAGCAGAGCTGAACAGAGAAGGCTGCTGGCGTACGCCGATTATATTGACATTATTGGCCTCAACAACTGCGTAGTCGTAGATAGTTTCGTCTCTCTTTGAACCAGTCTTAACACGAACATTAATGTATCCAAGGCATATATTTTGGACTAAGTAGGCAATTGAAAAGTAAAGTCCTCTCTCAAGAAATAAACTGCATGGTGTAGAAGCATGGACGTTGGCACCTGTTGACCTAAACGGCGTTAGATCGCCGAAAGGATGACAGCCCTTGACCGGATAAAATCCGGCTCAACTACAGTGCGTAGAACAGGCTATAGTGACTCGACCTCAACAAACCCAACGTATGTCGTGCATGTAATAAGTCCCCTCACGTCACTAACCACCTTTTTACATGCCCCCTAAAAAGCCGACATATCTAATTCCCCTCCCTTGTGGTCCGAACCTATCGAAACAGCTCCTTTCCTGGACCTCCTGTGAGAGGATCTCAGTGACTTAGACTTACTAGTCCGCCCCTAAGCGAGGTAGAGCAACCGCTGCAACAACAACAACACGGACGTTGATAACATCCAATGAAGTCTACCAGAGAAATGTTTTGCGGCAGATTTTTGGTCCTCTTCGCATAGGCTTGGCCGAACACCGCAGACAGTGCATCCATGAGTAGTATGAGAACTACGACAACATTGACAAAATTCAGCGAAAGCAAAGGCTAAGTCATGCCGTCTTGAAGGATAAAAATATTCACCTCGAAGTGCAAGGAGGAGAAGGATCTGGTTTGGCCTTAGTTTATCCGATTTTAACCAAATGGTGAAAAGAAGAAAATATTCTTAAAAGCGCAGCCTACGGGATTATATAAGAAGAGGGTCCTGTGCATCCAATTTTCATTAATGAAGTTTTGGTAATAAGTTTGCAACTTTTTTGTTAAGAATTAGTTGAGCCGTTGGTTTCCCTATTACTTGAAAAACAAGACATATCCTTTTCCACTAGGTTTTCTTCTTAGGGCCTTCTTCTTCTTACTCAGTGCAATTATAAAAAGTCTTTAGATAATAAAAATAAATTTCTACTAATTATCTTAGCTAAAAAGAACACATATTTATATATATATATATAAACCACATCCTTAAATATTTATGCAATCTCTTTTCATTTTAGTGAATCATTCGTAAGTGTGTTTAATTCCGCCCGACTGGCACTCGGCTCAACCGTTATTGTATATTTACTATCCTATAATGAAGCTTGTGGACCGGCAATCTTCTTTGCGAACATTTTCGCCTTGGCATATGCCTTAATGGCAGGTGAGTAGATGGAAAATGGAAGCACTATAATTACCATTAGCAGTATAATAGACATACAAACATATGCATGGTTACATATTTTAATAACAAACTTGAACTTTGTTATGCAAATGTGCACTACATATTTAAGTACCTACATACATATACAGTTAATTTCATTCATTAAATATTGTACATAGACGTCTTGGCAGGTATATTCAACTCATGCATTTTCTCTCTTCATCTTCCTCTCTCTCTCTCTTTGTTTTTTGCCACACTTAGCATACTGCAAATCCAGTCTTAATACCCTCCAAATGCCGTATATACGTGCGAGTAACAAATTCGATTACACCGTCCTCTTTCTCGCCACGTGGATGGATGTGCTGTCGCTGCTTTGTGCCTGCGCTACTTTGGCGCGTACAATGAGCACAAGTTTGGATGCAATGACAGGTGGCATGGCGCACATATTTCTACTCGGTAGGTGAACATGGTTATTTATTTATATATTTAAATTAAATTGCTTGCGGTTGTATGATATGCAGCAGCAGTGTAATTTATGTAGTTGTTTAATTTGAATTCATTGCATAATTTTAGGCCGCAACTCATCACCAAACGAGCCGTGGCCGGATATACTGGGTGTTGGGGTGGTTATTTTAATAACGGCAATGTTTATGTTGGGCTTAGAGGTAACTACTATTTAGAGATTGGAAACAAATGAGTTTTATTATCTAATTTTTATTTAAAATACAAACATTTATTATCAAAGGTAGCAGATAAGCATAAGTATGCAATTAAGTATGTATGTATGTACATGCCTTAGCATTATTAAGTAGTATAAATAGTAATAATTAATTACACAGAATTTCGTATATCTGAAAATTAATATATTTACTTTCTTTTTTCACTTACATAGAATTCACATGTCTTCCACGTTATAATGTGGATTGGCATGTTCATCATAAACTCGATACCAATCGGTGCCACTTACTTGAAAGCAGACATTGTGGAATGGACGCGATATTTGTTTCGACCCAATGGCCTAGTTAGTGTGAGTATATATACATACATATTTACAAAAAACATGAATTAAAATTGTTCTTTTTTATTGGCGTAGTCAACACTTACGCGATTATAGCCGAGTTACCAACAGCGCGCAATTTTCTCCTTTCTTTCGCTGTTTGGAGCGAATAGGAAATAGCAAGTATAGCCAGGTCCTTCTCTACATAGTCTTTCCAGGCCTTTCTCTTCCTCTGCTTCCACCAGCGGGTATTCTTATCCATTCAGAGCACATTGCCTAGCCAGCGTAGCCGCTGTCTCTTGATTCGCTGAACTATGTCAATGTCACCGTATAACTCGTTTGGTCTTCGTTACTTTTCAGTTTCTTAGTTAGTTCGAAATAGCCCCTGTTCTGCGCTGGATTTCATGGCATGACTTTATTTTTGAAGTTAATGCTGGCTCCAAGATACGATTTCAAAGACATGACTGTCAACAGATGACAGGAGATAATCTATCCATCTTGTCCTCGTTCACTACCTGACCTCAAAGCGTATGATCTCTTATCCAGTCAATAATGTCAATATCATTGGCGTACGTCCGCAGCTGTACAAGTCACTCTTCACCTGATCCTTCCAACGGAGTGGAGGTCTTCCGAATATCGAATACTTCCAAAGCTGCTATATTGTGATTCATTCGAACGACATGACCTAGCCAGCGTAGCCGCTGTCTCTTCATTCGTTGAACTAAGTCAATATCATTAATAGCTCATACAGCTCATCGTTCCATAGTCTGCGGTATTCGCCGTTCGCAAAACTTTTCTCTCGAAGACTCCTAGGGCCGACTCATTAGATGTTGACATCGTCCACGCTTCTGCGACAATCCATCGGCCCCCGCTGCTTTGTTGTGTTTCAAGCAGGCGATTACTATTCGAACTTCCCCATCGTATTTACCATCTCTGTAAATTCAGTATACTCTAGACATCACTAACTAGATCACCTTTCTGGGTACTAGAAACCTTTTGCTTGTTGCCGCTTCTTTTCGTAAAATTTTTGAGCTTTACTCTTTTCAGCCAGCGTCTAAAGCTTTTATACTCACGCATCTCGGCTTATTTTTTTTTGTCTGCAAATGCATCTTGCTTCCCTCTTCAGCTCTCGGGAATATTCCTACCCCGTACGTGTTGTGGTCGATCGCAAGATTGCGAGATAGAGAGCGTGCTTTATGTCCACTGCGACACGGCAGTCCTCATCGTACCCGATGTTTTTGCGACCTTTTCGCAATCCGTGAATTCCGTACGAAGGAAGCTTGAAACGCTGTTCCACAGTTTACTTATACCGAACTTTACTGTCGAACTTTCCTTGTATTTGTTGACGGGCGTTTTTAGCAGCACAGAGGCGGGTGTGCATTTTTGCTGCTACAAGATAGTGGTCCGAGGTGATGTTGGGTCCTCGGAGTGTACCCACATCAAGAACATAGGAGACATCAGTATCAATCGGCTTTTGAGTTTTTCCATCTGAAGGCAGCTAAGTGGATTGGTAAATTTTCTTGTTCTGGAATGTAGTAGTGTAGACAACCATATTCCCGGCCCCGGCAAAGTCGACCAGCCTCACCCATTTGGGGATGTTTCGTCGTAGAGATTGGGTATGCTTATAAAGGGCATCCTTGGTCACATCGTCCTACTCTTTCATCGGGGCGCGGGCACAAATCAGCGTTTTGTTACAAAATTTTGTTTAGATGCGTATTGTGGCTGGACGGTCATCCATCGTGGTAAATGCCAATACTCGGCGACGGAATCTCTCTCCCACCACGATTTCGACACTTCACGCTCCTTTGTACTGTCGCTATAGTATTGCCGTCAATCTCCGTCCATCGTATTTCTTGGGCAGCGGTGATGTCGGCATTTATTTTTACGAGGTCATCCAGTAAAAGGACTGGATATTCCAGGTCCATGTCCTCAAATCGTAATCTTTAGTTCGTTTGCAGTGGTCGTCATCAAAAGGGGGGTATCTCATTTCTTTTTCATTGGAGCTGGTTTCGACGTAGTGGGTCCCAAATCCAGCTAGGCAAGTAGGTTTAAATTTTTTGCACATTTTTTTAGCGAGCCTAATTGTCTAAAGCCCGACGACCGCTCGCACCCGCACCTCAGGTGAACATACGCTGCAACTAGACTTCGGCGAACTCTTTAATCGAACAAGTTGGAGTGGCTCCACTCAAGTATCCTCTCTTTTAGCCGCGACCCGAGGCTCCATACGCATCTTTCATAAGGCCTGCTTAAATTTCCTTGTAGCAGAAAAAATTGTGGTTGTGCCAATGCACATTAAGAACAAAAAACAGCCGTTGTACAATACACGCCCAATTCAGACACGGATAAGCCTTCTATCGTATAAACGCAAAGTAAATAACGTATTCACGTACAAATGTATGTGAGTATTATATATCCTTGTAAACGCATTATATCAATTATTGATCTTTACTCTGGCGCACTTGATATCCGACCTCTTGTTGCAATTATTTTGATTTCCTGTGGTTCGCTGTTAGCAAAACTATCCGAGCTTTAAGAGTGTCTGCTCCGTGAGTGTTTGTAAGGATATGTGTTCTTAATGAATGGGATTTAGATGTGAAATATGAGAGTGCATTCACTTACAAACCTATGCGCCAACCTCTGTATGTATGTATGTATTGTACATATATACACAACCCTAATTAAAGGCAATGCTTCTAAATACATACATATATCATTATAAATTGGATTTGCAATCAGCAGAAAGAAATCTGATGACTTAATTAGTACAATGTATGTATGTACGAAGGAAATACTTATTTACAGTTGAGGAAGGGAGGAAAGAGGGGAATTTAATTACAGCTATTTATGTGATTGTATTGGGTTGCCCCAAAGGAAACCGGCGATTTTTCACACAGACGTTCGGGAGATTTTTCACTCAAAGATAAGCCACGTTCAGGTCGGCAAAGTGAGGTTGACGATGACGATGTCAAGGCTTTAATCGAATCGGATCGTCATATAACTGAACGTGAGATTAGAGAGAAGCTAAGTATACCAAAATCAACCATAATCATAAACGACGTCTTGGACTGGTAAAAAAAACCTTGATATTTGGGTAGTACATGAATTGAAAGAAATTCATTTAACAAGTCGCTTCAACGCTTGTGATATGCATCTTAAACGCAATGAATATGATCCATCATAACTCGAGATGTAAAATGGATTGTTTACAATAACTTCAATCGAAAATGATCATGGTTCAAGCATGATGGAGTGTCACAAACCACTTCAAAAGCTGATATTCACCAAAAGAAGACTATGCTGTCAGTTTGGTGGGCTTGGAAAAGTGTGGTATATTTGAGCTGCTTATAGGGAACCAAGGGATTAATTCGGATGCCTACTGTGAACAACTGAACAAATTGAATACATCCATCAACGAGAAGCGGGCAGAATTGGTCAATCTACCAGGACAATGCTAGACTGCACACATTTTTGGTCACTCGCCAAAAACTGTGAGAGCTTGGCTGGGAACTGTTGATGCATCCACCATATAACCCTGACCTGGCACCGTCAGATAATCATTTGTTTCGATCTTTGCAGAACTCATTAAATGGCAAACCTTTCGAAAATGATGAACGAGGCTATAAAATCGCACTTGGTTTAGCTTTTTGCAGATTAAGGCCAGAAGTTCTATGAGTGTGAAATAATGATGTTGCCGGAAAGATGGCGAAAGGTCATCCAACAAAATGGAAATTACATAACTGATTACAGTTCATTAGAAATAAAAAAAGTGTATTTACTTTCTTTTCAAAAATCGCCGGTTTTCTTTGGAGCAACCAATAATTTCCCTTGAGTTTTGTAAATTATCTCAATTCAAATTTGATAAAAAACAATGTATTAATGTTTGTATACCCTTCATGAACATGAGTTGGTGAAGGATGATATTTTTTAGACGTATGGTTCTTAAGAAGAAAGAAACCGCATATAATTTAATATAATGGACAAGAATTTGGGTTTGCTATAAAGATAAGGGCTTGCTATTATGTTTTAAAAAGTGACCGCAGCGGTTGGCTTTAATAAATCAGCACCAACGAATATTCTCTTGCAAGATGTCAGTCGACTTATCTGCGTATATAAGCGACTTCACCCGACCCAACAAAAAATAGTCCAGCGGTGTTAAGTCCCACGACCTTGGAAGCCACGCCACAAGGTAACGACGCGAAGTAATGCACTCACCAAAAGTTTCCTTCAATAAATTGTTTGTTTCAATGGCCGTCTTGTTGGATCCAAAGATCGTCCACATCAACAACCTCCAATTCAGGCACGAAAATGTTATTAGATAGCTCTAGCGTTCCTCTGTGAATGTGACATTATGATAGCCTTCAGTTTTGAAGAAATATGAACCAATGATTCCCACTGCCCCTAGAGCACACCAAACAGTAACTTTTTCAGAGTATATCGGTGTTGATCGGTGACCATCTCATTTTAAGCCCTCTCACCGAACGTGAGACGCACTTGATGGTCGTTCGGCTTCAATTCTTACACAAGTTGGATTTTGAAAGCCCGCAAACCAAGATCCTTCTGAAAAAACTATGGCGATGGCGATGGCGAATTTACTCAATATCGTTTTCGTCCGCACTGTACGTTGTCTCTGTGGATGCCCATTATACATTAGAGTAAACATGGTGCGAAAAAATCCATGTTTGCTCAAATTACCCACTCCGCCGGGCAATTATGACGATCGAATATTGGACGCAGCGTGAACCAAACCATTATTTTGATATCACATTTGCAAGGATTGCCTAATTGCAAACCGAACTGAGTAAAAATCAAGTAACAGCTTCCAAAAAGACCAATTCCGAAAAAAGTGTTATACGTACCTCATTGAAAACCACACGTCTAAAAAAACACCCTTTGGGTCGAAGTAAATATGTAAGTACCAAAAGGAGAATAGATAGACCCATAACAATTTGTATCGATTGGGTCCGAATGACGACTTGAATGGATTTAGCTATTTCCGTCCAACCTTCTGTTTGTACACAAACTGGGCCCTCAGTTTTTTGAGATATGGCAACCAAACCTGATACATAGATTTCAGATTTTGAATCATAAGTTTGTCAAAAAAGCATCTAAGAGCGTGAAATTTGGTAATGATGGATCACATATTGATGCCGAAAATTATCTATGGTAAATCGGAGGGCTTTATCATATATGGTACATCATACACCGATTTTGTCAGATAAAAGGTTTTGGGATAAAAATAACCAAAAAAAAAATTTTATCTAAAGGCATGAAATTTGCATTTCATGGATTAAATGAACTTCATTTCCGAGATTTCACTGCCTCCACAAAGGAAGGAAGGTTTACGCCCAACCTTAGAGCTTCTGTTCAGATGTTGTTGATAGTATGCTCTATGTCCAAGAAATCAACAAAGCAAAAATCGGAAAAATATAGGGAAGTCTCTTAGGGTCCAAGAGTCCACGTTCTTTCGATTTTTTTTAAAAGTAAGGCTATTATTGGACAGCAGGTTGATGCTTAAGGGGTAAAGCCACTCTAGAGGTTGAAAAATAGACTCATTTTTTAAAATGTATTGGAGGAATATGGGAAAAAATAGAATTTATATTTAACCATTTCATTTAACATATATTGAAGTATAAAAATATATTCTTTAATTATTATTTTGTTACAAAATGGCGGTGATAAAGTCCATTATTTAATCCATGTTTTTTTTGTAAGGCGTCCACGAGAGGACCGATTTCATCTAAAGGATGAGACCTAGAACAGAAAAGCGAAAATAATTTAGGATCTACAAACTATGGTCTTTGGAAGTACGTACGAATTTATTTTTTAACTAATTTTTGTGAAAGCGGCACACTTTTTTTTAAAAAATATGTGTTTTTGACTAAAAAATACGCACTAAATTATTTTAAAAAAGCTTACATTGAATCGAAAAACGGCTACGTACTTCCCAAAAATTATATTTGTGAAGCTACCATTAAAATTTCAGATAAATCGACGCAATAGGGTAGGAATAATCTGTCCTTCCAGTTTGAAAAGTGTGATTTTGAGAAAAACGCGTTTACCATAAAGTTTTCATTATACTCAGCGCACGCTCTGAGTTGCTGCAGCAAAATAAAAGGTTCGAATTTTTGAAATATTGTTTTCCCTTTAAAAATAATTGCGTATCATTTCTAGGACCCAAAGGTCCCCTGTATGTTAATCCGTTTTCCATAATCCTAGATTGGCTTTACCCCTAAAGTCATTTAGTTTGTCTTATGATACCCACAAGATTGGAAAAATTTGATTAACATAATTCTGCGAGGCAGTTAAGACAGGTAGTGCTCTAACGACTCCTCTCCAACTATATTCCTGTAGCTGTGGCAAAAGTCATTGCAGATTTGAATCATCCTCCTATTGAGAGCCACCTTCCGAGCTTGTTCTTATATCATTGACCAATGGTCAGATCCTCGGGTGAAGGCCGACCTTAGCAGGAAACTGATATGACCTTCGGTTGTTTCTAGAATTGAATCTAACCTCAATATTCTGTTTAAGTAAAGTAACCTTATCCTAGACAAAATTTTAGCAAAACGAGAAATCCGCTGTTATAGCTTCGTTTTTTTCGATAAAGAAAACACTTAATTTTCAGAGGAATCTCAAAACTTTTTATTCAAAGTATTGACAATTGGTTTCTACACATTTCGCCTATCTCTCAGGAAAATTATGGATACCATTCCAAAAAAACTTTTTCTCTTTCGAGGCAAACCATTCGACGAGCCATTTTTCGACTTCTTCAAAATTAGCGAAGCACTGCTCTGCAAGGGAGTGTCCCATGCGAAAAGGTGATAGTCGGACGGAGCGAGGTCTGGAAAGTACGGCGGGTGCGATAATATTTCACAATTAAGTGTTTTTAATGTCTTTCACCAGTTTAGCGGTATGAGACAGCGCGTTGTCATGTTGCAAGATAACTTAGCCATGTCTTCGGGCCCATTCCGACCGTTTTTCGATTAACGCATGATTCAAATTGATCATTTGTTGTCGGTAGCGATCCGTGTTCATCGTTTCACCAGGTTTTAACAACTCGTAGTACACCACACCACACTGGTCCCACCACAAACAGAGCATTGCCTTATGGTCAAAGCGATTTGACCTTGCAGTCGATGGGCCAGCTTCAGCAGGGGAAAGCTATGATTTTTTTCGCTTCGGGTTCTCAAAATAAATCCATTTTTCATCCCCCGTGACAATTCGATGAAGAAAAGATTTCCTTTCGAATCGTTGAAGCAGCATTTCACAAACGGTTTTTCGATTTTCCATTTGTCCATCGTTCAGCTGGTGTGGCACCCATTTTCCATACTTCGGGATCTTTCCCGTGACTTTTAAACGTTGGGAATTTGTTCCTCGAGTCACATGTAGTGTTTCTGTCAATTTTTTTTGCGATTGGGTTGGATCAACATCCAATAACGCCTGCAATTCCTCGTCTTCGAACTTTTTCGCTGCACCAGGATGTTCATTGTCTGTCAAATCGAAATCTCCACTTTTAGATTGACGAAACCATGTCTCACATGTTCTAATCACTGGAGCATGTTCACCATAAGTTTCTACCAGCAACCGGTGAGCTTCAGCTGCTTTTTTCTTTTGATGAAACGAATGCCGCAACCGCGATTTACTTGGAGCGAAACTCGACATATTCACTGAGGTAAACAAATATGACGCTATTATTTTGGCGGAATGTGACTTGCGTATTTTTGTAGGTTAATGTCAATAGAAAAAAATTACATACATGCCAAATCATAGAAATTTATACATATTGCTAGCGACATCTACTAGTAAAACCGGCAAACTTCAACTAAGATCCATTAATTATAAAATGGTCACCGAAAATCTACGAAATCGGCAGATTAGTCAGATCTAAGGTTCTTGGTCAAAGCGGGAGATCTGTTACTCTACACAAAATCGGAGATCGTTCGATTTATTCATATAACCCTCTCGGAGCAATTTTTCAGATATGAGATTTAATCTTTAATCCTAAAATGAAATACCATCATTTTAATATGCCTGTGAAAGGTACAAAGACAAATTAGTTTTTCTTTCTTGTTTTTTTTTTCATTTTTATTTTTATATTAAATAAAGTTACTTTTATTTTTAAATATATATAAATCAGAAAGTATATACATTTTTTTTCTCCACAGCTTCTGACGCCGGCGGCAATACTTGTGTTCGCCTATCCCAGCGAGTTTCCCCTGCGTAATTCCTGCTTTGAACGTTTCAGAGAACTTCGTAGCTTCTGTGTTACTCACATTTTCTTGACTGTAGCGACACTCTTTTTATCGACAGTAGTCACTTGCAAGTAAGTTAAATATTTTTGTACTGCTTTATAAGGATTCTAAGTATGAAGATATTTAGAACAATTTAAAAAAATGTATTTCATCGACTTGTAAAACAGACCAACAACCACTGTCGAGAGTCTCTAGAAAGAATAAAAAAGTTGGGTCGAGTTGTTTGGCTCATGTGACACCACTTTAAGGCTCCTATTATCCATGGGTACCATTTGGGGATCTAATAAAAGCTGCGATTTAATGGAATTTCCGACGAAAAAGGAGTCGTGATGCTTTAGACCAGACATAGACAAAGATTCATGGTTCCATGGACTCTACCACTTTAAATTCTCTGTAAATGGGACAAATCTGTATTAAGTTGTAACTCAATTTTTGATCCTAAAGTTCTTTTAAACATAGCCTAATTATATATAGTATCAGTTAGTATGCTGTTTGAGATCCGAAAAGATCTGCCTAGCCATGTTAAACTTGGTTTCGTTCATAACAAATGGTCGTCTTATATGTTTCAATGTGGCACTGCGAACCTCACCAAATGAAGTTCCAGACATAATCCTTGCCATCATACTACTTGATTTGACAGCATATCAGAGGGCAGCGCTGTTAGCTCTTCACTTAAAGGCGTATAAGCAGTGGAGTAAGCAACCAACATTACATTCAAAACACCCTAAGAGTTACGCTTTTCTATCAGCCAGTATAGGTCGCTGTGTTTCCACTTTGGGTTGCCGCTCTTATTTATGGCACTGATTTCGGACAGAGAAAGAGGGACAAGCAAATATGACACGCCGACTGAGAGTATTTAAATATACATGGATGGTTCAAAACTTCTTTCCAGAGTGAGTAGAAATATTTTCTCTCTCTCTGATTCAAGTTCTCAGAATATTGCACAGATAGCTGTAGAGCATATTAGAACCAGATTCGTCAATGGTAGCCAGGCAGCAATGAAAGCGTTAGACTCCATCGTGATTAATTCAAAAATCACGCTGAACTTCAACTAAGGTACACACAGCGTATGTTGAGTTCGTAGCGGTTGAAATGGTTATCCGCTTAGTTAGTGATCATAGATTTTAGCAGGAGTTGTAGTAAGTCCTACTTGGGACAGCGTCTCCCTGATGTGATCGATGCCCATATCTAATGACAGTTGGTTAGAAAGCTTCCGTTTGAGTACAAGATTAAGATGGTTCTAAAGTACGAATCCTAATAGTCTGCGACAATTATCGAGAGATAAGTCCACTCAATATCGCATATAAGGTCCTATCTAACGAAAGATAAAATCCCACCGTCACCAAACTGATCGGATCTCAAGAGGGTGGCTTAAGAACTTTAGATCCACTATTGTCCATATATTCACCATGCGCCAAAACTGGAAAAATATTCGTGAAAAAACAAACTACAGACATCATTTCCTCGTCAATTTTAAAGCAGCCCTCGATAGGGAATTATCTCAATGCAGGTATATCTGAATTTGGTATTCCAATTTCCCTTTATGGCTATGAAAACTGAAGTAAGGCGGCTTTGCTGCTATCCTGAAGATCAGGCTTCGAGTCCTGGTCCGCCCACATCCAGGGATTATCAAGCTCTCAGAGTGTATTTCGGACGTCAAGTTAGAAGCTTCTCATAAAATGTCATCGGATATTAGAAGACGGCTTCGAATAAATTTTTGTTGGGAACCAACATCAAGACGCATACCATAATTGGAGGAGGAGGAGGCGACCGAAATTCTCTTCAGGGAAGGATCTCTACGAGCCGTTCGTTACCAAAATATGTTTCAGACGGTGTAGCCCTTTGTCGTATGATTTCTTCACCCTAATGCTGGTGCAGAACTAAGGATAAGACGAAATATCTTCTGTCATCTAACAAACAGTCAGCATATTCAGGTCTTGGCTCCACCCCACTGTTGATAGTCATCACCGGCACCTGCCGACGACACCTCCACTCCGTTGGAAAGATCCACTGGAAAAGAACTTGGCTTCCTTTGGATTCTTTGACTGGCGGATAGAAGAAATGACTGGCGGCTATGTCAGTAAAAAATATATGAATGTCCCGCACGATCTGAATGCTTTGAGGCTAATTTGTGTTCTGAGTCAAAAATAGTAAATGATTTTCGGAAATTATTTGCAACGGTTTTCAACAATTTCTTTCCCATTATAGTTAATTTAATATGATTTTCAATGCCATTTAGCACTAATTTAAGAAATTTTCAAGAATAATATTTTGTTTTTAATTTCAGATCCGTTGAAGAGTACATTGCGAATCCATTATTCACATTGCTCGACGAAGTCGATTTACACAAACTGGTACCAGCTGTAGGCTGTGTACTAATGTTAACCTCCTCAGCTGCGTATTTGCAGTTCTTCCCCGAACTCTACGGCATCATAGTGCGTTTTGCTACCTCAGAATGGAAAGTACTTTCCAAGCAAATAAGTTACGAAAGTCCCGAAAGCGGCAGTCCGGTGTTGGCCATCTTTATAAGTGGCAAGTTTTGGCCGAGAACTCTATTGGCGGTGCATAAATATTTATGCAGGTTTTGTAATTACAGGAAGTCTTTGTGCGATGTTGGCCTTTGCGTGTCCCATGCAACATCTGATCCTCATGTTGGCGGCTAGTTATTTGGTTGCAGTCTACCTGAGAGCATTCTACTTACTGTATATACCATACCGTCCAAAGTACATACAACGCACGTGTAAGTTAACAGTGAATTTTCATTCAGTTCTTTAATAAGCGGTTCTAAAATTGTTACGTCACTTGCAGTTACAATTTCATCACTTGAATACAGCCGGCTACCGACGGGGGCGCGCGCAAAACGCGAACGTTCAACTTCGAAAAGTGGCATAACACGTAGCTTATTGAATGTGGCCAATAAAAGTGTGGCGAGTAAAAGCGAAATCAAAATAATCAAACATAAGAAGAAGGCGAAGAAGGAGTTGGAGAAGGAATGGCTTTTACTGGGCGAGCCCACATCGCCATGTCCAACGCGCGAACCGAGAGATGTGGAGTCCGCAATGCAAACGAGTCGTGAGACGACGGTAAGAAAGATGTTTTTCTTCTTTCTCAAATTGGTAGCAATAAATAGTTTTATTTTCAAAATTTCATTTTAAAGGATACCCATTATGTGTACCCGGAAAAAGTTGAGGCTACTGACACGGAGAGCTCAACCGATATTGATGCGATTGTCGATGAATATAGGCAAAAAGTTCGGGTGCGCATTACACTGATTACAGGAATACGAGTTTTCATAAAAAATAATAATTTTTACTTAAAATTTTAGATTACAACTACAGGACTAATTAGCATCAGCACCCGTGTGCCGTGTGTCCTCTCTTGGCGGCTTAGTTTGGTCTTTATAAGTGCAGTGCCTATCGGTTCACTTGTGTTTGGAACGGGTTCTATACTACAGATACAAGATCATCTGCTCTCATCCGGCGGTCGTGAGTATAAGAAATACCTAGTTCATGGTTTCATGGCTTAATACGTATAAATTTGTTCGAAATCAAATATCATAACCTGCAGACCAACTCCTAGCTACTACCACTTAGTGTTCTGAAGCAGTTTGCTTGCTTTGCTGTGGGCAGCCATTCTACAAGTGTCCCAATATGGGAAAGAGCTGGATATGCACAGATAAAGTGGATAATTGTTTCCTTATTCCCCTTTAATCCGCGACTCGGTAACGGCTGTTATAGGGCAGAGCCTTTTTAGGTACAAACTTCGATCAATTTGAGTTAATTTTCGACCACTTTTTTGGCACATGTTGGGCGGTATCTCAGTCCAGCGCTCTAGTGTTAAAGGTTTGTCGCGTAGCCTCAAAGAAAGAGTCCAATCGGACGATCTCTGTAGCCAATTGACATCACCAAGACGAGAGATTAAACGGCCGGGAAAGTTTTCACGCAATAAAGCGACAATCGCTCATGTTTGATAGACCATCCAGCAGCAGGCTCTCAAAATTCCGAAACCTAGCCCTACTCAAAGCAAGACAGTCGCTTCCTCCTCTTTGCAGCATCTTCTATAGTCTTTCTAGTCTTTCCAGATGTCGTCCTATCAGACTGTGACCTGTCAGAACTCCTATTAATTTGAACATGTCACCTCTCTTTAAGGAGTACATATCTCGTGATCCCTTATTATTCCATTTCGGTCATGCCTGGATTTGCGACAGGTCATATTGTCATTCCACCTTGTTGCGACTAGTACTTAGGTAAATTCCTTTAGAAGTTCATCTGCCTTACAGTTTCCCTAGATGTCTCTGTGACGAGGGACCCACGTAATTGACAGTCTGTTCTGTTTGACCATCTCTTGTAAAAATCGGCGTCAGACCAGCACTAATTTGGAATTTATTGTAAGCGAGCCCAGTGCTTTTGTTGCTGCCTGACTGTCGCTGAAAATTATGATATCCCTATCTTTCCATTATAGCAAATATCTCCGCCTGGAGAATACAGCAATGGTCAGGTAGCCTGAACAAGAGTTCCATCAGAGGGTTTCCTGAGAAGACACCTTCACCAACTCTCTCCTCAAGCTTTCATCCGTTCTTGTATTTCCTGGCTGTCCCTTGGATCATTATTCCCTGCTGAGAATTCGTATTCTGAAGTATTTCTCAGCTAATATTATTGATCCACACCGTTCTGTATAAGTTGGCATGAAATGGTAGTTATTCAATATTGCCGAGCGTTGCCCCCTTGAGTAGTTTATTGATTTGACGCTCTTAGACGAATTGCAGCCATTCATGAATTCGATTATAAATTCAGCGGGTTTCGATAACACTAGACCATTCTGAACTGCGTTCGATTTTCGACTCTACTCGATTGTAGTTTACACTGTTTGGCAGATACATACATAGACCTTTTGGTCCTTTGCAGTGCCAGTTTGAGGTATAGTAGTCGTCTGAGAGTACATCAACGCTATTGTAAAGATTATCCGGATATCGAGCTTTGAGACTTCTAACAGCAATGGGAACTACGAAGTCCCCAGATGTCTAAGTCATGTTCGGATAGACATTGTGGAGAGACTCTAACTTCTCTCATATTTGCTTATTTTGGGCCCATTTAAAACTAGTAGGTTCTAGATTGTGACCTGTCATTAGGTCTATAGCCGTCCAGCGGTACCTTCGAGCTTGCGTGAACAAAAACTGATTATATCTTCTTTCGTTGACTCTACAAATGAACTTGACGGCCTTGAAGCCATCCCCTCTCGCCTTGATTTGTATTCAAGGTTTTTTGTCTTATTCTTTAAAGCCTTTCGGCTCTGTGGACAAGAAAAATAGTGCTTTAGCGACCTGGCCTGCAATCCAGTAGATATACAGTTGCTTCACAGAAGCCACTGCATTCGAATTGTGGCCAGACAGATATTCAAAATTAAAGTAAATTAATAATATATTGGTTGCCTTCACAGTTTTCCATAAATCAATGATTTCGGTCTGAAAAATACTTGTAGTCTGCAGGGTTGACTGAGATTCAGTCCAGCGCAATAGATTCCTGCACCCACTCCGTCGCCATATTTGATACGTCCGAGTGAGTGATGCAAAGTCCTTTGGCTGACTGGACAGTTCCGCGTGATTCACTCTTCTTAGTGTAGCTTAAGACCTTCTCTCTGTGTATCTACCCTCCGTATAGGTGTGTTGCACCTTAGACATGCCAACTGGCGGAAACTCATATATACTTTATGCATCTAGAATTTCCTCAAGTGTCTTCTCGCCTTTCTAAAAGAAGCACTGATGATACCTTTTGGGACATAGCTGGAATAATACCGAATGTTCCAGAGGATTTCAAAGATCGCCCAAAATAATTTCTTTTGCGTGATGACTTCAAGTGGAATGCATCGCACGCTATCCCTTGGAGACTCAACTTACTGCATTCAGTCCACTCTTCACATATCTTAGGTATTAAGCTAGAGCAGTATACTGCTTGGATAGAAGTTTTCTCAGCCTAGTTTATTCTTCGTCCCTTCTCAGTCGTCACAGAAATTCCACGTATTTTCTGCGCTTTTGCATCTCTTTTCTATATACTTTTAGTATCTTTGCTCTTTCTCCAAGAGAACACACAATCGGCTGACTTGGATAATTTGAAGAGTTTCCTCACTTTGCATCCAAGTGAACCGAACTCCTTGTTCCATCAAAATTTATGTTGCTAAAGCGGCAGGCCGAGTGGTTAGCATTTCGTACTGTTATTTCGAAGGCCAGGGTTGAAATCCTGGTAGGACCAATATCCAAAAGTTATAGAAAATTAATTTAAATAATAAATTAAACTAAATTTTCTAATTGCGGTTGCCCCTCGGCAGGGAATGAAATAAAAGCTCCTCATGAAAACCCATCAGCCATTCTGAGGCGGATTAGTATAAACTGTAGGACCCATTGTTGGAAAAACATCAAGCCGCAAAACCACAAATTGAAGGAGGAGTTCAGCCGAAAACCGCTTCAGCGGTTACAAAGCGCAAAATATTTATATTTATATAAAGCTAAAAAATAAACGAAATTTAACTAAAAACTTTTCCCTCTATCTCTTTTTTCAGTTACTGTGCTCATCAGTTCAATGCTGTCGCTCTTTCCACGCCACAAAAGCGGTGTCGTACTTGTGAATTCAATGTTCTGCAGTACTATCATACTGCTCAGTGCGTCCCTTTTCGCCGCATGCGCCTACTATGCATGGCCAGCGATTGTTTTTTGGACGCTTGCCGGTCTCATGCTTCTATTGCGCTGTGATAACTGGTGTTGTAGCTGCTTCGAACAGAGTGGCGGTAGTATACAAGAACAGCTGATACCCAGCGATGCACCGAAGCCGAAGGCATTGACGAAATCAACGACTATACATATACCCGGTCCGCCCACTAATCTCGTGACAATACCAACACACGTGAATGCGGCAAGTAGTTGACAAATCGAGTCCTCAGAGAGTGAGGATCTCAATGTGTGCGACTTTAAAGAGAATAGAAATGGGGACGATGAATTTTCTTGGAGCGAATAGATAGAGTGTTGTGTGAAAAACAAAATAAAAAAAAATAGAAAAATAAAAGGCTCACTAAAACTAATATTGCATACATACTTATGTACATATACCCTTATACTTGAAGTCGAAGGATCAAACAACTGTGTACCTATCACCTTTGTGCGGAATCTTATGCCGTAGTCGTAGCCATTATCATTGCCATCGCTGTAGCTGCTTGCTTGCCTACAACTGCTACTTGTAACTGGATGAAGACGTATTTTTTTATAAAATTGAACTTCGTAAATATAAAATTCATACACGTATGTCATGTATGAGATAATATCAAAATGCGTTTTTATTGGAATTATTCGTAAGTATGTTTATTGCCATTTTGAAGGTAATGTCATCATGACTCTCTCAAGGAACCCAAACCATTGGGACAATCGATTTTTATAGGCTTCTCTTCACCAGCCAAATCAGACAGGAACATATGGTAATTACTTGGTGCGAGGTCGGGACTACAAGGTGGGTGCATAAGAACCTCACTACTGAGCTCTCAGAAGTTCTGACACGTCATAAGCGATTTGTGTGGTCTGGCGTTGTCCTGATGAAATCCTCTTGTTGGTCAAAGCTAGGCGTCTCAGGGCTATCGCTTCCTTCGGACAGTCCAATTTCTGACAGTACAGCTCCGAGTTTACGAGTTTGGCCGTAGGGGAGCAACTTATAGTGTTAATCACCGCTAGTACTCGCCCGCAGTCCGCATTCGTTTGATGTTGCTGTAAATGATCCAGTTTTCATCACCAGTCACCATCCGCTTCCGAAATGGGTCGATTTTGTTACGATTAAGATAGGAATTCTATAATTTGTGTATCCAGTCTCTTTCAAATGGTTCCAAATTGTTTTCTTATACAATGTTTAGCTCCTGGTCAAATGCTTGATGGTCACACTCAACGATTTCCATTATTTTATTGATTTATTTTCGACAACTGGCCTTCCAAACAGTGGATATCGAAACTACTTCTTCTTTTTTATTAGCGTTGGCACCGCTTACGCAATTAGAGCCGAATCAATATTAGCCCGCCATTCATCTCTTCTTTTCGTATAGCTAGTACAACTCATCGTTCCAACATCGTCGTTGCCAAGGCGCAAAGGACCGTAAATCGTTTGCAAAATTTTTCTCTCGAAGACTCCCACGGCCGCCTCATCGGATCTGGAACGCGTCCACGCTTCTGCACCACGTAGTGGGACGGAAATGATGAGTGACTTTTAGAGTTTGGTTTTCGTTCGCCGAGAGAGGACTTTACTTTTCAATTGCCTGCTCAGCTCAAAGAAGTACCTGTTGGCAAGTGTGGTTCTGAGCTGATTGTTAGTGGTTTTTATGCTGGTCATTAGATAGATGTACTTATCAACGACTCCGAAGTAATGACTGTCAAGTGTGACGTGGGTGCAATGAGTGTTTGTTTGATGATAGGAGATATTTCGTCTTGTTCTCCTTTACCACCAGACTCATTCGCTTCGCTTTTTCAAGTTTTTTCCCATGGTGAATGCCTGATGCACGTGCTGTACTGCAGTGTGTCATACGATGAGGATTACAGCTCTACTTTCGACCTTGTCGAAAATCAATAGTGTGATTGGCAGCTGAATGTAGATAACGTGATACCGTCCCACAATTCCGTTATAATGTACCAAGTTGCTGATGAGTGCTCTCAGGTCTCAAGAAACGGGAATGCTAGGTGAGTAGAAGACCTTTTTTTTTGTTGAGAACGGGGTGGGTATCTTGGATATGACAAGATAGTGGCGATGAATTTTCATGGGCTGGAACCCATTACAACAGATAACAATGCACCGGCTCCGAAGGCGATCAACCGTAAATTATAAGTATGGGAATGTTTCGTAATGGGGACTGACTTTTCCGACTACTCTGATGAAAATACATTCTCTGGCGATGAAAATACATTCTTTTGAGCATACTCAGTCACATTGTCTAACTTAAATATTTCGGTTTGATGTGGATTATGGCTACACTTTTCATTCACAGGATTCGATAACGGAGCCTCTCCCATCACAATCCTAACACCAAATTTGCGCTCCGCTGTAGTATATGTCACCAGGACCTACTCGTTTCAGTCTACGGAAATTCTTGGACTGTTGCGATATCGGCCTTTTGCCCTTTCCAATTGGCCCTAGATTTTCTGGTGACAGATGCTGCAGTAAGACTTCAGTGAACTCCTATACCGAATCTGTCAAAGTGATCCCCACTTATCATCTTTTAGACTTGACCCAGGACTACATAAAACAAGGTGTGCGACGAGGATGCAAGGGTATAGCAAAAGTGTTTCTCAGCATTTCATCGTCTCATATCCATCACAGTATTTCATCGTGCAAGACTTTTGGATAATCCGAGTTCAAATTGACTTCAACTTTCTTGCTTCATCGACTGGACCATTATAAGTACTCATAACTCTGCACAGGGCTAGGTTAGGTAAGGTGGAACTGGTATTTTCCAGCGAGTCTCATTTGGACTATACTAAGCTGTACTGCTACGCTCTTTACTGTTTCTCTAGTTTAATGAACATTGCTGTTCTCTTGATAAATTCCAAGTAGTAATTTTGATTCCTTTTCCATTGGTGATTATATGTAGTTGCCTCAGTTTGGCAAAGATTACGAGTTCCATTGTCTCCACTTCAAACCTGGATTGAAGTCACACGATGCCAAAAAACAATGCACCATTAATAGTTCTACTAGCAGCCTAAAGATCATCTTCGTTTTCGATAGTTAATACTTTCTCTGTACCGATAGGTACCTTGACTTTTTACAGGGGCGTAGTTGCATCACCAATCAGGTAGGGTTGCTGGAGAACAGCGATCAAGAACAGACACTGAACGCTTGGAAATCACACACAAAAAGGAAATTATGTACAGTGATGCTTCCAAAGTAAACAGTATGGCCACGATAAGTTCTACTAAAGAAACGGAGATGATAGTCAGCCTTGAAAAGGAAACCCGGACGTAGGAGGTAACAAAAAGGCGAGAAATATAGATGCGAAGAAAGCACTATCGCAATACAAGATGGCAACTGGCGATAATTCAAAGCCTCAGTGCTGTAGTAGACTTAGCTACTAGTGAGAGAGAGCGCTTGGAGTAGGCTACAGTCACGATAATGATGAGTAAGACGCAATTGGGGAACACTTTACTGCAGCCAACCTTAGTTACCACAAGAGTTCAAAAGGCAGAGTTCGAGTGAGGCAAGCAAGCCGATGTTGGGCCTCTAACGCCACCTAAATGTAGTGACCAATCAGCCACTATGTATTATATAAATATTTTGGATCTGAAGAGGAGAAGATAATGCTTAAATCTCGTTTATCATGAGTACATTGCATACGAGTATACATGCCCATATGCACATACATCTGTCTCTGATAAGTCGTGATAATACTTTTAATTTAAAATTAGTCTAATTCAAGCAAAATGTAAATTGTCACTGATAAGCATAGTAAGTACCCTGTAGGAAAATATACTAGTTATTAACTAGAACCCAACTAGTTTATATTTTTTCACCAACTAGTTCATCTTTCATCTATTTTCCACGAACTGTGAATTATCAGTATATGCATCAGCTTCATACTAGTTAAATAGCAGTTCATATATACCAGTTGAAAGCTAGTACTGCAAAACGACAAATTGGTATGAATTTGTCCGATAAATACTAGTCCATATACTAAAATTTTTGCAAACAAGTCCGGATTTTCCCAAAAAATACTAGTATAATTCTAGACTATGGCAAACTAGTAAATTTTTATCCTTTAAATACTAGTATAATCCTGGTCTATACTAGTATGATTTCGTCTTTAAAATACTAGTACTTAACTAGAATTTTTGCATACTAGTCTAGCTTTTCCCTGCAGGGTATAGATATGTATGAGTATGAAATGCATACTCATATACACGTATGTGTAATAGTATATACTTATTATCCAACACACTAAGTGATCACTATTTAAATACTAAGCTGAGAGCAATTGTAAAAATTGGCTAACGATCTACAGTACAGCTGACAGTTCTGAATTCGCGAGTGTAGCAAACAGATGTTAAAAGAAATGAGTGAGAAGAAAGTGGAAATTTTAAATGTAAAAGAATGTGAAATAATTGCTAGAAATGCATTAAAATTAGAAGAAACTGAAAGCGTCAAAATCCTAAGTTATGCACTTGAAAAGGGAACAAATGAACTCATGGGCTTCATGGGCGAATATTTTAAATTAAATATAGAATTGGAGGACGTGGTAAGAAGGCGAGGCCATAGCGAATATGATGTCTCTTTAGACGTGTGGTTTTCAATAACGCAATACTCTTTCCGGAGTTGATTTTCTGAACAGCCTCAGACTGGCTTATACTAAGTTTGGTTTGCCATTCCATAACGAACAGACTTACTTCGGAACAACGTCTGCAAATTGTGACAATTTATTACCGGAATAATGATTCGTTGCGTTCAATATTAGGTCGACATAATCGTCTAGCAGAGACGGTAATTAGAGCAATCATGGCACGGTTGCAAATCACGTTTACTCTAATGGGTAATCCAGCGGATAGTGGAGCAGAGTATCGAAGATGACCCGAAAGTGTCTATTCCCTATCGTGTGCAATCTTTGGAGCTGTGCCTATCCACTTTATGGAAGACTTTCCCAAAGGATCTTGGATTAAGGGTGTGCAAAATCCAACCCGTGCAAGAATTGAAGCCGAACGACCATAAAACGCGCCATACGTTCGATGAATTGACCCAAAACAATTTGGCCACCGATCCCAATTTTCACCAGAAACCTTTGCTCAGCGATGAAGCTTACTTTTGGTTGAATGGTTGTGTTTCAAAATGTCAAATTCGGAGTTTAGTTAATCCACAAGCTGCTAAATCCTCAAAAAGCTATTGTTTGGTGTGATATATGGGTGGAGGGTCCACATTTCCTCAAAAATGAAACCGGCCATATAGATAGTGGGGAACGTTAAAGTACCATAATTAATAACTTTTTCATGCCTAAATTGGAGGACGTTGCGGTCACCCCGCAGGGAATGTCAAGTCCTCCGAAATAAAAGCTCCTTATAAGAATCCATTGGCTGTTTCGAGGCGGCTTAGTATAAAATTGGGTTCCTCTATTTGTTGATAAAAAGTCACCCTAGAGTGCTTTTTTTTAGATTGATCTCAGCTCCCTGAGATTCCGAACGTCAGTTATATGTAGACTCATCCGACCGAATGTTGTAAAGAGGCTGCTGTTCAACTTTACCAGTTCTACAACGCTATTAATGAATAACTCAGCCGGTAAATCATCCACTCAGCTCTTCTTCTTTAGGCAGGCAATTGCTATTCGTACTTCATCGAAGTAAGGTAAGTTTGCACGTCTGTACCATCGATTGAGGTTCTGAGTTCGCCGTCTATGGGTGATCAACTTTCAGGCGGGAGAAGTGTTCCCTCCAAAAAATTAGTATACTCTGAACATCAGTGGCGAGATCACCTCTTTGGGTCCAGTCTTGAAACCTTTTCTGAATTTTTGTATAGTATTTTCGAGGCTCTCCTCTACAGATTTAGATATCTCTTTCACACACCAAGCGTGTGGATCGATGGCAACATTGCAAGGCAGTACGGCAAACCTCATCGTACCAACTCTTTTTTTTAACCTTGTCGAAATTCCATAGTATCGTTGGCAGCTGATTGTAGGGTACTTGAAATGCCGTCTCTCAGTTCCATTACATTGTACCAAGTTGCTGATGAGTGCTCTCTGGAAACTGGTGTGCTTGAAAGAGAACATTCGGCGCATTATAGCTGGCATAACGATAAACTCTTATCCTTATAATAGAGCTAAAGTTTTATATCTTCGTGAAAACCACATGTCTAAAAAAATCACCCTTTATAAATGCATACTGCTTAAAATAAGTATCCATACTAATCAACAGCACCCCGGAGAGGGAACTAAAAAACTCAGTTTATTTGTGAAATCGGTGCCCGTAACCAATGAACTGCATCGCGCCGAGTGTGAGCGTAAGAATTTTTTCCTAAAAGAGTCGTGTGCGTATACGAAGATATTGCCGAATATACAAAAATATGGTGAGAACAATTACAATATGACATCTTCCTTTCATTGCTTTCAAATAAACACTTAACCTCGCATTTAGCCACTAAGAAACTCTGTGCTGAGTGTTATTATGCACGAAAAGATTTATTGGTCCTCGAAGATCTCACTGAGCTGGGCTACCGGCATTTGGGGCGGGATGAAACCTATACTAACAAACATCGTAAATTATTTCTGACACATATGGCACAACTACATGCGGGCAGTATTGCTTGGGAGGAGAAGGAGGGCGTTAATATTGAGGAACATTTTAAGGAGGGCCTATTCGAGTTGATGTTGGCTACAGATAATGATTGGTACATGACTAGTGCTAAGGTAAGTGGAATAATATCGTTATTACGGGACCGCTAGGCTTTATGTAGACCTATTGTTGGTGGTCTATAGTGCCAGTTGGAGGTCGTTGCGTAGGACGTCAATATTCTTTGCGAAATTTAAGTGAGCTTTGATACACGATTTTGAAACTTTTTTCCGGTATTTATGTATAAGGCCGGACAGAAGCTGATCAACTTTTCCAACGTGTCACTCATGCCTGCTTCCCTGCACTTTCTGCATGTGTCACTATTAATAATCTTCAATTTGGTCTCGTGTGATGACAGTAAGCGGCTACTCATTAGGCCTACAAATATCCAGGCCGCTTGACGAAAAAATGAGTGGGTTTTCCCTCGCACCCATTGAACGCCATCTTAGCGACCATTGAAATATTCCGTTTCTTCATGATCCGTCATTCAACTCTCTCGGAAATTTCAAAGTTTGTACAGAGTCTTTAGCGTCTTTCATGTTTCATGCACTGCTTCGGTGGCTAGACGTTCCTTGCAAGGTCTTTCTGACCTGGAACCCAATAGATATACAGTATACAGATACACTAAGATAAGCCAGGTCCTCTCCGCCTCATGACTGCATCATAGTGGAGAGCTTCCAATGTAAAAGCCCATAAATCTGCTACTACAAAAACCATATTTCGTGTCCTGGAAAACCTGATTAGCTTCAATCTTTTTGATAATGTTTCGTCAAATATTTCTCTTTATTCGTAGAGGGATCTTTGGTCACGATGTCGTCTCTCTCGGGGCGTGAGCAAATAATCAGCTATAGTAAGGTGGCTGCGTTAGCCGAGTGGCAGCATTGCGTACTGACTCGGGTTCAAATCCAGGTGCCATCAACATCCAAATGTTATGGAAAATTAATTTGAATAAAAAATTAATTTAAATTTTCTAATTGCGGTCGCCCCTCGGCAGGAAATGTCCGCCCCTCCGAGTGTATTTCGGACATGAAATAAAGGCTTCTCGTAAAAAAAACTATCAGCCGTTCGGAAGCGGCTTAGTATAAACTGTAGGTCCCTCCATTTGTTGGAAACATATCAAGACGCAAAACTAGAAATTGTAGGAGGAGTTCGGCCGAAAATCGCTTCAGAGGTTACAAAGCGCCAATTATATATATATAATATAACTGGCCACGGATACTCTCTCCCACCATAAATACAATACTAAATATGATCGATGTAGTATAGGTGACAAGGGCCCGTCAATTTCCGTCCTTGTTCTGTCCATAACTACAGTTGGACGGTGGTATTTGTCAGTCTCAATATTTTATAAACAGCCCCATCTCTTCCAGGTACATGGAGTGTGCGTACATTTCCCTTATCGTTGCGAAATTTGGAAGCCACCAACTGATGCTCGATATACTCGTAAGTTAAAATGGATTAAGAGAGCGAGCACCTTTGATGAACAGACGGTGTGAAAAGACTAGTGAACACTTGTACTAAATTTATCGAAATGGCTCAACAAAAACTGTCTATTTTTCAGTCAGAATTCTAAGCTCGGTACGGGTCGGTCACTACATCTCGCAGATGGGTCGTTCACGTCTCCAAAGTAAGCACTGAGAACGAACTTCCAAAGCTGGATTATTTTCATTCACCCCGGCGATATGGTATATTCCAACCGCTTATCTAGAAAACTTTCAATGTCATCTCGTCGGTTGTTGGCAACGTCCACGTTACTACATCAGAAAATAGGACAGAATGTTGAGTGACTTATAACGTTTTGTCCTTGGTTGTGGAGAGAAGATCTTATTTTTAACTCTCTGCTCAGTCCAAAGTTCTCACACTGATAAAATTTCCTACAAGTTCAAGTAGGGTATCTCAGTAGTGACGCGGAATCCGACAGGAAATATTTCGCCTTGTTCTCGTTCACTCACGTCAGACTCGATCTTTTTTTCTTCTTATACTTTGTTTAAAAGATTGTAACTCAGCTGTAGAGCTCTCCAGCTGACTTTCGTGCTATAAAGTGAGGTTTTATTCCCTAGTTCGAGGAGAGGATTCACAGGAAATGCTGTGTTAATCTGCATGAAGGGAAGGTGAGTTCTCCGAAGGAGAGCAAAAAAAGTAGACAACTTATTTTTCAATGATTTTGACTTTATTGAAATGCCTCAACACTCTGGATTAATGATGGAATAGAGTAGCACATACGGTTTCATGTTTCAAGTTGTGAATCGTCTCTGTATGATTGATGTAGCACTTATTCTTAATGGTTCCCCACGCCAAGTAGTCCAAACGGGGTCAAATAGCAACTGCAAGTCGGTCAGTTGACATTGATGTACCACCGTTTTCGAACACACTGTGCAAAAGTTCGATTGTAAAGATAGCTGTGTGTCATATAGGGCCGTCCTGTTGAGACCAAAACATTGTCCTTATCATTCTCTTCAACATTTGAAAACAAGTACCATAATCTCTGAGCAAGGCACGGTAACAGCAGCTCCTTTCTCGTTTTCCAAGAAAAACGGACTAATGATGCCGAAGGTCCACATGTAGCACCAAACAGTCACCCCTTGAGTATGCCTTGGCTTTTCCATGGATCCTCTGTGTGCCCAATTCGACAGTTTTGCTTGGTAACGTCCAGGTGAAAATGTGCTTAATCGGAAATTATGATTTTACGGTAAAAATGTTCATCTTCCGCTGAGGGATTTTCCATCCATTAAGAGAAGCGAAATCACATTGGTTGGTTCTGAGACTTCAGTCCTCAGACCGATTGTCATACCGAGGTCTTTATGTAAAATTCTGCGCAGAGAAGCACGTGAAATGTTTATAACCTGCGAATGGTGTCCAGTTTGAGTACACTTTGAGCTATAACAAGTAATATTTTGCTCTGAACGCACGGGGCGAGTACATACCCGAGTTGCTTAGTCCGATAAAGAAACGGCTTGGAGAACTCGCTGCTCAAATCGATCCACAAAGTGCCTGGAAGACAGGTTAATTCATTTAAATTTCGTGAGTAGTTTTCTTGCGGTTGCATATGAAGACTCGACATTTTTTTTCCAGGCTTAAGCATTTCGTAAACTGCAAACTTGGTACCGACCCCACCCGGAATGCCAATGGCGATAGCAAAGTTCAAAAAGCAAACATCGCCATACTAATTTATTATATTAAATTAAAAACAAATTTTCCTTTCTAGGGCATCATATTCCTAGCTAAAAACTATCTGCCGCCCCAAACTCCCGAGGTACAAACACTCATCAACGAAAAGCTCTTTACACTACTCGTGAATGTGGAAAGGTATACGGAACCCTCAAAACGTATGCGGAATGTATTCTTGCATCGCGACTCTTGGGATCGGAATATATTTTTTAAATTCGATGCCAAAGGTGAACCCTTGGCCTGTAGCATTGTTGACTTCCAATTGAGCCGCTACGCAACCCCATCTTTGGATATACTCTTCTTTTTGTACGGTCAAACCACAACCGAAGAGAGAAAATTATATATGCAAGAGTATATCGAACACTATTACGATGCTTTAACGACGCGCTTCAGAGAGTTGGGTTTACCGTCCGACATCATAACAAAGCTAGAACTAATGGAAGATGTACGACGTGCGCATCTGCCGGCGCTCATCATTATGGCAATCACGAAGCCGCTCACACTGATGCCCGAGGGCATTTCGAACAAATGGCGTGCCGAGGAGCAAGAGAAATTCGATTATTACATGAATACGCAGCGCGATGAATTGTTTCAACGTGTAATGGTAATCGATCCTACGTACGAGGCGAACATTATGCGACCAATTGAAGAGCTCATTGAGTATTTACAACAAAATCCGGATTTAATGGAATGAAAATCGTAATTTAATGATGAAATTTGGTAATTAAATAAAATTTTTATAATTTTAAATTAATTTTCTTTTTCTATTACTAAAATTACTACAGTAACAAGTGCATCATCTCGTCGATGCACTCAAAAATATATTCACTGAATTTTCGATCAATTTTTAGCAGCTCCAGCACCTCCTTAACGCGATCGACATTTGTGTAGCGATGAAAGGCATCCGGATGATTTAGTTTTAGATTTTTCAAAAAATCGCCGGGTACGCGTAATATAGTCGCTGAGATGCAGTTGTAGAGTGCGCCAAACAGTTCCAACGTCTGCAGTGACTGTTCAAATTCGCTCCAACTCAACAGTTGCGTTGCTTCCAATCCCTGCTGCTTGAGTTCGACAGCAAAGTAGTTGTAGTACGTCTCATAACACTGTTGCTTCATGGCTCTCCTTTGCTGTGGTGTTATATTCAGATAGACCGTCATGAGCACATCAATGGCGGGTGGACTATAACGCGCCAGCTGGTAATCTACAAGCACTACGGGCTGCTTGTCTGGCTGGGATTTGTTGAAGAAGAAGTTTCCACCCCAGAGATCACGATGACAGAAGACGTTGCGATATTTGGTAGAGGGATTAACCATTTCGTAAACGCGATCCAGTTGCCGCGGCAGCTCGTCGGCGATAAATTTCTGCATTACCTCACATTGGTAGGCGGGATGAACTTGCACTACCGCAAGAATGGCCTGTGGAAATTAATGAAAGAATAATGAAGAAGGAATAATCAACATTTAGATGGACTGATAAATTTAACGGCTGTCCGAGTAATGGGTGCGAAACCTGACCAGACCCACATCCAAAATTAAAGAAAATTAGTATTTATACCCTTCATGCACATGAAATGGTATATTAACTTTGGTCCGAAGTATGTAAGTACCAGAATAGGAAGCGATATTCCCATCAAATTGTATACCGATGTGATCAAAATGCACCGAGTTGAGTTTATTCAGCCATCTCCGACCATCTGTCCGCTTATACCGAAACCGGTACCTCAAGTTTTGAGATATTTAAACCAAAGTTGGTACACAGATGCATCGGTAGATTTCAACCATTATTTGCCGGAACCCGCCAGACTGGTCTTTATAGTTTATACACGTTCGATTTATTCAGATTTGAGAGTTTGGGCCATACATTTCTCAAAAAGGTTTCTAAGAGCGTGATTTTGGTATTCTTCAACAGACATTTATTAGAAGCCGATCTCCACAGACGCACATCCGAAAGGGAATACTCGGCCTAAAGGACTATATTCAGCATAATTTAAAACAACCGCTGGACAGAACGTCGTACAGACAGGCATTAAACGCCATTCACCAAGAGTGCGTCAACATCTTCATGAACTCTTCCTGTGAATGGCATTCTCGGAATCAAACCACCACCTATAGCAGACGAAGAGTTCGAGTTGCCTCGAGAGTTCCGCGTAGTACTGGCAGAGCTCAGGACTGGATATTGATCAGATGAAATTCCTACTTATCCAGGCTCGACCGCGACATACCTAACGTATGTACTGCATGCAACGAGTTCCCGCACGATATTAACCAGCCCTTTGCATGCCCCCTAAAACCAACTCATCTAAACCCCCTTTCTCTCTGGTCCGAACCCTTTGAAACAGCTCATTTTATAGACCTGTCGTTAGATGAACACGATGGCTAAGATTGAATCGGGCTGTTCCTAGCAGGGGTTGGCAAACCGCTACTATAACAACAACAACAACATAGTTCTTTTTATTTTAATAGCGACTGCTCTTCGGCAGGGAATGTAAGCCCCTCCGAGTGTATTTCTAAATCGCCGAATCGGGTTGAAGCGTCTTAGTATAAACTGTGTGTCCCTCCAGTTGTTGGAAAAATATTAAAACGCCTCAAAACACCACAAATCGGAAGAGAGCTCGGTGCTTATCAATACATACATATGTACATAAATAGATACATCGGATGTAAGTAATATCGGCAACATCTGGGGAAAATGCACCACTATCACTCATATTTAATGCCTTATATTCAAATTGCATCAAACCAGGGGTAGATGGCTAACTCCTATTTCCGGGGAAACATAGGCCGATTAGTGTCTGCTTGTTTCTACAGAAAACGGGAAAATGGTGTATCGACAAGAGATGCGGCTAGAGCTAGAGCTAGAGGATTTACTTCTGGATCTACGTATCAGTAGTAAGACCAAACGCTCCTTTATGGAACGATTGTGCTCTGTTCTATAAGTAAAATTCAAAGACGTGCGGTAATGTGTATCAGGGGTGTACTGAGGAACACTTCAAATGAAGCTCTAAATATAATAGTCCATATCGTTCCTGAGAGAGAGCGTTTAAGAGAATCAAAACAATGAATCACTCGGTTATTGAGCTACTCGAAAATATTGAATGTACCTATGAACTTTTCCACCAAGCTACGTAGACCGATGTGGTCCAATTTCATTATGGTGAGAGCAAAGAAAATCGAAGCTTTTAATATAAGATATCTTCATTTTCAGCTACAATATAAAAACACTACTTACACTCACTTACGCTAAATTCCAAAATTGTGCTAGACTGTCGTCAATTTCTAGAGGAGAGGGACATCGAGGAAAACTGTAATGTAGCTGAACTTTCTAGGCAAAGTACAGCCTCTTCTTATTGATTTCAATTTCGGCACTCGCACGTCACTTCTCACTGAATTTGCACAGGAACAGGTCAGGTCAAGGTGAATTTAAACTATAACCTGCCTCAAATCCAGATCGATCCAGATTGCGACCACACTGCTTGATGATCTTTCCAAGATATCCGACGCCAAAGTCATGGATCTAATTAGGTTCGTTAGAGATTCGAATTGGTTGGATAGCGAACATTAATAATCAAGGTTTTGTGGCATCGCAGTGGGTTTTGCTCAGTCCTAAATGCAATGGATGCGATGAATCGGTAGCCACCACAGCCTAATTTAGCCTGTATAAGAAGAGCATTATCCCTCGGGATAGCCTTTCGAAGGCTTAACATGCATATTGCAAGGTTAGACCAATTAATACTGCCTTGATGGGTTAGGAATAGACTTTCAGTGCAAGCACTTCACTTTGCTTTAAGGACACTTTTCCCCATCATTCCCCTGCATGTAATTATAACACCTTGGAGAGAATTGTGGTTAAATCTAGCCAAAAACGTTTTGTCTGAAATAATTATATGACAGAACTGTCGAAGCAGGGCAAGGTAATTCATGTCCATACTTTAATGTCTACAGAGAAATCCCACAAGGTGGTGTAATCTTCCCCGTTCTAGGTGATCAACGACTCAATGAATAGGTTTAAAGGCGATGAGCATAGAGTAGACGGACGACGGAGCGCTTCTCCTTCGATGAACAAAAATCAAACTTTACAAGTTGCTCATTGTTACCGGCCTGATATTTGGTGCAGAAGTGTAGACTATAATGATATCTGTTGAGTCGGTGCTAAGACTTTCGAGAATGTTTTTGCTTAATGCATTTACGTATGTATGCTGTGCACTAGCCATGGCGAGGTTCAACGAATTAAGAAGCAGCGGTTGTGCTAGCTAAGGTCACGTTTCGTTCAGAATGGCTTAAACCACTACAGCTTGGAAAGCTGTATATTGTATCACTACACGCCTAAAGAATCAGAGAATTAGTGTTTCCAATTGGTTCAGACCAAGAAAAGAAAAAATGGGCGGGCTGTTTTTGACTCGGCTATAAACGGGTAAACAGCACCTACTCCAGTTAAGTACCTGGGAACAGTACTGAGCAAGAAACTGCCCTAGAGGACCAACATCGAAAACAGAGTGAAGAAATCATCGAGTACTTTGGTTGGTTGGTTGGCTGAAAGGGGAGGTTGAGGGTCTGACTGTAAGCGGCCGCTCGCAAGCCAGAGAGTAGGCTCATCGTGCTCCCCCCAATTACTTTACATGGGAGTTCAATTTAGCTGTTTAAATCAATATATAGCACAATGCCAGTGACTAACTCCATCGATGCTAGGTCCTTAGTTATGCTTGGGGACTCTGGGGGGGCTAATAAGATATATGAAAACATCGACTCACGAGAGTTGGCAGGGTCGAAACTACTTGAGGAAAGGAGCACTGAGCAGATCTGCAGCCGAAAACCATTCAACATCAAATGGTCTAGGTTTCCAGTCTATTCAACATTGTTGTTGTTTTTTCCTGCTTCAGAGCATCCTTGGGTAGTTTCTGTAAAACTGGCGAAGATATTTACACCCTTGGGTTCATTAATGGGTTGCTCGAATTATTTTGACCTAATAAAGGTACCGGGTCTTAGCGTGATCGCTAAAACTGTCGAAGACTATTGACATTTTTACGTAAGTGAATATGCGCTGGACGCTGTAGACTTTCTTGATCTCCTCTGTAATTCCCTCTCAAATAGCAAACTGCTTCTAGGGAAATGGTCTTGAAGCAGCCAAACGAGTCATCTACTTATGTGGTTGCGAGGATCTTGTGGTGCAAAGTAGATACTTGTGTTGTCGAAACAGATTCTCCCATACCTGGTATATTCTGCCAAACTTCCAATGTCGAAGTTTTATAGAGAATAAGATGGAATTATCTAGGCTCGCAGAAGGACTGGTTAGACAACATAAAATACTGTGTTTAAGCGGTGTTTCTGTGATCAGTTCCCTACTTACATATGTATTCAGACAGAGTGCTAAAATTTCTAGAAAAAAATTTACGGACAAGAACCTCATCTAGCTTTTGGTGGCATTTTATTACCGCTAAAACGATTTTCGGCCGAATTTTCCCCTTAAATTGTGGTACCCGCCTTTATAATTTTCAAACAAAATGGAGGGAGCTAAAGTTTTTTCTAAACCGCCTGCGAAAGACTGATGAATTTCATTGGGCGATTTTATTCACTCATAAGAGTTGACTCTTCCAGCCGATGGGCGACCGATGTTACAATTTTTTTCCAATAATTTGGAAAGATGATCTGGCCAGAATAGAATAAAATTTTGTTGGAAACCTTAAAATAAATTAATTTCTCACCCTCACGCCCGCTGTATAAAATACGACATCCGGCGTTACAGTCATCTCTCTCAGCACATCGTTCAATTCCTCTCCGATACTCACGCGATTCCTTTCCTCATACGCAATACTACAGGCATGCATGGTGGCTAGACTCTTTAACAGTACATCCATTTGTGATTCTGTTAGAAATTCCGCTGGCTCCTGCACCGGCTCATAACCCATATCAACAATATTTTGCATGACAAAGAGATCGCGACGTGTAAAGTAGCATTCAGCGCACCAGATGGTCGTTGCTGTGTGGCAGGTAGGTGGTTGATGATAAGAAAAGATAGCAGAAATAAATACAATACATACATACAAAAATTGCTATAAATAATGATAAATGTAAAGTGAATGATAAAATAAAGATAAGAGTCAAAAGAGAGAATAACAAAGAGTAATTAATTATATTATTAAAAAATAATGAAAAAATCGTTTATTAATAGACAGAAAATATAGATAATCATGGCATATAAATTTTATAATTAAGATATAAAGACACGTCTGTATTTGCTCATAAAAAATGATAATACATTTTAGTGTTTGTGTTTTTCTCCTTTTTCTCTATGCTCTTTATCTACACACTACATAGTTCACTCACTCAATTTTCTCAATTCATTCAAGAGTCGTTCATAGATTGCTGCCTCTTTGGTGAGCATGCCACAAGCTTCAATGAACGCTGTCATCTTGGGGTTTTGATAAGGCAAAGTTTTCACAAATAAGCGCGTGGTTTGAGTATTGCTGGACTGAAAGCAGAAGAAGAAGAAGAACAACAACAGCAACTTAATTAGCTTATTAAAAACTATTTGATTTCTTTTATATTTTTATTAGCTGATAAAGTACAAATGTATGTACGAGTATGTGATAGTATACTTTAAATTAGTTTATGACAGTTTGAAATAATGTTGCTCTATCTCATATCCTGAGGTGAGTAATTATTACCAAATAATTGCCATTTTACCAAGGAAAAGCGAGACACTCTCTCTCACTATTATCGCACTTCGAACTGGTCTAAATGAAGTGCCGCATTAAGCCACCGGCTTAGGTGTTACGTGTTTGCTTACTGCGAACTGAGCATTACCTCAACAAAGGGCCTGGATGTGATCCTCGAAATTCGAAAATTTCAATAAAATAATGGAAATGGTCGAGGCTGAGCGCCTTACGAGCACTGTTACGATTGCCCAGGAGCTAAACATTGCCCAAAAAACAATTTGGATCACTTGAAAAAGACTAGATACACAAAAATGCTCATCATACATCATGACTCATGTGTCACTCATACATCAAGCTTTTTTGTGTATCTAGTACTTCTCATGGGGAAAACCCATCTGCTAATGGCTGCTGAATTGTAAAAAAACCAAACCATTTCTGAAGAGGATCGTGAGTGGTGATGAAAAGTGGATCACCTACAGCAACGTCAAACTAAAACGATCGTAGTCGAAGCTTACACAAATGATCTCCAAGCCAGGATTGACGATCAGGAAGGATTTGTTGTGTATTTGGTGACACTAGCAAGGAATCATTCATTGTGAGCTGCTCCCCTACGGACCTGTGATGCCTACAATTGAACTGTCTAAAGTAAGCAATCAGGAAGGAAATTTTGTTTCATCAGGACGTCAGACTACAGGCATCGATAGTGATTCGCCAGAAGTTGCGAAAGCTTGGTTGGGACGTTCTTATGCATACATCTCCCAGTGCGAACCTCGCACCAAGTGATTACCGTCTGTTCCTGTGGTGTGCGTTTTGATGTTCTTCCAACAATTATAGGGACACATAATTTATTCTTAGTCGTCTGACGGAGGTAGACTCGGGGGGTTCTTTACACCACTTTATTTTTCCTGCTGGTAAAAAAATGCGATTCACTTTCTTTTTTTAACTATCAGTATCTTTTCATCATTGCGTGATTGATAGACTTTTGTCTCAGTGCGAAAATGCCTTTTCTGCTAGCTTGTCATTGGACGTTGTTGAAACCAATAGCTTAGCTGGCTTGAGTATGGAGGGAACTATCAGTTTTTTTGGCTTTGATTTCAGACATTAACTTGACGAGAATAAACCGATATTCTAGATATTTTACGTATTTAATGTAGAAGAACTCATCTTAGGCTCTTCAAAAAAATTCATTGGAGGTGATATTTACGTGGCGAGGTCCAAGCCCAGCTCATGTATAAATTGAAACACAAGTGAATCGCTTACACAAAACAGACAGTCGCACCTCTAGGGAACAGACACGGCAATAAGACTTTAAAGAATCCTTAAGCCGCTTTAAGCAGAATGGATACACTAAAGCTCTCCCTGAGGTATCAGCCAAGGCTGGGGTTGCTTAAAGCCTCTCGCACAAGGTTTGCCTACTATGCTTTTCAGATTTCCCACAATTGCAGAGTAGGAATTGTGTTTATTATTGTAGGCGTAACTGCAATCGCAGAAGTAAGGCTACACCCATAACACAGGCACATATCTATCCTCTTCTTCTTGATTGGCCTTGGCACCGCTTACGCGGTTATAGACGAATCAATTACAGCTCGTCATTCACCTCTTCTTTTCGCTATGCGACGTCAATTTGAAACCAGGTCGCTCTCCACCTGATCCTTCCAACGGAGTGGAGGTATTCTTCTTCCTCTGCTTCCACCAGCGGGTACTGCATCGAATAATTTCAAAGCTGGAGTGCTTTTATCCATTCGGACGATATGACTTAGCCAGCGTAGTCGATGTCTCTTCATTCGCTGAACTATTATATGTCAATATCATCATATAGCTCGTACAGCTCATCGTTTCATCGTCTGCGGTATTTGCCGTCGCCAATGCACAAGAAACCATAAATCGTTCGCAAAACTTTTCTCTAGAAAACTCCTAGAGCCGACTCATCAGATTTTGATATTGTCCACGCTTCTGCGCCATATAGTAGGACCGGAATGATGAGCGATTTGTAGAGTTTGGTTTTCGTTCGCCTAGAGAGGACTTTACTTTTCAATTGCCTACTCAGCCCAAAGAAGCACCTGTTGGCAAGGGTGGATCTGGGTTGGATTTTAAGGCAGACATTATTGTTTTTGTTAATACTGGTTCCAAGATAGCCGAAATTATCTACGACTTCAAAGTTATGACTGTCAACAGTAGGTCGGATGAACTGTCGTAAGAACTAAATATTTCCTCTATTAAAATTCAATCTTTTAAATTTTGGTACCAGATGGATTCCAAGTGTTCTCTGACGTATTTATTCCCTTCTAATGTGGAGTTGCGACAACATCTGTTACATGACAGACCCATTTTTGATGCATGCTCTACGAAGAGGGTACTGGCTGTTGTTTCGTCTTATTTAGACGCAATTTGCTTCCTTATCTTACAGTTGGACATAGTTTTCCATCTCTTCAGTGCTACGTGCTCAAATTGCAAATAAATAGCTCTCTTGTTTGTTCCTTACTTGCATGAAATTAACTCCGCTTCAGATTCATTAAGAGTTCCTCCTCGTCAGGCTTGTGGCTACAGAAGCCGTTAGGCAGGGAATGTCAAGTGTACTTCTGAAGCCCTTCATAAAAATCCTTTGCTTTGTTCCGAGGTGGTTTAGAATAAACTATTTTTTATTCAATTTTTTTAATTTTATACAATGTATACGAGGGTCACCTTTTATATTTCGGAATCTGGCTACTGACAACTTTATCGTAAAGTTTGACATTTTTGTTATGAAATTAAATCGTTAACATTTTCGCGCGATTATTTTTAAGAACTTTCGGAGTGGATTAAGCTAGCAATTGTGCATCAAAGATCCAGTGTTTATAGATGGCATGATGACTTAAATCAGAGTCGTTTCCAAGAAGGTCGTGAAGGTCGTCCAAAATCTGTTGTTGTTCAAACTGCCTTGAAGCGCAAACTGATATTGCAAGATCGGCCTGTGACCTACCGTCAGATTGAGGCAACTATAGGCATTAGTGGAACATATCTCGGTATACCGTTAGATAGTAAGCTCGACTGTGGTTGAAATACGGTGGAAAGTTAGTGGAAGCTATCACTGTACTCTACGCAAGCAATGCGATCATTTGGCAAAATATGGGGATTTATAGAGCGTTAGTCAGACCCATTTATGTCTACGGAGTCTCTGTCTGGTACCCAACACACGAAAATATCACTTTCATGAGCAAACTGGATAGTGTTGAGTGATCTGCAGTTATTCTAATGACCGAAGTGATACCATCGACTGCATCGAAAGCCCTGGAAACTCTTCTTAATTTTCATCCCCTGGATCTGTATGGCAAACTTTAAGCGACTTAGTCTTGGAAGTATGCAGGGTTAGCTAGGATACTGTATTCCGTGCGCTTTCCAGCGGAGTTAGATTATTTCATCTCCAGTCTTGAGGAATTCGCTCACCAACGTTCTCGACCAATTTTAATTCGAGGCTACCGGACCACTTCAGCGTCTTCCAAGCTGAACTTATTGCAATCATAGAATGGTTGCTGGGATCTCTGGTTGCTAACCAATCAATTACCATGCACTCGAAAAGCCAAGCTGCCATCAGATCTCTTCAATGTAATTACTCCGTATCAAAAGTGGCGTTGAAATACAAAAGCACTCTAAATAAGCTCTCGACTAGATGCAACACAGCCGTGCTCTGGGTGGCCGAACGTGGGGACATCCCGGGTAACTATGTGGCGGATGAGCTAGGGAGAGCAGATACCACACTAGACTACAATGAATTCTATACACGTCGCGGGCGTAACCATGTCTACGGTAAAATTCATCCCAAAGCCGAAAACAGCGAAAATCTTAATGAGAGTATTTGCAACGCGACTAGACCAGTTGTCGGCCTGCGTTGGACGCTATAAGAACAAGGGATCTAATCCGTCTAGAACGGTTCAAAATTAATACAACATCAGGCTACTAACTGGACGCTGTTTAATAAGACTTCAGGGTAGGAGGATGGGAGACTTTTCGAATGATTTTTGTCCTAGCTACAGAGACGAATAAGAGGAAGACTCTGTCTTTGTTCAACCCTAAGCATCTCACGACATAAATACATAAGACACCACTTCATTGACTGCCTGTTTGACGTAGTGCCGACTAGTATAGGCAGTTTCGCATCGTTTATAAGGCACACGAAGTGGTTCACACTTCTGAGAAGCTGAGAGGTACTCCACGGCGGTATCACAACGGAGCTTCAGATCCAAGTGCGCTGGTCGCTTTGATCAGCAACCGCATCAACTCAACTCAAAGATCTTAAAGGAGTATATTTTGAAAAAAAATATACAATAAAGGAATTTTCCATGATTAATATTTGTTTTTGTTCTCTGAACCCGAAACATAAGAGGCAACCCTCGTATGTAATATTTATTGTAGGTCAGTGCCGCCGCATAAATCATGATTATTTGACTTCATCACTTAATCAACTTTAAACTAAATAAACAAGTGTCATCTTTATATACCTATATATTCACTTGCATACATTCTTCCATACAGATATCCATACACTCATACATGCATTACCTCCGCAGTTCGATATTTCAATTGCAAATGAAAATATTCGCCCAGGTAACCGGTTGGTCCACACTCTGGCACCACATCGTATTCCAATAGCAAACCACTTGTCTTCGACTTGAGCATATTGCTCAATATTTTCTCAACTTCGGAGCGTGAGAAGAGCTCATTTTCTGCATTGGCACGTTCGAGTGTTGTTGTTGGACTCATTTTTAATATTACTTTAGTAAGACACCGCAATTGAAGCAATCAAAATATTAAAAAAAAAATAATAAATATTGATTGTATCAACAAATTTATTCAAGTACTCGATTGTAGTATATTTTAAATTCTCTTTCACAAAAAATTGAGAGCGCGCAATCCCGAGCGTGTTGTTGACGCGGCGCCACAAGTGAATAGCAACTAAAGTTAAAAGCTAATTCATTCACTACTAATACTCATATTATATACCACTCAGTATAAAAACAATAACAATTTGTTAGTGTATATATGTATGTGAGTATATGGCATTATGATTGAATGAATGTGCAGATAATCAGTAATCAGACCCTTTGCTACAATTTGCCTCTTTTCATTTGCTGATAAAACAATTAAGAGGTTTTCGTCTAGCCGATAAGAAGATCTACGAGTATTTAATACAAACAAAAATCAAGATAATCAAGTAAATAGTAAAGAGTAGTGAAGGCTCATGTGTGCTAGCTCTGGTCAAAAGAAAACTTTGCAAATACCGTCGACCCGTCGTCCGTGTGTACGTGTATATCTAAAATAAATTGAGAAGCTCTTCATAAAAATACCTTCGGAGGTTATTTAAAACTGTTAAGTTTCTTTAGGACGCACAGGAGAAACTGAAGATGGAGCTCGGCTAAAAATTTTGCTTATAAAAAGCTAAACCTTCGATAGGCGGAGAGACAATAAACGTGGTTTCATGGGATCAAGTTGAGGACCATGGTAATAATTACATTTAGATATAGTATGCTCATTCCGGCTGACTCTGACAGATGGAAAATCTCCCAAAAACCTTGTTTTGAAGTTAATTAGTTAGTTTTACAAGTTAATTGATTACGGAACCCTTATCAAGCGCAGTACATAGTGCATGTGATTTTGCTCTGCCTTCTGCTATTGGCCCTACTGGTGGAGGCTGGCCTTAGCAGATACTTTGCCGAGGAAAGCGATATGCCAACGTCATGTGCAGAGTTCATTGTGGTTATGACTGTTCCCTTCCTGGTTAGTTCGTCGGTTACCCAGAAAAGATCAACCACGAAGCGGCTTCCGTTACCGCGGTTAGTTCCGCTCGGAAAGTCTTTTACTTAATTCTATAACAAGGGTTTCAGAGTAAACTCTACAGCCTACTTTGCCAATTAGTTTAGAGCTGTCTGTGAAGATGGCTACGTATCCATTATTCATAATTGCTGCATATTCTTCGTGGTTGAGCTGCTTTAGTCTTATGCCGTCACACCTTGCATGAAGTTTTCCATATAGGTCTGCCGGAAGAAAAATTTCAAGGGACTTCGTAGGAGTTCAGGGCAGCGCGCCTGTAATGGTGTGGAGGACGTCCGGCGAACTTTTTCCAGCTTACACCTATAAGTAGCCTTGCTTAGTGTTGGCTACCAGATGGTGACTCTAGAATAATTTGGGTTTTATTATCGCCTTGTATAACCAGCATAAAGTATACCGATCGTCGTCTTGCAGGCGTGACCTCAGATTTCTTATACCTCTCTACCATGTTGCGGTTAGCTAAGATTATACCTAGGTATTTAACCTCAGTAGAAGGAGTGATCTCGATGCGTTTGAATAAGAGTGCTTTAAAAGCAGATGGATTGTACCTTCTAGTGACTTTGAAGGATTTACATCCAGATCGCACTCAGCTGCTTACTGTGTAAAGGAATTTTAGAGCAGATCTATTACAGCCTAGAGGTGTTTTCCGGATTGTGACCCAATGGCACACGCTGATGACGTTGCCCTCACAGCCACTGGAAAACACCAATCTCTCGTGAGATTGTTGACACTTGCTGAAGCGAGTTCTGCAAGACATTCAGTGAGGCCTGACCATTGGTAGAGATAAAGCTCTGCCGCCTACTTTTCGTCTATGTCCCTGCAGCTGCGACAGATTAGAGAATTTGACCATTCTCCTACCAAGAGTCACCATTGGACAGTATCTCCAGTTATGAAGCTAATGCAGTTCCTGTTCAAAAGGAGTACTGACTTTATTCCTTCCTGTGATGTCAATGCTTTCAGTAAGGGTGCGTTTGTACCTTCTGGTGAAGAGTATCATTTGGTCTTTGTAGTATTTACATCCAGACTTCAATTTGTGCAACAGTTGATTACTAAGTAAAGGCCATTTTCGAGTAAGATCATTTGGAACTCGGACTTAGTTTGCGATAAAACATGTGGACAGTGACAGCTCTGATTACAATGGAGGCAAGATCGTCCACTCCACGTGGGACTTCCGATCAAACGATTTGAAGGAAGTTGCTGGTGGAAAGAAAAGTTAACAATTATTAGGAGTCAGGCATCTAACCGAGAAAGTGAGTAAAGATACCTTCTATTAGTACCGGACCCAATCAGTAGAATAACCATACTGCAGAAACGCTCTTATAGAATTAGTTTAAGAGAATTTGGCAACAAATCAAGTTGCTGGAGAATAAGGAAAGTGATGTTGAAAACATATACCCCGAAGTTTATTTAGTCCTTATTAGCAACAAATAGGTCATAATCCCGGCTGCTAGGCGAACTATTAACGGTACCTTGCCTGTTGAAGTCGCATGACTACAAACTAGGTCTGTTTGAGGCTAAAAAATGCAGGAAATGTGTGAAGACAGTGAAGTACGCAATCTGGCAGGCAGAGAGTTTTTGGGAGAAAGAGTTGCACATCAGCAAGGAGAAAGGTTCAAAATGCTTACTTCAATTTGCTAAGTGAAGAGCAAAAAAAATTGTGTTTCGCGCACTTCGCTCAACTTATGATCAACCAAACCGGCCTACTGAGCATACCATTCGCAACACCAGCACTCATTAAATAAAATATTCGACCGAATTGACCACGTTCAGCATGCAGTGAAGAAAATATGGCGGTCGGACTGATGTAGGGAACGACTTGGCGCATTTTACGTCGAGTTGAAAGCGTACAGAATACAGCTTGTGCAGCAACTGAAGCCGCTCCACCTTCCCAAGCGACATCTCTTCGGTATATGGGCTCTTGAAAAGTTTCAAGAAGATCCGACGTTTTCGCGCCAAATTTTGTTCAACGATGAGGCCGATTTCTGGCTCGATGAATATGTAAACAAGCAAAATTGCCACATTTAGGACAAAGAGCAACCTGAAGAGATTCAAGAGCTGCCTTTTCATCCAGAAAAAGCAACGGTTTGGTGTGATTTGTGAGCCAGTGGAATCATCGGTCCATATTTCTTCAAAAATGATGCCGGTGAGAACGTAACCGTGCCATGATAACCGAAATTTGATGCCTTAAATTGAAGCTCGTGATCTTGGCGACATTTGGTTTCAACAAGACGGCGCCACTGCCCACACATCGCATCAATCAATGGATTTATTGAGAGAACACTTCGGTGAGCAGATAATTTTACGTTTTGGACCGGTCGATTGGCCACCAAGGTCATCTGATATCATACCGTTAGAATTTTTCCTGTGCGGACAAAGTAAAGTCTAAAGTCTATGCGAACAATCCCGCTTCGATTCAGGCCTTGGAGCAAAACATCACGCGTGTTATTCGCCAGTTACCAGTCGAAATGCTCGAACGTGTCATCGAAAATTGTGCTCAAGAGATGGACCATCTGAGACAGAGAAGCGGCCAACATTTGAAAGAGATAATCTTCAAAAAATAAATGCCAAAGGATGTTCTTTCAAATGATCATAAACACTCCCCATTAAATTTAAATTTTCAGTGCTTTTTTCTTTAAAAATGTGGGGAACCTTTATAATAAAAACATAAGTGGATATGAATTCATTTTGTTTATTATTAATTGCAGTTTAATGGAGTTCTTAAAAAATTCACTACAATAAAATAAAATGAAAAGTATCTATCATTTAGCTAAATATTTTATGATTTCCTTTACACGTTCTTCTAGACACTTTTTAAACTCGGGCAGCTCGGCCATAAGCTTCAATACAGTCGCCGTGCGTGACACATGAACATACTCAGCGGTCACAAACTCGTGTGGTACTTTCAGAATCGTTGTAACGATCGCTCTATAAAGCAAACCGAATGGTCGAAATTCTTCGTAAGAGGAAAGCAGCTCAGCGTACGAAATGGGCATACCAGTCATCGCAAAGCCATTGGCGATCAAATTCCTTTGTAGACAATCATAATAAAATCTCAAATATTCCACTTCCTTAGCATCCCTTGTGGTCGTTTCTAAATTCATGAATAATGTGAATATCAAATCGATCGCTGGCGGACAATACCGCGCTGTTTGATAATCCACGAACAAAGCCGCTTCGTCGTCGTGCTCGTTTCTCGACAAATTCGTAGTGTTTTCTCTGTAGAAGATATTGCCATGCCAAATGTCGCGATGACACAACACATTACGGTATTTACCGGATCTATTTGTCATATCGTAAACGCTTTCAATGGTACTTGGTAAGCGTGCTTCAATTTTCGCCTTTAGCTCGACTGATTCACTTGCCAGTTGTGTTTGAAGAACAGCAAGTATAGCTTGTAATCCATTGGTGTACCAAGGCACTGTTGGAGACACAGTAATTTCTAGTTGTAGAAGTGGGCAGAAGTCGACTAAGGAGATATTCTCCTTTTCTTCGAGTGTTAAACAGCACGCATGTTGTATTGCCAAGCCACGCAGTACCTTCCTCAAGTTGATGTCACTAATGTACTCGCCCGGGTTGGAGCAGAGCTTATAGTCTGCTAGCTCTAATTGCTCGAGGACAATAAGATCATCGCGCGTGTAGAAGCAGCGTGGCGACCATGAAACTGTTGCTGAAAAGCGTTCAAAAGTGTAAATTATTAATAAAAAATAAAATATATAAATAAATTGACGACACATTTTATGAATGTATGCAGGAGTATATGTAAGAAACCAACACTTGATATGAGTATTACACCAAGCACATCGTAATTTAACGGTTTAATTAAAGCAAAAGTATATTAGAAAAATCCTTTAAGAAGGGATGTTCTAGAATAAATTGTATATATAATTGATTCTGCAAGAGTGCATCTGGCAATAAGAAAAGGAACCCCTTCATAGTCCCGTCGGTTAAAATTCAGACATAATCCAGGCAAGATAAGCCCAACATGGCATAGCAAAACCCCGACTAGTCCATACAAGACTAAACGCCGACAACACTTTATACCCAAAAGGAAAAATACATTACTGCTCTCAGATGCTTTTTAATACGACAGACAAACAGACTGCTCATTCTGACCCCATCGGTATAAAGTTTAATGAGTCTATCGCTTCTCCTGTGGTGTTTACATAGGTACTTCGGACCAAAGCTAGTATACCCTTCATGTACACGAAAGGCATAAAAATAGTTTTGGTTGAAATATTTGAATATGTATATAGTCCTTTTTAACAGCTGAAGCAGGTTTTGGCCGAGCTCCTCTTCGAATTTGTGTTGTGCGTCATAACGATTTTTCCGACAAATGGAGGTGCCTATAGTTTATTCTGAGCACGGGTTGGACCCGTGATGCGACCAATAACCAAAATTATAGAAAATTAAGTTATGATTGCAGCCGCCACCCGGTAGGGAATTTCAAGCTCTCCGAGTGTATTTCTGACATGAAATAAAATCTCTTCACAAAAATCTGTTGGCGCTTTAGGGCGGTAGGCACTGCTAACTACTCGGCAATCGTGACCGTCAAATTATATTATATTATAAAATTGTCAACAATATAGGGTTATCCATTTTGTGTTTTCGAAAATAAATATAAATCAAATGCATTTAAAATAAATTTTTTCATTCAAAAGACCCCCTCGCCAATTCTTGCCAACTTCGACTCGCTGGAGGTAATTTTCGACCATTTTTTGGCACATATTTAGCGGAATGTGAGCCTTAACGAGGCGAGTGTTGGTTTTCAAGTGCTCAACAGTTAAAAGTTTTGTCCGCATAAACACGTTGTTTCGGGTAGCCCCACAAAAAAGTCTAACGGTGTCAAATCGCACGATCTCGGTGGCCAACTGACATTGCCAAAACGAGAGATTTACCAAATTATTGCAGTACCTGCAAAGCTGAAATTTTTGCTATAAAAACGGCGGGAAACTTACTGCAATGTGCTGGCTTTCAAAGGGAAGTAATACACTTCCATGTGGATGTCAAAAAAGGCTTTAATTTTATACAGCACGAAGTCAGCTGAGGTCGCATTATGTAAAGAAGTGATTCAAGATCGTTGTACATTTACTGGGAGATTTTACGTTTATCTGCTCAATCGTAGCAAGATTTGGTTTGCTTCAAATGGGGATGAGGTCATGGACTTGCCGGCTCATTCTACTGACCTTAATACTATTGAGAATCTTTGATCAGATGTAAAGGAAGCGGTAGGGAAAGAGAATCTATCAAATATGATAAAAATGTGAACTGTAGTGAGGAATGCATAAAAGGCTATTCCTCCAGAGAAATGTAGGCCCATTTTTGAAAAAGAATATATTATAATAATTTAAAAACTATGTATTTACACAAATAATTCTTCCAGCATTCAAAATTAATTTAAATTTTCAAGCTTGACCTGAATTCGTTCACACAACACGGCTTTTTTACTGGCACGGCTATTTTAAATCCCAGTAAAATAGAACTGAGTAACACAAAAAGTAAGGAGATTTCATGAATGTGGTAACTACTACATCAGAAATTAATTTAAATGTAGGTTGGTAGTATTTGGGCCTACATCCTGGCATTGGCGAATTTTAATTACGGGTATTTTATAAAAGCACGAAATTCATTACTTAAATTATCATTGGCCACTGCTATTATTACGCACACAGTTGTATAAGAGACATGTGCACCAACATAATAGAAAAAAAGGGAAAATCGAACATACGTAGCTCACGAAATTTGAAAATAACGGATATTTTCTGATCACACTATTTACTATTAAACTCACAAAGTTTGTATTATCTGTAAAGATGTTGGACTCTAGGTTTCTGATAGGACTACTAACAGGGCATTGCCTTTTGGTGTCTTAAGCGTTTGATATAGGTCTGACGGGGGACAAAAAGTTTAGGAAATTCAAGAAATGCATGCAGACAGTGGTGCAAGTATTTGTGAATGTTCGACATTCGGAAGACAAAGACTACATATGTTAACCTGACGCAGTTAGGAACGTTTACTTTCGCGAAGAGCAGCAATGTTCTTCACACTACAGACACAATAGTAGTGCAGCAGTACACTTTGGTCGCATGTAGTGTACCTAGCAACACTGTGGATGTATTATCGTCTACGTGAGACCCAATGGTTCACTCAATATAACCTCACCTAACCATAAATTAAAAAAATAATCGTGTGAACTTGAAGACCATTTTTCGCCATCTTAATAATGAGTAAAACTCAGCCTGAATACACCAGAAAAACTGCCAAATAGTTTTTTTAAATACGTAAATAAAATGTTCGTTTTAGGAATCGTATGATTATGAACCTGTCACCTGTCGCCTCTTTAATTTTCTACTCTAAATATATTTTCGTTACGCATATACCATGGTGCACCCGTGAGGTTTCGCTTCTTTAAGAGAGCATTAAAATCATCACCACTCCTACGAAATTCATGACAATCGGAGTCAGAGTTCGACTGAGGTAAGCTATGAGGTAATGTTAGATCAAACTCAGAAAATATGTTACGCTTTCCTTTCAACCCTTTTGAAAAGGGCTTTAGAGACTTTAAATGTCATCTGATACAAAGTTCTTTGGTCAAGAAGAAATTGCTTTTCTCTTCGATGAACTTTTTTATATTTATCAATGGCAGTGGCAGATACTACTTGCACTTACTTGTTGGATGCATTAATAAGATATTCATAGGGCGCAATATTGAAAAACTCATAGCGTTTCTCCAAAAATTTATCGGGTGCAGCCTTCAGACTATCAGAGCCTTGCCTGGACTTATTTTGTTAATATTTAAATATTGATTCATGGCCTTTATGAAGAGACATAAGCCTTTTGGTAACAGTTTTAAAAGAAGTAGCTGGGATTTTAGTCTTTCTGAATATATTTAATGCATATTCAGATGGATACTACTTTATTTAGTTGACGCTTTGTAACCGCTGAAGCTATTTTCGGCCGAGCTCCTTCTAATTTGTGGTTTTGCGTCTTGATGTTTTTCCAACAAATGGAGGGACCAACAGTTTATACTAGGCCGCCTCCGAACGGCTGATGGTTTTTTTACGAGGAGCCTTTATTTCATGTCCGAAATACACTCGGAGGGGTGGACATTCCCTGTCAAGGGGCGACCGCAATTAGAAAATTTAACTTAATTTTTTATTTAAATTAATTTTTCATTCTTTTGGATGTTGGTGGCACTGGGATATTAACCCGAACCTTCCAAATGTCAGTGCGCAATCCTAACCACGCGGCTACCGCGGCCGTTTATATTTACATATATCTATCGAATTAGACTGTTTTGCATGATATACCAAAATTGTGTATTTCAAGGGTTTCTTCTTTACACATTATACCTCACACTTACAGCCTTGGCCAATAGTATTAGGCACCCCTCTAAAATACAAGTATTCTCAAATGTGGCTGTCAAAGTTACCACTTTTTTTTGTAAATGTCTTACATGGGTGTTTAACTGTTGATTAAACGAATTAATTGTATAATATTAAAAGTCACAGCACTCGGGGTAAGCTAAACCTAAAAATTGTTATTTTTAAGAAATTCATAAAATATTTTCGCATTTAAAATTTTAAAGTAAGTATGTAAATTACATTTAGTGAAAAGTAACCAATCATATAAAAACAGTTCATATTTACCGAAATGCCTAAAAAAAAGTGAAATTAGTTACGATGATATCTATGTGTATCAAGTAAAGTATATCAAGTTCTAAGTGAAAAAGGTAAGTCTCAGGTTGAGATTGCCAATTTTGTGGGATGTTCGCAGTGCGCGGTCCAATGTGCTATCCAGCGATTTGTGGAGACGAAATCCCACAATAATAAATCAAAAAGTGGAAGAAAGCGTCTAACCAGTAAACAAGAAGACCGAATACTTATACGCGAGTCTCTCAAGGATCGCAAAAATTTTTCTTCTGCCCTTGCAGCTGTCCTTTCGCATGAATTTAGTAAACCAGTTAGGGCTCGAACAGCTAGAAGAAGACTTCTGGAAGCAGGTTTAAAAGGATGTAAAGCCCGAAAGAAGCCGTGGCTCTCAGAAAAGAATAGGAAAAATCGTTTGAAATGGGCTCGCCGATACCAACATTTCACGGAAGAAGATTGGTCGAATATTCTCTGGTCTGATGAATCAAACCTAGTCTTACAGTATTAACAGTCATAACTTCTTACCCTAGAGCAATTTTGAAGACATAATACAAATCTTATGAAAACATTATTTTTTTCTTTGTTGGGGTTGGAGAAGAATATCATCCAGATTGGGTGGTACCCACTGTTAAGCATGGAGGAGGCAGCATTATGATCTAGGGGTGTATGGCTGCTGATGGTGTCAGCGAAATGTTCGTTTGCGAGGGTCACATGGACAGTCAAAAGTACATAAATGTATTAGAAGCTGTTCTTCTGCCTCCGCGTTAACGACATTTTCGGCGATACTAATTTAGACGGGGTTCAATTTCAGCAAGACAATGCTCCTTGTCACAAATCAGCGACTACGATGCATTGGTTGAGAGATAACAACATTGTTTTGATAAATTGGCCTGCACAGTCTCCAGATCTCAATCCCATTGAGCACATGTGGGCTATTTTAAAACGCAAGATTAAGGAACACAGTACAACATAAAAAACTGCCTTAAAGAATGCCTTAATTAACGAGTGGTACGCTATAAGTGCGGACGAATGTGCAAAGCTTGTATGCAGCATGCCTAAGAGAATTGCTGCCGTTATTGAATCGAAGGGTGGACCTAATAAATATTAATTTTATTATCACTTATTCATTGTATTTTCACTGTTTTACTAATAAAACTTCATTATTTCACTTGTTAAAACAAAAAATTCAGTAATTAGTGGGGTGCCTAATACTTTTGGCCAAGGCTGTATGTATGTACTTACAATACTTTTGCAACCGTTCCAAGAGTGTGCCATAGAGTGTTGCCTCCTTCAAAAATATGGCTTCTTTTTCCGGTTCCATACTTGCCTGCGGTATGCTTTTCACAAATGCCTGGAATTTGAGCAGCTCACGCCTAACGGTAAGCTATGAATCCACAGCAGAATTGTAAAAAAAATATTACTTTTAAATTGAGCCGCCTGAAAGTAGGCAACATTTTTTCTTGTGCCCTCAACTCACATTTTCGTTTTCACCACACTCGGCAATGTTGTAAAGCACGTACAAATCATAATATTCGCCAAGAAACCCATTTGGGTACGAATGCGGCACCAATTTGAATTCTTTAATCTGCAAATCTTTTTGAGCGCCACAGGCTTTTGTTAAAATTTGTACACATTCTGCTTGCGTCAGTTGCACTTTTTTGGCAATTTTGTTTGCTTCAGTGATATTGCTTGGCGCTGACATCTCTGCGTTGTTTGTGTGATTTGAACTTTTCTTTGCTATTAAAATTTTGTATTAAAAATAGATTCTCCACTTTTTGTTTTGGCGTCGGTCTAAATTTGCCGAGCTGCCCGATTCGACTACTGGCGACTGGTGGCGTTGTTTTGCGGGCATTTCAACGTCGGCGGCAGCAATGTGAACTATACCGATATCCATATTATATATTATATATGCAACTTTATATACATATGTACATATATGTAAGAGTATCTTCTTCTTCTTTATTGGCGTTGGCACCGCTTACGCGATTATAGCCGAAGCAATTACAGCGCGCCATTCATCTTTTCTTTTCGCTGTTTGGCGCCAGTTGGAAATGCCAAGTGCACCCAGGTCACTCTCTACTTGATCTTTCCAACGGAGTGGAGGTCTTCCTCTTCCTCTGCTTCCACCAGCGGGTACTGCATCAAATATTTTCAAAGCTGGAGTGTTTTCATCCATTCGGACGACATGGCCTAGCCAGCGTAGCCGCTGTCTCTTCATTCGCTGAACTATGTCAATATCGTCGTATAGCTCGTACAGCTCATCGTTCCATCGTCTGCGGTATTCGCCGTTGCTCATGCGCAAAGGACCATAAATCGTTCGCAGAACTTTCCTCTCGAAGACTCCTAGAGCCGACTCATCAGATGTTGACATCGTCCACGCTTCTGCGCCATATATTAGGACCGGTATAATGAGCGACTTGTAGAGCTTGATTTTCGTTCGTCGAGAGAGGGCTTTACTTTTCAATTGCCTACTCAGCCCAAAGTAGCACCTGTTGGCAAGAGTGATTCTGCGTTGGATTTCAAGGCTGACATTGTTGTTGGTATTAATGCTGGTTCCTAGATAGACGAAATTATCTACGACCTCGAAGTTATGACTGTCAACAGTGACGTGGGAGCCTAGCCGCGAATGCGATGACTGTTTGTTTGATGACAGGAGATATTTCGTCTTGCCCTCATTCACTACCAGACCCATTCGTTTCGCTTCTTTATCAAGTCTGGAGAAAGCAGAACTCACGGCGCGGTTGTTGAGGCCAATAATGTCGATATCATCGGCGTACGCCAGCAGCTGTACACTCTTATAGAAGATTGTACCTTCTCTATTTAGTTCTGCAGCTCGTATTATTTTCTCCAGCATTAAATTAAAAAAGTCACACGATAAGGAATCACCCTGTCTGAAACCTCGTTTGGTATCGAACGGCTCGGAGAGGTCCTTCCCGATCCTGACGGAGCTTTTAGTGTTGCTTAACGTCAGTTTACTTAGCCGTATAAGTTTTGCGGGGATTCCAAATTCAGACATAGCGGCATAAAGGCAGCTCCTATTCGTGCTGTCGAAGGCGGCTTTAAAATCGACGAAAAGGTGGTGGGTGTCGATTCTCTTTTCACGGGTCTTTTCCAAGATTTGGCGTATGGTGAATATCTGGTCAATGGTTGACTTACCAGGTCTAAAGCCACACTGATAAGGTCCAATCAGTTTGTTGACGGTGGGCTTTAGTCTTTCACACAATACGCTTGATAAGACCTTATATGCGATATTAAGAAGGCTTATTCCACGATAATTGGCGCAGACTGTGGGATCGCCTTTCTTGTGGATCGGGCAGAGCACACTTAAATTCCAATCGTCGGGCATGCTTTCATCCGACCATATTTTACAAAGGAGCTGATGCATGCACCTGATCAGCTCTTCGCCGCCGTGTTTGAATAGCTCGGCCGGTAATCCATCGGCCCCTGCCGCTTTGTTGTTTTTTAAGCGGACGATTGCTATTCGCACTTCTTCATAGTCGGGTAACGGAACAACTTTCCCATCGTCATCAATTGGAGTTTCGGGTTCACCATCTCCGCGTGTTTCCTGTTCACTGCCATTCAGCAGGCTGGAGAAGTGCTCCCTCCATAAATCGAGTATACTCTGGGCATCTGTCACTAGCTCACCTCCCTGGGTCCTACAAGAGTTCGCTCCGGTCTTGAAACCTTCTGTAAGTCGCCGTATCTTTTCATAGAATTTTCGAGCGTTACCCTTGTCGGCCAGCTTCTCAAGCTCCTCGTACTCGCGCATCTCGGCCTCTTTCTTTTTTTCTCTGCAGACGCGCCTTGCTTCCCTCTTCAGTTCTTGGTATCTATCCCACCCCGCACGTGTTGTGGTTGATCGCAAGGTTGCGAGGTAGGCAGTCTGTTTTCTCTCCACTGCGACACGGCAATCCTCATCGTACCAGCTGTTTTTGCGACCTTTCCGAAATCCGATGGTTTCGTTTGCAGCTGTACGCAGGGAGTTTGCAATGCCGTCCCACAGTTCCCTTATACCGGGTTGCTGATGAGTGCTCTCAGAGAGCAGGTGTGCAAGTCGAGTAGAAAATCGCTCGGCAGTCTGTTGTGATTGCAGCTTTTCAACGTCGAACCTTCCTTGTGTTTGTTGATGGACGTTCTTCGATACACAGAGGCGCGTGCGTATCTTCGCTGCGACAAGATAGTGATCCGAGTCAATGTTGGGACCTCGGAACGTACGCACATCTAAAACACTGGATACATGTCTTCCGTCTATCACAACATGATCGATCTGGTTGGAAGTTTTCCGATCTGGAGACAGCCAAGTAGCTTGGTGAATTTTTTTGTGCTGGAATCTAGTGCTACAGACAACCATATTTCGGGCCCCGGCGAAGTCGATCAGCCTCAGACCATTTGGAGATGTTTCGTCGTGGAGACTGAATTTTCCGACAGTCGTACCAAAGATACCTTCTTTGCCCACCCTAGCGTTGAAGTCGCCAAGCACAATTTTGACGTCGTGTCGGGGGCAGCGCTCATAAGTGTGTTCGAGGCGCTCGTAAAAGGCATCTTTGGTCAAGTCATCCTTCTCTTCCGTCGGGGCGTGGGCACAAATTAGGGTGGTATTGAAAAATTTTGTCTTGATGCGAATTGTGGCTAGACGTTCATCCACCGGAGTGAATGCCAGTACTCTGCGACGGAGTCTCTCTCCCACCACGAATCCGACACCAAATTTGCGCTCCTTTATATGGCCGCTGTAGTAAATCTCACAAGGACCCACCTTCTTCCATCGCAATTCTTGGACGGCAGTGATGTCAGCCTTTAACTCTATGAGGACATCAACCAGCTGGGCAGCGGCACCTTCCCAATTAAGGGACCGGACATTCCAGGTGCATGCCCTAAAATCGTAATCCTTAAAACATTTGCGGGGGTCGTCATCAAAAGGGGGGTCTCTCATCCGAGGCTTATGTTGCTTTTTCATTGGGTTGTTTTTTCATGTGGTGGGTTCCAAACCCTACGCACAACCGCATGGGATTCGCCTTCTCACTTTAGCTCGCCTCCAAACGGATGTTCGTTGGCTACCCAGGGGATACGTGGTCTAAGACCGGACGTCGTGAGCTGCTTGAACCATATGCACAAGAATCGTTTCTGGCCACTCCCAGGTGAATGGCAGTCAAAAACTTTCCTCACTTGCGTGAACTTCTACACATGGCCCCATCCCCCGATGTAAGAGTATATATTTGTAAAAAAAAACATTTTTACACAAAAATGTATGTAAGTTTGTACATATAAACGTTTACATCAGCGTGCAATAAATCTGTTTTTCTTTTCTTCTATTTTCTCACTTGAGCACCTTTCGCGATATTTATTCTGATAGCATTTTCAAATCGTTGATAAGAACAGATACACATACATTCATGCATACGTACATACACGTCTCCATTGATATGTATGTAGATCTGTTATAATTAATTATTGCTATATACGAGTATACAATTCCTAACTGCAACAACAAAAATGCTTCTGTTGGGCTTGCCCCTCTTCTTATAAATATCTTGAACTATATGTATGTCAGATGAAATTTTAATAAAAATCTTTTATTATTAAGAGCTTACTGTATGAAGAGAGTACATATGTATACGAGTATCCAAATGTAACTATAGGCGCTTGCACCCGACGCAACGTGCAAAAGAACGTTAGTTACTTGCATAGGTTAACGAATAAAATCGAAAACAACAAAACAAAATAAGCTACTTGAATTCAAACAGCTTAAAAAATACCCTACCTGGGACAAAAAGGGTACTACTGAGAATATAAATATATACCAGGTGTGTTAGTTGAAATTTTCGATGAAGAAAACACTTAATTTTCAGAGGAATCTCAAACTTTTTTTATTCAAAGTATTGACCATTGGTTTCTACACATTTCGCCCATCTCTCAGGCAAATTATGGATACCATTCCAAAAAAACTTTTTCTCTTTCGAGGCAAACCATTCGACGAGCCATTTTTCGACTTCTTCAAAATTAGCGAAGCACTGCTCTGCAAGGGAGTGTCCCATCGATGCGAAAAGGTGATAGTCGGACGGGGCGAGGTCTAGAGAGTACGGCGGGTGCGATAATATTTCCCAATTAAGTGTTTTGAATGTGTCTTTCACCAGTTTAGCGGTATGAGACGGCGCGTTGTCATGTTGCAAGATAACTTTGCCATGTCTTCGGACCCACTCCGACCATTTTTCGATCAACACATGATTCAAATTGATCATTTGTTGTCGGTAGCGATCCGTGTTCACCGTTTCACCAGGTTTTAACAACTCGTAGTACACCATACCACACTGGTCCCACCAAACACAGAGCATTGTCTTACGGCCAAAGCGATTTGGCCTTGCAGTCGATGGGCCAGCTTCACCAGGGGAAAGCCATGATCTTTTTCGCTTCGGGTTCTCTAATAAATCCATTTTTCGTCCCCCGTGACAATTCGATGCAGAAAAGATTTCCTTTCGAATCGTTGAAGCAGCATTTCACAACCGGTTTTTCGATTTTCCATTTGTCTATTGCTCAGCTGGTGTGGCACCCATTTTCCATACTTCTGGATCCTTCCCATGGCTTTTAAACAATGGAAAATTGCTCCTCGAGTCACATGTAGTGTTTCTGCCAATTTTTGTTGTGATTCCTCGTCTTCGAACTTTTTCGCTGCTGGATGTTCATTGTCTGTCAAATCGAAATCTCCACTTTTAAATTGACGAAACCATGTCTCACATGTTCTAATCACTGGAGCATGCTCACCATAAGTTTCTACCAGCAACCGGTGAGCTTCAGCTGCTTTTTTCCTTTGATGAAATAAGAAAAGCAACGAATGCCGCAAATGCGATTTGCTTGGAACGAAACTCGACATATTCACTGAGGTAAACAAATATGACGTTATTATTTTGGCGGAATGTGACTTGCGTATTTTTGTAGGTTAATGTCAATAGAAAAAAATTACATACATGCCAAATCATAGAAATTTATACATATTGCTAGCGACATCTACTAGTAAAACCAGCACACTTCAACAAACACACCTGGTATTATTATGTTAAAGTTGATATTTATGTAAATCGATTTTTCCTCAATTGACAAAAAGTGTTAAATAATGAAATCAAAAAAATTATAATTTTAACAATGTTCAATCATTTAATTTATTTAATTTAAGAAATCTGCATTTTCTGACGCATTTGACGTTTTTCCGCCAACACTGTACCGTATGGACGTATCGTTATGTAGTAAACAATCTCGACAAAACTTAATAGACTCGCTCCCACAAAAAGGCCTGTGGTGCCACCAATGGATACTGCAAAATTGTGAATAATATATTAGATTTAAAATTGTTTAAAAAAGTGGCAAAATAAGTTAAAAACAATGTTAATCATAAACATAAATATAAACATAAAATACAAACCTACTAAATCCAATTTTCCACGCACAACATTTCGTTTATAGCGTTCAGTTGGCAGCTCTATCAAGGAGATTTCGATTTTAGCCAACGGATTTTGATTTTCAAAAATGCTTAAATTATAAGAAAAAATTGTGCATTAATATTGATATATATAGATAGTTTATTAAGAGGTTACTTTTCCTTGCTGTCATGCACCGTAGAAATATCAACTTCCGTACAGGATGGCAAGCAATCGCAGACCAAACCCTTTCGTCCTCGTGACCACTTCGCTATAATGACCGATAGATCTTCATAATTGCGATTTAAACACTCCAAACCATCCATATTGCACATCTGCCAATCTGGTGTATTCGGCGAAAGGTGACTGGAACAATTGCACAATTCAATTTGTCGATCTTTGCGACACTGCACGGTGCAAGCCGAGTAGCTGTAGTAGCGATGAACATCCAGATTATTTTCATCACTAAAACGACAATTCCGTTGAGTAACGCTGGTATCGCGAATTTGTTCATCATTTTGAATGTCACGCTTGGATATGTGCCGACTTGAGGGAGAAGGAGAAAGATTAAATACTTTTATTTTGAGGTTATGTTATGAAAAAACAAGTGGATTGAGTTAGTATTTCTAATCCAAAGAACCTATAAAGGGTTTTTGTTTAGACGTGTGATTTTCTATGAGGTAATACTTTTTCTAGAGTTGGTCATTTTGACAGGTGTCACCTGATTTATGCACAGTTTGGTTTGCCATTTCATAATGCACAGAGTTCCTCCGGAACAACGTTTGCAAAACGTGCGAATATATCGCCAAACTACACTAATTTGTAATATGTAATGAAGATGGTAAGATGGCAACGTAAGGGTTGCGGGTATCATGTTGTTCGTCTCAAGTTTTTCTTTCTTCTAATTAATTTACTTACACAAATGAAACGTAAGGACCGACCAATAGATAATCCGTCTTTGGTGTAACAAAGGTGGGCACCTCTTCCTCGCCAAGGATAAAAACCTAAAAAAAATGGGAAATTAATATTAAAATTTACTATACCGATCCGAATTATGTGAGCGCCAGAAGGGAAAAAGATAGACTCATCAAAATGTATGCTGATAAGATAACTCTTCTAAACTTTCTTCCAATAGGTCTCATTGGCAGAGTTCAAGCGATCTGCAACGCGGTTAGACTTGACGTAATTCAGCCTTAAAGAGACTAAACTGTTGGACACACCTGGATACTATTTTTCTCGTTCGCATTTCCATGAGAATGCCTGAGAGCAGCAAATGCGAAAATATATTTGTCGTAGATCAAGGAGCATGAGTTCGGTTCAAAATTCAATGACAGGTTAAAATGCGGGATCCACTTCCCAATCCACTCGCCCAACTTGAGCATGAGACTACCAGACCGCTGCTGTTAATTTGCTTCAAGCATGGAAGCCGCCGAAAGGTGTTGGTTAAATCTACGATATCCTCAACAAAAGCCCTAGATTAGTCCAATTATCATACAAGTGATGTATGTACAGATAGTTGGGTCCAGTTCCCAAATTGTGTAGGATATGGTGGTATTCAGAAAAGTATACCTGAACTCGTGCTAAACGTAAAATGTGACCGAAAAACGAAACCCTTCTGTTAGGCAAAAACCACCTACTCATTTCCTAGCAGGAATGAAAAGACGCAAAGCGAGCCCATCGGAATGAAAGATATTCATATATATACTGTTGGATCTAAATGTGAGGCAAGAACTGGAGCAGTGTCATTCTACGACCACGCCAATAACCAAGGTAGCTTAAATCCCAATGACTACACCTCGGTCTTCCAAGCAGAGATTGTGGGCATATTTGAAGGGGCGTCCACACAAAGTTCAAATGTGTTAGAAAATGCTAAGGTATGCAATTAACAGATTATCGCATGAAAATACTGTGAATATCTCTTGGATATCAGGTCACACGGATCTAGAAAGCAATGAAAAGACGGAGGAGCTAGCGCGCGCTGGCAAGGCTGTCACCATCGACTTAACCCGAACCTTCAGCGCCCTGAAATATTGTTCAAAACAGTGGGCCATAGAGGAACAACTGGACCTCTTCCAACGTAGGAAGTACCACTAAATTATTGTGGGGCAGAACAAACTCTTCATCTCTATTAGCTAGGTGAAGTTGAATGGGATGTGTGCAGAGCATGTACGGAGAGTTGCGAGACACTGGAGCCCTACCTCTGCTAGTGACCTCACGGAGATTGACACGAATGGTTGGAAGAAACTTATAAAATCGAGCAAACGTTTCGCAAACGTTTAGCTGGGATTCCCCCGGGGAGCACAATGAGACTGATCACCAGCTTAGATTTGGCCGCTTGCCATTAGGTCCTCAACCTCTCTTTTTCAACCAACGAACCAAAAATTTACAATCCACACCCACTCTACTACTATATACTCTGACAGCCGAATTGTCATCATATCACTTCAATGAAACTTTAGTACGTCTAAAATGGCAATAAATTTTAGAAGCATTCTCAATGGACTCTTGAGTAAGTGAAGCACGACCGTATTCTGTGTACCCGAACATAGAGATATGCCGAACACCTGTGCGGCAGATGATCGTGGCAAAGAAGGAACTATCTTAACTATGTAAACTAATGAGCTCAGCACAAGATGCAATTCACTAAAAATGCCAATACCAGACCTGGTCAGCTCTTGACGTCAAAAGGTCTTTTTTGGATTGGTTCTCAGTCAGCACCTCACTGGAACGATAAAGGGAACTCTTGGTGAAATAATGGGATACTTCTGAAATTACTTTTGTTAGCAGCTACAGGGGGACGTGGAGAAGGAAGACCCTGCCCAGCACTTAGCGCCATACGACACCTCTTTCTGGAGAAGTACTACTTCGACTGCATTGCGAAGTGGTGTCAAAATGAGTCAAATGGTCTAAGTGTGCTGGCAACAAGTCAGGCAGGTAAAAGCAAATAGCTCAAACGAACAAAATATATCATCGACAAATCGAAAACAGCTCTGACCATATTTCGACCAGATCCTGTACTCTCTCATCCATTCCATTTTGGTTCCCATGAAGCTTATAAACCTCATGAAATCGAGCTTGTACTTACTGTGGCTTCCGTGTGTAGTTCCATTTTCAAGGAGCCAGGTCCAGTGTAACGATTTGAGTACATATTAAGTTTAGGACCGTTATTTTTGCTAAAAGTGGAAACGAGAAATACTTTCCATTAGCAGGAAGACAACATAATGAGACATAAATGGATAAAAAGTTAGTATTAGATCTAGTAAAGCGGAACTCATAATGGAACTCATAATTTAGCAAAAGATGGAGTTAGTGATCTGTACCTCGCGCCCTATAAGATGCTCCACGGTGTGGAAGGTTAATTTGGTGAAAAAATCGATAAAGTAATGGAGATCATCGAGTATCACTATCATGCTAGCACTGTTGCGATTTCTCAGGACCTAAAACTTGCACAAAACCAGTTTGGAACCACTTGAAATAGGCTGTATACATAAAGCAACTCGATGTTTGGATGCCACTTGAGTTAACGAGAAAAAACCTCATGGACCGAATTTTCATCTGGGAATTGCTGCTCCATTGTTCTCCAAGTCAGTATTGACGGCCAGGAAGGTTTTGTTGTGTGTTTGGTGGGATTCGCCCAGCTTTGGTCAACAGAAATGTGTTTTATCCGGACAAGGTCCGTCCACACACATCACAAGTAACTCGAGAGAAGCTCCGAGAGCTTGGTTGGGAGATTTTTATGCATCCACCTCATAGTCCAGACTTCGCACCAAGTATTTACCATCTGTTCCTGCCTATGGCGAATGATTTCACTGGTAAAGAATTGACCTCAAGAGAAGTCTGTGAAAATCGATCGTCCCAACTTCTCACCAATAGGACAGTGGTTCTTTTGAGGGAGATATAATGACATTACCCTCAAAATAGCAAAAAGTTATCGAGCAAAACGGTGCATATTTGACATAAATCGGATAATTCTAACTATGGTAAATGAAGCCTTCACTTTAAGGCCAAAAATAATTACCCACTTTTTACTAAACCAATATAATGGAATATTTGTCAAATTCTCTTACCCAGCTTGCAGCGAATTGATGGCATAACAAATGCCCAACTCCGTTTCCATACGCTGAAAATACTTGCAACATTCAAAAGCCTTATCATTCCACATACAATTTTGAATAGAATCTGGGCAACTGCTCCGAACCAGCTGAGCATAGTAGGAGAAGTTTGAGTAAAAGCAATTTTCTGCCGGCTCTTCGCCGCCACATTCGTGCACCGTGTGATATGATTCGCCACGAAAGAAAGAAATTTCGCTGAGCACTTCCTCCAACGTGAAGTCGTGATCGGCGCCCCAAAGTCTAGGTAATGAGAGTTTATTAAAAAAAAAACCACGGGAATGTGTGAAAATAAAGAGCGCTTACTGTTCAGCCACTTCCTGAATACGATCCATATTTTTCGATTCACAAATAACAATCGCCGGGAAATTTGTGTCCCAATCACGATAAGAACTCTCAACTACAAAACTAATGGCATTGTGCTCGAAGGCATCTGAAATATTTAGAAAACATTAATATTTTTAGTACTTTCTTAAGGAAAAATATTAAAATATAAAATATATAAGTACATATATTCAAAAATCCATTTATAATCATTTTTTTATATTTTTTTCTTGACTACCCAATGAAACCTGTATCAACCGCCAAGAAGCCAACCAGGATGCCACTAAGCATAGCCCCCAAAATAGGCGCTCCACCCAAGATGCATCCTTGTCAACAATAAATTTAGCTCCATGCAATGTTGAGTTCTTGAAATATTCCTGCACAAGGTGACGTAAGCGCATTCTTTCTATTTTCTCCAAAAATGAACAGTTTCTGAGAACCTTGGGGTGCAAATGGCAAAGGACAACTGAGTAACCACCATTTTTTCAGCAATAATACATTTCGGTGTTGCATATAATTAAATTATGTATTAGCGTTCGCTTAGTTATCTCTTATCAGATTCTTGTAATTGCTTTGCCCGGCAACAATAGAACAGGTGTTTTAGTTTACATGAAATTGAAACAAAACCTCAGTTTGATTGGCGAGTATTGAGATTTGAGTGTTGCTTTTTAGTTGCGGCAAGTAAATATAGAATTTTCCAAAAAGTATATGTACTTTGTTTTAATACCTATTACGAAACCGTCTCCGAACGGTCGTTAAATTTTCATGTCGGAAATATCAGGGGTGTAGTTGAAATTTGCCGGTTTTTATTTAAAAAAAATTTATTCAAAGTATTGACCATTGGTTTTTACACATTTCGCCCATCTCTCAGACAAATTATGGATACCATTCCAAAAAAACTTTTTCTTTTTCGAGGCAAACCATTCGACGAGCCATTTCTTCAAAATTAGCGAAGCACTGCTCTGCAAGGGAGTGTCCCATCGATGCGAAAAAGTGATAGTCGGACGGGGCGAGGTCTGGAGAGTACACTTGGACGACTTAGAATTCCCTGCCGAGGGACGACCACGAATAGAAAAATAAATTTTTTACAATTTGGATGTTTGGTCAGATGAGGACTCGATCCCTGGCCTTCAGTATGGCGTTAGGTATTGCTAACTACTCGGCTACAGCGCCAAATAAGTTGTTAGATCAATACATAGTGTAGGGCGATCCATTTTGTGGCTTAGAAAACAAACATAAATAAAATTAATTTATTTTCATGAAATTATTTTCTATTATAAGGTCTGAACCCTGATTTTATATGGGAAACACTACACCATTCAAATGATAGCGTCGCGATTTTCTGCTAACTTCGATCCTTTTGAAGTAATTTGCGAACACTTCCGTATCTCAGCCACAACTTGGCGAATATTAGTTTTCAAACGCTCCAGAGTTAAAGTTTTATCCGCATAAACACGGTCTTTTGCGTAGTCCCACAAAAAAAGGGGTAACGGTGTCAAATCGCATGACCTCGGTGGCCAATTGTCATCACCAAGACGCAGAGTTTACGCGGTCGGAACATTTCTCTCGCATTAAAGCCATATTCGGTCGCGTTGTATGGCATGTGGCAGCATCTTGTTGAAACCACATATTTTCCAAGTCCAAGTTCTTCAATTGCAGGCCAAAAAAAAAGTGGGTTACCATACAACTGTAACGCTCTGAATTGAGAGTGATAGTTTCGACACTGTCGTCCTCAAAGAAGTGAGGTCCAATCGCACCTCTGGTCTAAAGTGCGCCCCAAACAGATTTTTATACTTTTGGTGTAATGGCATCCCTTCTGACATATATTAAGACCAGAAAGTTTCCGGAAATTGTCATTTAAACTGCTCACGTGGAATATTTTTCAGCACTTTTTTTTTGTTAGGTTGGTAGAACCGTTCTTAATTACTATGCCTAAAATGAGCGCGATCTGTCAACCAGTTTGTTTGCAGCAGCTATTGAAATCAGTCGACGTCAGTTCCCCCTGCGAATTTTTTTTTACGGCCTCAATCGAGTCCAAACGGGTTCCACGGAGTGCTAAATTGAGTTTTTGAAACAAAGTCGCATGGGGCCACATCCGGTGAATACGATGGTTGATCGATGGTATTCAACGAGTTTTTGGTTCTAAAATCGTTCACAACTACAGCTCGGTGAGATGGCGCATTATCGTCAAGAAAGTTTCCGGAAATTGTTGGCCCCCAATTCCAGCCAAACGCTCAAAGAATACTCTTTATTGACCGTCTATCCCGTTGGAACGAATTCATGATGAACCAAACCAGTCTGGTCTTAATGTATGTGCGGCGGTATGACTGGTCAGTTGTTGTGTGAGCTAGATTCTATACGAATATAAGTGGAAGTCTTAGTGCAAAATACGCCATAATATGCCGTAAGAAAGTCCCAGTTCTTGGGAAAGTTGAGTAGTAGAGTTTTCGGTTATACTTTCACTTACAGTACCGATATTTGAGGTGGAACTAGCGAGGAGGAAACATACTAACAGCTGGAGCAATAAAGAGCTCCGAACGTGATAACCTGCAGAAGGTCTATTATGCCCAGATGGTGTATATGCTTTATCCATTCTAACATATGGACGACAAAAAAGAAGAAGTGCCATAATAATCTTTGGAAGTACTTTAACAAAAGCCATGGAAGTTATCATCGACATCAGTTTAAGTGATGTACGACGTAGCACTAACAGCAAGCCGCCTAAAAGTCCTTGACAATGGGGTCTTTAACTGTGACTGACAGAAAATGATAACAGAACTCGGGCTAAACGTACATGTGACCGGGAAAAAAAAGCCTTCTATCAGGTGGAAGTCAGGGAAGTATGGGCGGAAGATGACAAGGCAATTGGTAATACTGAAGTTATTCACGTCTATATTGAAAGGCTGACACTGGAGAAGGACTGTGAGCACTCCAATGGCCAAGATAGCTTCAAATTCAATGACTTTGACCTCTGTCTTCCAAGCGGAGATTGTGGGCACTACCAAAAGCACCAAATGGGCAACCAATTTAACAGTGGAATCTATTAGATTTCTTGTACATGCAAGGAGGCTGGTCACACGATTGCAGAAGGTAATAAAAAGACAGATGTGCTGGTTCGCGCTGACGCCGCGGATAACCATCGACTGATTCAGGTATTTCAACGCTTTCAAATGTTGCTAAAAACAATGGAACCTATGGGAACAACTACTGAACTACTGTGGAGCATGTGTAGATTATAGACAGACCAAACTCTTGCTAGTACTAAGCAAAAGAGAACTTAGCATTGTTGCAGATGTACGAACGGAGCATTTAATCCCCTCAGAGGAGAAGGAAACGCTCAGTCGATTAAGACGTCAAATTTTCCACTGTTCTGCGAGATCAAGCCTTGCAGAGATGTACATATTTTTCATGTTTCTTCCACTGAAGCTATTCACTAATTCGAACTAACTGCTCTCAAAAGCAAAATTGGAATAAACAGAGGAGCACAATAAGTCTACTCAGTATCAAAGGCGCGGCCGCCCGCGGTCTGGTCCTAAAGCTCCCAGTTCAATTCAGTATTAACATTTTAACACAATGTGTCAGACGACTAACAAGCATTCTATGCTTTTTGATATACAAATATTAATTATAATTTTAGAACTCGAAGAAAACAGCTACCATGAAATATCTACCATTGTTGACAGATGACGTCTGTCCCCCCGAAAAGTTGATCCCTTATAGTAACGTCAAACGAAAAGAGTCATGGTCGAAGGGCAGTGAGCCGGCACAAATTGTCTCCAAGCCAGAAAATGTTGTGTTTTTGGTGGTATTGGCAATGAAACATTATCTAAGAGCTGCTGCCCTACGGCCAAACTCTTAACTCGTACCTGTATTATGAGTAATGGAATCGTCTGAAGGCAGCACCCTGTTCAGAAGCGCACTGCCTTGGCCAACAGTAGGAGAATACTGTTGCTACTGCGGTCATCGGAATAGAAGTAAGTACCATAAATAATTTTTTTTTCTAAGATGAAGCGTAAATAAGTAGTATGTAGTAGTCGTGATGACGCATAAAGGAAATAGGTATATACCGTAATTCAGACACTTTAATAGCATTGCTCAAATCTCAATCTAGATAACGATAAAAACACACTGCGAAATGTTTATTTTTTTCATTAGATTGGCAAAATTGGATAAACATTAATTCAAATTAAATCGATAAAAATAAATTTTATTTAAAAATAATATAAATTCATTAATTCACTTCTCTACATGAAATCATTCACATTAGTTCGCAAAATTATGTCCAATAATTATCGACTGCACTCGATTTGATTTCATCAATGACCATTCACAACGTGTTTGTGTCAAACCTGCGGCGCTAATAGATGTCTTACGTGCTAGACTCCATGCATCGAATTGAAATCAAAACAAAATCAAAAGATTTACCGCATATTTTGCGGTAAATATTTTTTCCGTGGATTTTGATTTCGTTTGAGTTCATCGTCCGTATAAACGAAAAAAAGCGTAAATTTCTAGAAATTATAGCTGGAACAGTCAGTCAATAGTTGCTGGCTTCACCGGTTTAAATAGTTTTGACTAGCTCGTCATGATTGCAGTCAAAATAACAAAATTTACATATTTCTCATGCGGAAGATGCGGTCGTAAACTTATCTTCCACGGGTAAGTAATTGCTACTAGGAAGTATATGAAACATATGTATATTTATATGTTAGCATATGCAGTCATGGGGTGGGGTGTGTTGTTCATCTCGCAAGCAGTTAGAATTTACGCAAATCTCACATTCAACTTCCCGAAATTCATTAAGTTTCAAATAACACGCATAAATTAACTAAAATTAAATTAAATTAACTAAATGTTAAATGAAAAAAGAAGGTGAAAATGATATTTAACAAACCAACAAATTAATAAATACATATGTATGTATGTGCATACAAATTTATGCATCTTCTTTTGCCATCTCTTATTTATTGCTTCACACTTGGTTTTATTTTGAAAGTTTTTCCCAAGAGTCTGGCTGTCTGTCTTATTAATGTTTATAATTTATTTGATATTATTATGTTTTCTATACCCACATGCACATAAAATATTAATTTAATTTTGCTCCGAAGTATATATGTAAGTAACAAAAGGAAAAGAGATAGATTTATACCGATCCGGTCAGAGTGATGAGTTGAGTTGACTTAGTCATGTCCGTCTGTCCGTCTGACCGTCTGCTTGTACGCAAACTGATCCCTCAGTCAATACACAGATGCACTGCTATATTTTTTACGACGAACCTAGCGTTACCCATTTGAGGGATACTCGAAAAATCTAACAGACTGGTGACCGAAAACCAGTGACAGTTCGGACAGTTCTAAACCCTAGAGCGATGGCGGAAGGTCGCGGTTACACTTGCCTCTTACACTAAACAGCTACAGATTTGTTCACCAGCTGCTATAAAATTGCATGGGGAAAAGGCGAGGAAATTTACTTAATTATTTAAAGCACTCAGTAAGTAGGTTTTGATAGAGAAAAGCGAGTCAGAGGAATCAATGTTGGCGAAATATGTATTAAAATCATTACACAAAGATATAAAAGGATCGTGCATTTCAAAGTTTGTTCTGCATGAACACAATGAAAGGGGCCGAAAGTATCTAGATGATCTTAAAGATATTGTGAAGTTAAGCTCGCTAAGTAGGAATAGGCTATTGATAACATCTATTACAAATTTAGTTAAAAATAAAACTCCAATCATCTTTCTATGACTATCGAATGTAGGCAGATTAAGGAGCCGTAAACGACTTTTGTCAGAAGGCAGATTCTTATTCGCATCCCAGTTTAAATTTCTTATCGCGAATAATAGGAATTGCTTTTGTACAGATTCAATTTATCACTACACAATTAATAGTGCGGACTCCATACAACTGAGCCATATTTCAAAATGGGTCTAACAAGTGAGGTAGAGAGTAATTTGGTAATGTATGGGTCCTTGAACTTCTTAGCCCAACGTTTAATGAAAGCTAAAACGCCTTTGACCTTATTAGCACAAGCATTTATATGATTTCTAAAATCTAGCAAAGGATTGGAAAGATTTTCTGCAGAAACACATATATTTGCACTTATTTAAATCTCACCATCTAACTAAATTATTTAGGTCGTTGTTTTAAAAGTTCTCTATCTTCAATAGAACGATCATTCTGAGCGGTTCCGACAAAGTCGACCTGAACCACTACAGCACATATACTACCGATTTATCAGAATTGAGGTTTTTAGTCATGAATTTAGCATCCAAGCACGTGAATAATGGATTACATATTGGTACCGAAAATTATTGAAATCGGAGGACTATGAAAAATGGCCTCTGTATAAGATTGTTCTGATATGAGCGTTTGGCTACAAACTCCGTCAAAAAAGCATCTAAAAGCGGGAGATTTCTTACGTACATATATGCAAAATAATTATTGACAAAAAACAATCATCAGAAACTGGGAACCATATCATATATCCCATACAGAATCGAGTTGTTCAGATATGAGGATTTGAGTGAAAAATCCGTCCGTACCTATCTAAAATCATGAAAGTTGGTATTCTACATTCAGTCATCGAAGTCGGACAACTTCATCCAATTTTTTAAATATGAGAATTAATATTTGATCCTAAAATGAAATACCATAAATTTGACATGGTCATGAAAGGTATATAAAGACTTCGGCATGACCGAAGATAGCTCTTATTTCCTGTTTTTTATTTTTATTTTATTATTGTTTCATAGTTTTATTTTTAACTAATTACTTTAGTAGCTGTTCCTGTTTTAATTAAATAATAATTTTCAAATAGAATGTCATGTATGACTAAAAGCATTAACTACAGGAAAAAAAGCGTCATAACTTCATAATTGTATGGTAATTTATAAGTTTGTTTGTTTCATTTCTTTATTATTATTTCTTAATATTTGTTTACCCATCATATAATTTTTTAAGCTCCATAAATTTAATGTATTAATTTCTTTTAGCTTTAATCATTTTATTTGCTCCTTTAGCAATGAAAGTACTCATCAATTTTACTGGCCTTTTTTATGAACTTCTTGATACTATTGTGTGCATGCTCCGTAACCAAGAAACCTCATTTAAAATTTACATTAAGAAATATAAAGTAAGGAAAGTGTTATCTTCGGCCATGATAAAGTCTTTCCGCGCTCTTCTGACGCATTGCTAACCTCATCCTTAAGCCTCATAGAATTAATGTGTGAAAATTTTATAAATAATCTATTACTACCTTACCCTTTAACCCTTTCAAAATTAACTAAATTCAAGTTAAAGTTCAAGATTTAACGAGAGATTCCGTTTGGAATCCACCAGTGGCGGAGTAAAAAGTAATTAAGTTTATGCTAACAATATATTAGATTAAGATTTTTTTCTTTCTATTTAAGCCGACATATATTTGTTAGTAAGATAATTTAGGTAAATTAATTCATTTTCGATTTCGTTTTTTTTTCTCATATATTTTCTTCTGCCTTCTTCTTAGGTAATTATTTTCGTCAAATCTATTTTATTTATGTGTATTTGAATAGATTAATTAAGTTGACTTTAGTTTTCATGGATCTCATGTTTTTCATATGTTTATAAATATTTTTAATTTACTTTTTACTAAAGTACTAAATTTTGTTCCCACCCTGGGCTGCATTTGATGACTTACCAGATTTAAGAAAGTTTTAGAAAAATAACCCACATAACTAAATAATAAAAATAATAATAACCACGCTCACATCGCCAAATAGAACTCTGTGGGATTTTTCCGATCGAAATTTTCAGATAAATTGAAATATTGAGGCGATCGATTTTCACAGGCTTCTATTGGGGCTTATTCTTCACTAGCCAAATCATTCGCTATAGATAGGAACAGATTGTAATCACTTGGTGCGATGTCCAAGCTATAAATTGGATACATAAAAACCACCCAATGGTCCACTCGGTCCATGAGGTTTTTTCGTTAACTCATGCGGCATCCATATACATATGTACCTTCTTTGTGTATCCTGCCTTTTTCATGTGTCCAAGCTGTTAGAGTATTTTCTCATCTTTGATATGTACTAATGAATTAATAGTTCAACACTACTCCCATTATCTTTATTAGTACAGAATTTATTAGTGTCAGCGTCAATCACACTTATGGAAAATAATGTATAATATTCAATCCAGTAGGATTTCGTAACATGATCAAGCAACTCCATTCGGATTCAAATCTTATGCCGATCAAAATCGGATTTCAAAACAGTCCTGTTAATATCTTTTATAAATAAAGTAAAAGTTTTGGAACAAAATGCCAATATGTCGGGTCTAACTCTTCTTCTTCTGCCACGTACGTTCCTCAAACTCTGACAAAATATGCTGCCGCAAAACTACTTCCCTAGGGATTAAGGAACTTCGATGTCCAATCATTGAACTTCTTCCTGAGACCTAATATTCTGCCACAGCTATTAGATGGCAGATAAAAGTAATTTGAGCTCGTCATTGACCCCGAATTTAGACATTAGGCTAGTTTAGATTTTCCCATGCCGTAGTAGCGGCAATCAAGGTAGCAATAGATTGGCTGATTTGTTTGGAAAATTATTACTTATTCCAGTGGTAAAATCCAAATCAAAAACTAGTTTTTTTTATTGTGGAATCAAGAGTGTTCCCACCGACTCCTAATATTTTCTTTGGAATGTCCAAAAGCTTTTGGTAGGCTGATATACCTTACATAGATTTGTTGATCCAGATGATAGATTTTGGCTCGTCATTAGACTTATGGTACAATATTCCTGCAATCCTCTCGTAATCGTCTAAGAAATCTTTTTCCACAAGATAGTCTTGGCGGTTTTGCAGACTGTTAAGCCATTACATCTTGTGCTGGTCCGTGTTCTAGCATTTCGTCAAATACCATATTATGGGTGGTCAGACGAATCGCACGTTTCGTTTCCTTTGTGGCATGGAATATAAATTAATATGCTGTGGTGTAATGTGGTATAGCCCTGCAGTTAAAGTTGCCTACTCTTGCGTCCTCGTCGCACAACCTAGTAACATGAGCAACCCCCGTGTGGGATTCGATAACCTACCCGTGTGGAGCCGTGGAAAACGACTAAGCAAAAAGAAGCTTTCGAAAAAACCACTCAGACATATTTGGCTTAAGTCTAGATGTGCATCCCCAACCAGGTGTAAGTATTGAGGCCAGCTCCCTTTTAAATATGAGCCAATTAATACCTCGCTGGGCTTGGAACACGCTACGCGCAAGCGATGGAGCTGCTTTTACGTGACTTGTTTTAAACCCAGAAAAGAGTTTCGATGCAGAACTATACCATTGCAAACGTACAAAATACTATATGGTAATTGGAGAGCATGCACTTGGAATATCCGGACCCTTAGTGGAGGAGATGCTGTCGCCCACCTGATTGATGTCCTGGAAAATAGTAGGACTGAAATTATCTCCTGCCAGAAGATGCAGTCCAGGCAAAACAATGGCTGAAGAAGAAACAAAGGTGAAATTTATTACAGTGACCATACAAAGGAGCGCCAATTTTTTGGCTGACTTGCCGTGAGAGACTACTATCGTAAGCGAACATCATGTCAAGCCAAATGGTCTAGGGTCCAGTTCACCAGTTCACCAGGGTTCTAAATGTAACAGATTCCGAAATGAAAAAATCCATTTGGTTACTTGGCTGTCACCGCATCGAAAAGCTCTAGAGTAAATAGATCATATTGAGATAAATGGAAGACACGTGTCCAGGATTTTAGATGTGCGAACTCTCTGAGATCGTCCGACATCCATATGGGTCTCCACCCGACTTGCTCTACTACACTCTGCGAATATTCGTCGGGAACTGAGTATAAAAGCATCCAAGCGACACTCTTTTCTTGTTTAATTTTCATAATAATTCCTCTAAAAATTAAATATTGTTATTTTCACTTAAAAAGAGGACGTTGTTGTAGTGCTTTAACATATTCTTTTATAAATTAATTTAATAATAGATTCATTGGCGATAATTTCTATTCAATATGGCCAGATTCCCACTGCGACTGTCGTGAAGAGGAATATTATGTCAGTCTACGTAAGTCACGCCAACATTGGTGGCAGCTGAAATGGCTTTTCAATGTTTTTATTTTTACTATGTGTTCGTATGTATGTGTGTATGTACTAATATAGTACTCACCTCTTTGTCTTTGGTCTCATTTTTATACCTTTTATGTACATGAAATGGTATATTAACTTTGGTCTTCAGTATGTTAGTACTAGAAGGAGAAGGGATAAACGGATTAGCGAGGCGAGTTGAGTCGACTTAGTCATGTCCGTCTATCTGTCTATTTGTGCGCAAACTAATTCCTTAATCTATTTGTTGGAACCGGCCAGAAGGGATCACGACTGCATATATACGACCGATATTTCAATTTAGAGATTTTGGGTCAAAATTTGTCGAAAAAAAGATTCTGGGAACGTGCAGTTTGATACTTTGCACTCACATATTGAATAACACGTAGTTGCCTAGTATAACCTATTTTTTCAAAAATGAAAATCTTCAAAATCCTTGAAATAAATAATAAGAAGTCAATTGAGAAGCCCCCGCCTACCAAAGTAAAACATATATATATATTTTTTTTTTGACAAAATTCATAGATTTTTATTGAACATAATTCCCTTCAAGGGTGATACACTGATTAAAGAGACCCTCCAACTTTTCGATACCATTTTGGTAGTACGATTTGTGCTTTGCCTCAAAATAGGCCCCAGTTTCGGCGACCACTTCTTTATGCGACTTCCCAGAAAGCATTCATTTGAGAACTGAAAACAAAAAATAGGCTTAGAGAATACGGTGGACATATTGACGGGTTTATTACGTTAGAACATCTTTAAACTGCTGCTTCGAATCGTCAACTCGTCGTGGTTTTGTGGTCAAAAGGCACCCACTTTGCACAGAACTTTCTCACACCCAAATATTCGTGTATGATATGATGCAACTGTTCAGTTGATATCTTTAGAGTGCCTGCTATTTCATAGTACAAAATACTGTGGTCATTCAACATCATTTCGCGTTTATTTGTTTTCTTTTTTCATCGGTAACAACCTCCTTTCGGCGTCTATTGCGATCACGGCTTTAGGTGCTCACTTCACCACGTCTAAACTTGAGTTGAGTTGAGTTGAGTTGATACGGCTGCTGCTACCAGCACAATGGGCCAATAGGCCAATAGGCCCATTGTGATACCGCTAAGGCTCTTGCCTTCACCTTCTCAGATGATCGAACCATTTCGTGTGCCTTATAAAGACAAAGAGATTTATAATATTCGCTGAGGCTATCTCAGTGAGACGATCGAAGAAATGTTTCCCAAGGAACTTGTGTCGCGCTGATGTTAAGGCTGGACAGTTGCAGAGTTAGTGCTCGATGGTCTCCTCCTCTTCTTCATCCCTGCAGCTGCGGCAAAAATCATTAGAATGATATCCCATTCTTTTCCAGTGAAGCCCAAATAAACAGTGTCCAGTTATTATGCCGGTCGTTCTGCTAATGGATAACCGGTATAGAAGGATAAGATGTTATGATTGTTTGATTCTCTGCTAAAATCCAGTTTAAGCATGTACTTTGCCGTGAGCAAAGGTAAACCAGCATCGTGTGCATCTTTTATCGTGGATAGAAGAGTTCCTACCCTTGCTAGTTTGTCCGCCATGCAGTTGCCTGAGATGTCCCTGTGTCCAGGTATTCAGTTAACGGTAGTTGAGAAAGTGCCTACATAACATTGGAGAGATCAGATTGAAGCTTGACTGTCGGAGTATATTGTAACCGATTGTGCTCCTGCCAAGAGTTCCACCTGAAAAACGCTACAGTGGTCTGGTAGTCTCATGCTCATATTCAATGAAAGCATGTGCTAATAAATTCCGCAGCCCAGTTTTCCATCAAGCTTCGAGCCGTCTGTGAAGATGGCTATGGCTCCCTGGTCGGGGGCGTTGGTAGTTTCCCACTCGCATCTGTATGGGATTCTCTTGGAGAAACGATTTTCGAAGCACATACAGGAGGTGGTGTAGTCTAGCTCCTTTGGCACTTCTGTAAGAGATAATACTTTGGTGTGTCCTATACTGCAATTCTTCCAAGGTTGAGTTGCCTTTAGTCTGATTGCATTGCAGCCCGCTTGTAGTTTACCGTATAAGTTCAGAGGAAGGATGTTGAGAAGAGTTAACAGAGCTTTCGAGGGAGTTGATGGAAGTGCTCCTGTTACCAGAATAGCAGCCGATCATTGAACTTTCTCTAGTAGACTAGCATACCTATACTTTATGGTTGATTTTACTAGGACAGTGTCCGGAAACTTGAATACAAGCTAAGTTTTTGCTTCCCCTGTATTTCTTCCCCTAAAAAAATAATACTTTATTAACACGCGAAATTCTTTTTCATCAATTTTTTTCAGAATAAAAAAAGTTGCTTCACTCAAAATGCCAAAATTCACAAACTTATACCAGGTGTGTTTGTTGAAGGTTGCCGGTTTTACTAGTAGATGTCGCTAGCAATATGTATTAATTTCTATGATTTGGCATGAATGTAGTTTTTTTCTATTGACATTAACCTACAAGAATACGCAAGTCACATTCCGCCAAAATAATAGCGTCACATTCCGTTTACCTCAGTGAATATGTCGAGTTTCGTTCCAAGTAAATCGCATTTGCGGCATTCGTTGCTTTTCTCATTTCATCAAAAGAAAAAAGCAACTGAAGCTCACCGGTTGCTGGTAGAAACTTATGGTGAACATGCTCCAGTGATTAGAACATGTGAGACATGGTTTCGTCAATTTAAAAGTGGAGATTTCGATTTGACAGACAATGAACAGCCTGGTGCAGCGAAAAAGTTCGAAGACGAGGAATTGCATGTTGATCCAACCCAATCGCAACAAAATATGGCAGAAACACTACATGTGACTCGAGGAGCAATTTGCCAACGTTTAAAAGCCATGGGAAAGATCCAGAAGTATGGAAAATGGGTTCCACACCAGCTGAACGATAGACAAATGGAAAATCGAAAAACCGTTTGTGAAATGCTGCTTCAACGATTCGAAAGGAAATCTTTTCTGCATCGAATTGTCACGGGGGACGAAAAATGGATTTATTTTGAGAACCCGAAGCGAAAAAAATCATGGCTTTCCCCTGGTGAACCTGGCCCATCGACTGCAAGACCAAATCGCTTTGGCCGTAAGACAATGCTCTGTGTTTGGTGGGACCAATGTGGTATGGTGTACTACGAGTTGATAAAATCTGAATCATGCGTTGATCGAAAAACGGTCGGAATGGGCCCGAAGACAAGGCAAAGTTATCTTGCAACATGACAACGCGCCGTCTCATACCGCTAAACTGGTGACAGACACATTAAAAACACTTAATTGGGAAATATTATCGCACCCGCCGTACTCTCCAGACCTCGCCCCGTCCGACTATCACCTTTTCGCATCGATGGGACACTCCCTTGCAGATCAGTGCTTCGCTAATTTTGAAGAAGTCGAAAAATGGCTCGTCGAATGGTTTGCCTCGAAAGAGAAAAAGTTTTTTTGGAATGGTATCCATAATTTGCCTGAGAGATGAGCGAAATGTGTAGAAACCAATGGTCAATACTTTGAATAAAAAAATTTTGAGATTTCTCTGAAAATTAAGTGTTTTCTTTATCGAAAAAACCGGCAAATTTTAACACTCCTGGTAATCCGACAGCTGTGAAATTTATACACGCGTCCTTTGAAGGTTAAGGCTAACTAAAAAACATATGGATTTAATTCTAGTAGCGCCATCTATGTGCCAAAACAGGGACTTTCTTATTGACATTCTTATAGAGCCCTCTTACCATTTTTTCAGACATGAGAGTTAATAATTAATTCTAAAATAAAACATATAAAAGGTATAAAGGCTTGGGCATGCACTTCTTTTGTGTTTTCATTGTATTTTAAAATTTTTTAATTTTTTTGGTTTTTTAATTTTTTGGTTTCTTAATTCGGTTGTTTATCATTTGATTATGCAAACGGCAGTGGTAAAGAAGTGGCGGAGTCATTGAATATGTCAATTAGTTTGCTTCTTAATGTCAAAACTATCAAACAATCCAAAAACCTAGAGTCAACGCAATATGCAATTAAGTGCACTTTTTATTATTGTTGCTATTTTTTGGGCAACAAAAATGCATTGAGTACCTGCATAACATAAAGGCAACATATATTATTGTATTGTATTTGCTTCCAAACAAAAATCAAAAATCACATTACATTACTGAAGACATATGCAGGTACAGTGGCGGACTAAAGTCTACATACGACCCCTTTTTTTGGAATCCCTACCGTCCCATAGTTTTTACAGGAAAAGTATTGATGTAGTCTTGCTTTGAATTTAATTGTAAGACAAAACCGAAAATTTCATATTTGTTCAACATTAACTTTCAATGTTATTAACAAAAAACTCAAAAAAGCCGTTGACAAAAGTGAACATACGTTTCATTAATTTGTTTCGTTTATTACTTCAGCTATTGTTTTCAGCGGTCAAGTACCGTTTTTTTTTCTTTCTATACTTTTCTTTGTATTTGGCTTTATCTTTATTGTTTTCCATCATTTGAAAAAAGAAATACAATCGCGAAAATGTCGTCAGGAACGGAAATCCCGGTGGCTGTGCGAAAATTGGTTATAAAACACAGAAATGATAAGAAAACGTTCGGCGAAATAGCTAAATTGTTAAATTTAAGAAAAGCGACGGTGCAAACAATTTATAAAAACTTTGCAGAATCGGGCTCGTTCGAGAGTAAGCCGCGAAGTAGCCGTCCAAAGAAGCTTACCCATAGGGACATCTCTTTCATCCGTAATAAAGTAAGCCAAAATTCCAAGGTACATGCTACCAATTTGGCCCAGAAGCTAGCGAAATGATCCCAAATTGTTGTGCACTTACGCACAATAACAAGAACTCTTAACAACGAAGGATTCTACAGCAGAACTCCTCGCAAGAAGCCTCTCATATGCGAGAAAAACCGCGCACATCGGTTGGAGTTCGCTAAAAAGCATCTAAAGAAGGATCATGAGTTCTGGAAAAGCGTGCTATTTACGGATGAGTCAAAATATAACATATTTGGATGCGATGGCAGAGCAAAAGTTTGGAGAAAACCCATTACTGCCATGGATCCCAGGCACCTTATTTCGACCTTAAAGCATGGCGGTGGGAGTGTCATGGATTGGAGAGCAGTTGCAGCGTCTGGGGTGGGTAAATTGGTCTTTATTGAAGGAAATATGGATCGCTTCGAGTATAAGACCATATTGGAAAATAATTTGAAGTTATCTGTGGACAAACTGTGCCTTGGCTCGAGCTGGATCTTTCTACAGGATAATGATCCTAAGCACACAGCGCAAATTGTAAAGGATTGGCTGCTGTATTATGCTCCGCGGCAGTTGCACTCATCACCACAAAGCCCGGAATTGAATATTACATAGTACGTATGGAAAATATTGGAGCGGAAAATTCGAAAACACCCTATAAGTAATGCATCAAAGCTCAGAGAGAAACTTCAAGAAGAGTGGCAAAACATTACAGGAGAAGAGCTGGAAAATTTGGTTTTTTTCAATGTTAGACGCTTGCAAGCGGTGATCGATGCGCATGGTGGCCCAACAAAATATTACCTTAGTTATTAAAATTAATATGATTACCTAGAATAGCTAAGCAAAAAATCGTATGTTCACTTTTGTCAGTGCCTTTTTTCAATTTTTTGTTAATAACTTTGAAAGTTAATGTTGAAAAAATGAGAAATTTTAGTTTTTGTTATATACTTGAATTTAAAACAAAACTGCATCATTATTTTTTCTGTGAAAGCTATAGGACGGGTCGAATTCCCAAAAAATGGATCGTATGTAGACTTTAGTCCGCCACTGTATACGCGAGTCTCTCAAGGATCGCAAAAAATCTTCTTCTGTCCATGCAGCTGCCCTTTCGGATAAATTTAGTAAACCAGTTAGTACAAATCTTATGAAAACATTATTTTTTCTTTTCTACAGATATTTGGAACACCTGGTGTGACGTTCGTGAGGCGACGGGTTGGGGAAGAATATCATCCAGATTGCGTGGTACCCACTGTTAAGCATAGAGGAGGCAGCATTATGATCTGGGGCTGCATGGCTGCTGATTGTGTCGGCGAAATGTTCGTTTGCGAGGGTCGCATGGACAGTCAAAAGTACATAAATGTATTAGAAGCTGTTCTTTTGCCTTCGTTAACGCGCATTTTCGGCGATACTAATTTAGACGGGGTTCAATTTCAGCAATACAATGCTCCATGTCACAAATCAGCGACTACGATGCGTTGATTTAGAGATAACAACATTGTTTTGTTAAATTGGCCTGCACAGTCTCCAGATCTTAATCCCATTGAGCACATGTGGGCTATTTTAAAACGCAAGATTAAGGAACACAGTATAACATCAAAAACTGCCTTGAAAAATGCCTTAATTAACGAGTGGTACACTCTAAGTGCGGACGAATGTGCAAAGCTTGTACGCAGCATGCCTAAAAGAATTGCTGCAGTTATTAAATCGAAGGGTGAACCCACTAAATATTAATTTTATTATCACTAATTCATAGTATTTTTACTATTTACTAATAAAACTTCATTACTTCGCTTGTTAAAACAAAAAATTCAGTAATTAGTGGGGTGCCTAACACTTTTGGCCAAGGCTGTATGTATGTACTTACAATGCTTCTGCAACCGTTCCAAGAGTGTGCCATAGAGTGTTGCCTCCTTGAGAAATATGGCTTCTTTTTCCGGTTCCATACTGGCCTGCGGTATGCTTTTTATAAATGCCTGGAATTTGTGCAGCTCACGCCTAACGGTAAGCTAGGAATCCACAGCAGAATTGTAAAATTATATTAGTTTTAAATTGAGCAGCCTATAAGTAGGCAACATTTTTTCTTATGCCCTCAACTCACATTTTCGTTTTCACCACACTCGGCAATGTTGTAAAGCACGTACAAATCATAATATTCGCCAAGAAACCCATTTGGGTACGAATGCGGCACCAATTTGAATTCTTTAATCTGCAAATCTGTCTGAGCGCCACAGGCTTTTGTTAAAATTTGTACACATTCTGCTTGCGTCAGTTGCACTTTTTTGGCAATTTTGTTTGCTTCAGTGATATTGCTTGGCGCTGACATCTCTGTTTTGTTTGTGTGATTTGAACTTTTCTTTGCTATTAAAATTTTGTATTAAAAATAGATTCTCCACTTTTTGTTTTGGCGTCAGTCTAAATTTGCCGAGCTGCCCGATTCGACTACTGGCGACTGGTGGCGTTGTTTTGCGGGCATTTCAACGTCGGCGGCAGCAATGTGAACTATACCGATATCCATATTATATATTATATATGCAACTTTATATACATATGTACATATATGTAAGAGTATATGTTTGTAAAAAAAAACATTTTTACACAAAAATGTATGTAAGTTTGTACATATAAACGTTTACATCAGCGTGCAATAAATCTGTTTTTCTTTTCTTCTATTTTCTCACTTGAGCACCTTTCGCGATATTTATTCTGATAGCATTTTCAAATCGTTGATAAGAACAGATACACATACATTCATGCATACGTACATACACGTCTCCATTGATATGTATGTAGATCTGTTATAATTAATTATTGCTATATACGAGTATACAATTCCTAACTGCAACAACAAAAATGCTTCTGTTGGGCTTGCCCCTCTTCTTATAAATATCTTGAACTATATGTATGTCAGATGAAATTTTAATAAAAATCTTTTATTATTAAGAGCTTACTGTATGAAGAGAGTACATATGTATATGCAAATATAACTATAGGCGCTTGCACCCGACGCAACGTGCAAAAGAACGTTAGTTACTTCATAAGTTATCGAATAACATCGAGAACAACAAAACAAAATAAGCTACTTGAGTTCAAACCATTTTAAAAATACCCGACCTGAGAAAAAAATGGTACTACTGAGAACATATATATATAATTGGCGCTTTGCAACCGCTGAAGCAATTTTCGTGTTTTTTTGCAACTTGATGTTTCTTCCAACAAATAGAGGGACCTACAGTTTATACTAAGTCGCCTCCGAACGGCTGATGGTTTTTTATGAGGAGCCTTTGTTTCATGTCAGAAATATACTTGGAGGGGTTGACTGGTCAACTGAAAAAACTACAAGAGAAATTTTCGCTAAGCGTCAAACTTCTGCGAAATTTTAGTCGAATTTCAAAAGGGAACAATATGTACCTAAAAACTCACCTCATAGTTTATTTATATTTTTAATCTATGTTTAATATAATATTCGGCTGCAAAACCCAGTAAAAAGCACTGTGTACCACCATTCGGAAGGCCGGGGTTCGAGCCGCGGTTCAACCAACATCCAGAATTATAGAAAATAAATTTTCCGATCGCCCTTGGGCGGGGATTGTCAAGCCCTCCGAGTACAATATATTTCTGACATAGTTTAGAAAAGCTCTTCATAAAAATTCATGGACCGTTCGGAGGTGGTTCTTCCACTTGTTGGAAATGCACCAAGTCACATATCGCAAACTATCGCGATTTTGTACATATGACGTTTTTTTAGAGGAAGTAAACTGATCTTTTTGATCCGATCTATCCCAAAAAAATTTATTTATTAATCGAATTTATTATAATTGAAATTCGCTGTACAGGTAGCTTTTTACTTAAAATAAATCTCCAGGAAGGAGACCTTGGACCGATCTATCCCCAAAAATTCTTATTTCTGGCTTAATATATTTTAAAGTTTGGTACACGGGCAGCTTTTTGCCTTACCTAACACCGGGAAATTTATTTCTTCGGGAAAAAAAACCGATCGTTATCAAAAATTTTATTGGTGCGTTTTGATGAGCTTTTGTACGAATGTATCATTTTGTCTAAACAAGATACCTACATATATTTAAATTGAGGGAAGAATGCAGCAATAACTTTTTTTTTATTTTTTTGGCAGGTAACATCAGCGTTGTAAAGTAAATACAGATCATAAGCCAGCTGAAAATAAGCGAGGTGGACGTTCTTTTGCAAGTCAGTTGCAAGAGAATACACCTTACATGGTAAGCAATAATATGGCTGAAAATTGACAATATGAAATATCTGTGTTTTGACAATTCACATCTGAGCTGCATACATCAGAGGTCCATTTGCCTCAAAAATCGTTTGTGTAGCCAAAAAAGAAACCCAAGAAGTTGTGCTTGAAGAACCCTATTAGACATGAAATTGACTATTTTGTGATAGGCGGACGACATAGTCTTAACTTTGGAGTGGTAAACAATTTTGTCAATCTAGTAATCAGCATTAACTTTAAAATTAACGTCGAGCAACGAAGAGGAGAAACGACTGATACGCTTTTGTTGTCTCTGCTATAGGTATTCGGGTAACAGATATCACTTACGTGAACGAGCCCCCATTTAAGTTTTTTATATTTAAAATATACTCGGAGACCCGGGCGTTGCAGATTTAAATTTTTTAATCTCGAGTCCACAAGCTGTAATTGATTTGACGAACCTAAATACACGTACATACGAGGGACGGCTGACTTTTTCACGACATAAAGTACTTAATGAAACAAATGTATAGTTTTATGTTTTTTATTACCAGTACCAATTTTTCGACTTTCCGAATATTTTCTTTGGTCACAACCATCACTGGGCTCATCCTCATAGATCTCTGAAGAATTGATGACATATCCTTCCAGTTTCCAGTTACAAAAGATCCCCGCCAGTAGTATTTACAGTAGCGCGATGATGTGTCATCTCTAACTACCTTAGGTTGCGTCATTATCAGCCGTATCTCATAAGTAGGTTTTTAATAAAAAGGCATACATACAGACATACAAAGAAATATAATTATTCAATCATTTAATTTATTTAATTTAAGAAATCTGCATTTTCTGATGCATTTGACGTTTTTCCGCCAACACTGTACCGTAAGGACGTATCGTTATGTAATAAACGATCTCGACGAAACTTAATAGACTGGCCCCTACAAAAAGGCCTGTGGTACCACCAATGGATACTGGAAAAATTGTGAATAATTTATTTGATTAAAAATTGTTTAAGAAAGTGGCATAATAACTAAGTTAAAAACAAAGTTAATCATTATAAATATATTTACGAATATAAAATACAAACCTACTAAATCCAATTTTCCACGCACAACATTTCGTTTATAGCGTTCAGTTGGCAGCTCTATCAAGGAGATTTCGATTTTAGCCAATGGATTTTGGTTTTCAAAAATGCTTAAATTATAAGAAAAAATTGTGCATTAATATAGATATATATAGATAGTTCATAAAAGGGTTACTTCTCCTTGCTGTCATGCACCGTAGAAATATCAACTTCCGTACAGGATGGCAAGCAATCGCAGACCAATCCCTTTCGTCCTCGCGACCACTTTGCTATAATGACCGATAGATCTTCATAATTGCGATTTAAACACTCCAAACCATCCATATTGCACATCTGCCAATCTGGTGTATTCGGCGAAAGGTGACTGGAACAATTGCACAATTCAATTTGTCGATCTTTGCGACACTGCACGGTGCAAGCCGAGTAGCTGTAGTAGCGATGAACATCCAGATTATTTTCATCACTAAAACGACAATTCCGTTGAGTAACGCTGGTATCGCGAATTTGTTCATCATTTTGAATGTCACGCTTGGATATGTGCCGACTTGAGGGAGAAGGAGAAAGGTGAAATACTTTTATTTTGAGGTTATGTTATGAAAAAATAAGTGGATTGAGTTAGTATTCATAATCTAAAGAACCTGTGAAGGTTGTTTAGACGTGTGGTTTTCTAAGAGGTAATACTTTTTTCAGAGCTAGTCTTTTTACAGGTGTGACCTGTTTTATACTCAGTTTGGTTTGCCATTTCATAATTCACAGAGTTCCTCCGGAACGACCTTTGCAAGTCGTGCAAATTTATTACTAAAGTACCAAGTTGTAAAGTGTAATGAAGAAAATATTACTTCACAGCTTTTCTCGATTTCTATTCACCTGGGAGTCGCACTTAAACTCTCACCAGCGTCCTTGTACTGGATACCGGACTCGTCTCAAGTCTCATACTTACCGAATGCTAGCTTTAGTTTTCTTTTTTCTTAGTTATTTCTCTTACTTACACAAATGAAACGTAGGGACCGACCAATAGATAATCCGTCTTTGGTGTAACAAAGGTGGGCACCTCTTCCTCGCCAAGAATAAAAACCTAAAAAAAAGGGGGAAAAATATTAAAATTTACTATTCCGATCCGAAGTATGTGAGCGCCAGAAGGGAAAAAGATAGACTCATCAAGAGGTAGGCTGATGTAAGATAACTCTTCTAAACTTTCTTCCAATAGGTCTCATTGGCAAAGTTCAGTCGAGCTGCAACGCGGTTAGACTTAACGTAATTCAGCCTTGAAGTGACCAAGCTATTGGATACGCCCGGATACTATTTTTCTCATTTGATTTTCCATGAGAATGCCTGAGAGGAGCAAATGCGAAAATATATTTGTCGTAGATCAAGGATCAATAGTAATTTTTACAGACGGTTCAAAATTCTATGACAGTACAAAATGTGGGATCCCACATTTTCCCAATCCACTCATCCAACTTGAGCATGAGACTACCAGACCCAAATTTTGTAGATTATGGTACTATTCAGAAAATTATACCAGAACTCAGGATAAACGAAAAATGCGATGGAGAAATGGAACCCTTCTGCCGGGTAGAGGCCACCTACTCCTTTCTTAGCAGGGTAGAAGAGACGCTAAGCGAGCCCATTGCAAACAATGGAGATATTAATATCTATACTGTTTGATATAAATGTGAGGTAAGCACTGGAGCAGTTATTCTGTGACCACGGCAATAATCAGGTAGCTTTAAAATTAATGACTGTCTTCCAACAAAGATTGTCGGCATAATTGAAGGTGCGTCAACACAAAGTTCAAATGCGTTAGAACATGCAAAGACATAACAAGACATAACAACCTATCACATGAAAACACTGTGAATATCTCTAGGGTATCAAGTCACACGGATCTAGAAGGCAATGAAAAGGCGGACGAGCTAGCGCGCGCTGGCAAGACTGTCACCATCGACTTAATCCGAACCTTCAGCGCCCTGAAATATTGTTCAAAACAGTGGGATATAGAGGAACACCTGCACCTCTTCCAACATAGGAAGTACCACTAAATTGTTGTGGGGCAGCATGGATAGTAGACAGACCAAACTCTTACTTGCTTTAAGCAAAAGAAAACTTAGCATTCTTATGCGCTTATGAATGGGGCATCTATCCCTGAGATATCATCTCTATTAGCTAGGTGAAGTTGAATAGGATGTGTGCAGAGCATGTACGGAGAGTTGCGAGACACTGGAGCACTACCTTTGCTAGTGACCTCACGGAGATCCACACGAATGGTTGGAAGAAACTTATAAAAGCGAGCAAACATTTCACAAACGCTCAGCTGGGAGCACAAAGAGTCTGATCACTAGCTTAGATTTGACGGCTTACGATTAGGTCCTCAACCTCTCTTTTTCAACCAACGAACCAACAATTTACAATCCACACCCACTCTACTACTATATACTCTGACAGCCGAATTGTCATCATATCACTTCAATGAAACTTTAGTACGTCTAAAATGGCAATAAATTTTAGAAGCATTCTCAATGGACTCTTGAGTAAGTGAAGCACGACCGTATTCTGTGTACCCGAACATAGAGATATACCGGACACCTGTGCGGTAGATGAGCTTGCGAAAGAAGGAACTATTTTAACTATGTAAACTAATGAGCTCAGCACAAGATGTGATTCACTAAAAATACCAATACCGTGTAACGCGTTAAGGCAGACCTGGTCAGCTCTTGACGTCAGAAGGTCTTTTTTAGATTGGTTCTCAGTCAGCACCTCACTGGAACGATAAAAAAAAACTGCTTAATGGGAACTCTTGGTGAAATAATGGGATACTTCTGAAATTACTTTTGATAGCAGCTACAGGGGGACGTGGAGAAGGAAGAGTGTGTCCGAACACAACTTCTGTCCCTGCCCAGCACTTAGCGCCATACGACACCTCTTTCTGGAGAAGTACTACTTCGACTGCATTGCGAAGTGGTGTCAAAATGAGTCAAATGGTCTAAGTGTGCTGGCAACAAGTCAGGCAGGTAAAAGCAAATAGCTCAAACGAACAAAATATATCATCGACAAATCGAAAACAGCTCTGACCATATTTCGACCAGATCCTGTACTCTCTCATCCATTCCATTTTGGTTCCCATGAAGCTTATAAACCTCATGAAATCGAGCTTGTACTTACTGTGGCTTCCGTGTGTAGTTCCATTTTCAAGGAGCCAGGTCCAGTGTAACGATTTGAGTACATATTAAGTTTAGGACCGTTATTTTTGCTAAAAGTGGAAACGAGAAATACTTTCCATTAGCAGGAAGACAACATAATGAGACATAAATGGATAAAAAGTTAGTATTAGATCTAGTAAAGCGGAACTCATAATGGAACTCATAATTTAGCAAAAGATGGAGTTAGTGATCTGTACCTCGCGCCCTATAAGATGCTCCACGGTGTGGAAGGTTAATTTGGTGAAAAAATCGATAAAGTAATGAAGATCATCGAGTCTGACCCACACAGTTGTGATTTCCCAGGACCTAAAACTTGCACAATACCAGTTTGGAATCACTTGAAATAGGCTGTATACATAAAGCAACTCGATGTTTGGATGCCACTTGAGTTAACGAGAAAAAACCTCATGAACCGAATTTTCATCTGGGAATTGCTGCTGTCACAAATATTCTCCAAGTCAGTATTGACGGCCAGGAAGGTTTTGTTGTGTGTTTGGTGGGATTCGCCCAGCTTTGGTCAACAGAAATGTGCTTTATCAGGACAAGGTCCGTCCACACACATCACAAGTAACTCGAGAGAAGCTCTGAGAGCTTGGTTGGGAGATTCTTATACATCCACGTCATAGTCCAGACTTCGCACCAAGTGATTTGGCTGGTGAAGAATTGATCTCAAGACCCTGTGAAAATCGATGGCACTAATTTTGCCAATTTGGACAAGAGTTCCTTTGAGGGAGATATAATGACATTACCCTCAAAATAGCAAAAAGTTATCGAGCAAAACGGTGCATATTTGACATAAATCGGATAATTCTAACTATGGAAAATGAAGCCTTCATTTTAAGGCCAAAAATAATGACCCACTTTTTACTAAACCAATATAATGGAATATTTGTCAAATTCTCTTACCCAGCTTGCAGCGAATTGATGGCATAACAAATGCCCAACTCCGTTTCCATACGCTGAAAATACTTGCAACATTCAAAAGCCTTATCATTCCACATACAATTTTGAATAGAATCTGGGCAACTGCTCCGAACCAGCTGAGCATAGTAGGAGAAGTTTGAGTAAAAGCAATTTTCTGCCGGCTCTTCGCCGCCACATTCGTGCACCGTGTGATATGATTCGCCACGAAAGAAAGAAATTTCGCTGAGCACTTCCTCCAACGTGAAGTCGTGATCGGCGCCCCAAAGTCTAGGTAAGGAGAGTTTATTAAAAAAAAAACCACGGGAATGTGTGAAAATAAAGACCGCTTACTGTTCAGCCACTTCCTGTATACGATCCATATTTTTCGATTCACAAATAACAATCGCCGGGAAATTTGTGTCCCAATCACGATAAGAACTCTCAACTACAAAACTAATGGCATTGTGTTCGAAGGCATCTGAAATAGAAAACATTAATATTTTTTTTACTAATTTTTTAAGGAAAAATACAATACTAAATTGCATTTTTAATCAATTTTTTATATTTTTTTCTTGACTACCCAATGAAACCTGTATCAACCGCCAAGAAGCCAACCAGGATGCCACTAAGCATAGCCCCCAAAATAGGCGCTCCACCCAAGATGCATCCTTGTCAACAATAAATTTAGCACCATGCAATGTTGAATTCTTGAAATATTCCTGCACAAGGTGACGTAAGCGCATTGTTTCCCTTTTCTCCAAAGTTGAACAGTTTATGAGAACCTCGGGGTGCAAATGGCAAAAGACAACTGAGTAACCACCAATTTTTCGGCCAATAATACATTTCAGTGTTGCATATAATTAAATTATGCGTTAGCGTTCGCTTAGTTATCTCTTATCAGAATCTTGTAACGAAGCAATTACACGGCAACAATAGAACAGGTGTTGTAGTTTACATAAAATTGAAACAAAACTTCAATATTATTGGAGAGTATTGAGATTTGAGTGTTGCTTTTTAGTTGGGGCAAATAAATATATGATTATCCAAAGAATATATGTACTTTGTTTGTATACCTATTACGAAGCCGTCTCCGAACGGTCGCTGGATTTTTATGAGAAGCTATTATTTCATGTCCGAAATACACTTTGGCGGCTCGGCATTCTCAGTTGAGCGAATAGAAAAATAATTTTTCTACAATTTGAATGTTTGGTCAGATGAGGACTCGATCCCTGGCCTTCAGTATGGCTTTAGGTTTTGCTAACTACTCGGCTACAGCGCCAAAAAAGTTGTTAGATCAATACATAATGTAGGGCGATCCATTTTGCGGCTTAGAAGACAAACATAAATAAAATGCATTCATTATCATGAAACTCTTTTCTATTATAAGGTCTGAACTTTGATTTTACCAGGTGTGTTTGTTGAAGTGTGCCAGTTTTACCAGTAGATGTCGCTAGCACTATGTACAAATTTCTATGATCTGGCATGTATGTAATTTTTTTCTATTGACATTAACCTACAAAAATACGCAAGTCACATTCAAAAGAAAAAAGCAGCTGAAGCTCACCAGTTGCTGGTAGAAACTTATGGTAAACATGCTCCAGTGATTAGAATATGTCAGACATGGTTTCGTCAATTTAAAAGTGGAGATTTCGATTTGACAGACAATGAACATCCTGGTGCAGCGAAAAAGTTCGAAGACGAGGAATTGCATGTTGATCCAACCCAATCGCAACAAAAAATGGCAGAAACACTACATGTGACTCGAGGAGCAATTTGCCAACGTTTAAAAGCTATGGGAAAGATCCAGAAGTATGGAAAATGGGTGCCACACCAGCTGAACGATAGACAAATGGAAAATCGAAAAACCGTTTGTGAAATGCTGCTTCAACGATTCGAAAGGAAATCTTTTCTGCATCGAATTGTCACGGGGGACGAAAATGGATTTGTTTCGAGAACCCGAAGCGAAAAAAATCATGGCTTTCCCCTGGTGAAGCTAGCCCATCGGCTGCAAGGCCAAATCGCTCTGTGTTTGGTGGGACCAGTGTGGTGTGGCGTACGATGAGTTATTAAAACCTGGTGATATGGTGAACACGGATCGCTACCGACAACAAATGATCAATTTGAATCATGCGTTGATCGAAAAACGGTCGGAATGAGCCCGAAGACATGGCAAAGTTTTCTAGCAACATGAGAACGCGGCGTCTCATACCGCTAAACTGGTGAAAGACACTGAATTGGGAAATATTATCGCACCCGCCGTACTCTCTAGACCTCGCCCCGTCCGACTATCACCTTTTCGCATCGATGGGACACTCCCTTGCAGAGCAGTGCTTCGCTAATTTTGAAGAAGTCGAAAAATGGCTCGTCGAATGGTTTGCTCGAAAGAGAAAAAGTTTTTTTGGAATAAAAAATTTTGAGATTCCTCTGAAAATTAAGTGTTTTCTTTATCGAAAAAACCGGCAAACTTCAACTATACCACCTGGAATATGTGAAACACTACACCATTGAAATGATCACGTCGAGAATTTTTGCTAACTTCGATCCTTTTGAGGTAATTTTCGACCACTTCGGTATCTCCACCACAACTTGGCGAATGTTGGTTTTCAAGTGCTCCAAAGTTAAAGTTTTATCCGCATAAACACGGTCTTTTGCGTAGCCCCACAAAAAAAAGGGCAACGGTGTCAAATCGCATGACCTCGGTGGCCAGTTGTCATCACCAAGACGCAGAGTTTACGCGGTCGGAACATTTCTCTCGCATTAAAGCCATATTCGGTCGCGTTGTGGCAGCATCTTGTTGAAACCACATATTTTCCAAGTCCAAGTTCTTCAATTGCAGGCCAAAAAAAAAGTCGGTTATCATACGACTGTAATGCTCCGAATTGACAGTGATATTTTCGACATTGTCGTTCTCAAAGAAGTAAGTAAGACCAGAAAGTTTCCGGAAATTGTCATTTAAACTGCGCGCGCTGAATATTTTTCCAGTTAACCAGTTTGTTTGCAGCAGCTGTTGAAATCAGTCGACGCCAGTTCCCTCTGCGAATTTTTTTTTTACGGCCTCAATCGAGTCCAAACGGGTTCCACGGAGTGCTAAATTGAGTTTTTGATACAAAGTCGCATGGGGCCATATCCGGTGGATACGGTGGTTGATCGATGGTATTGAACGAGTTTTTGGTTCTAAAATCATTGACAACTACAGCTCGGCGCATTATCGTCAAAAAAGTTTCCGGAAATTGTTGGCCCCCAATTCCGGGCCAACGCTCAAAATAATACTCTGTATTGACCGTCTATCCCATTGGAACGAGTTCATAATGAACCAAGCCGCGCATATAAAAAAAAACGATTTCCGGAAACTGTCTGGTCTTAATGTATGTGCGGCGGTATGAATGGTCAGCTGTTGTGTGAGCTAGACTCTATACGGATATAAGTGGAAGTCTTAGTGCGAAATACGCCATAATATGCCGTAAGAAAGTCCCAGTTCTTGTGAAAGTTGAGTAGTATATACATTCGAGTTTTCAGCCACACTTTCACTTACAGTACCGATATTTGAGGTGGAACGTGCTCTTGATAAAAAAAAGACTCAGCAGGAGGAAACATACTGACAGCTGGAGCAATAAAGAGCTCCGAACGTAATAACCTGCAGGAGGCCTATTATGTCCAGATGGTGTATATGCTTTATCCATGCTAACATATGAACGACAGAAAAGAAGAAGTGCCATAATAATCTTTGGAACCATTTTAACAAAGGCCATGGAAGTTATCATCGACATCAGTTTAAGTTTACAAGTGATGTATGACGCAGCACTAACAGCAAGCCGCCTAAACGTCTTTGACAATGGGTTCTTTAACTGTGAGTGACTTGACAGCATACAGAAAATGATAACAGAACTCGGGCTAAAAAGCCTTATATCAGGTGGAAGTCAGGGAAGTATGGGCGGAAGATGGCAAGGTAATTGGTAATACTGAAGTTATTTACATCTATAATGAAAGGCTGACACAGGAGAAGGACTGTGAGCACTCCAATAGCCAAGATAACTTCAAATTCAATGACTTTGACCTCTGTCTTCCAAGCGGAGATTGTGGGCACTACTGAAAGCACCAAATGAGCAACCCCATTTAGATATTAAATTTTTTGTAGACAGCCAATTTAATGTGTCAACACCAAATCCAAATGTGCGAGAACGTGCAAGAAGGCAGGTCACATGATTGTAGGTAATAAAACGACAGATGTGCTGGTTCGCGCTGACGCCGCAGATAAGGCTATTACCATCGACTGATTCAGGTATTTCAACGCTTTCAAATGTTGCTAAAAACAATGGAACCTAGCTAGCTTTTCCAATATAGGGTGTACCACTAAAACTACTGTGGAGCATGGGTGGATTGCAGACAGATCAAACCTTTGCTAGCATTAAACAAAAGGGAGAATGACATTCTTGTTGTAGAGGAGAACAATTTGCTAATACTTAGCCTTATTGAATTCCCGGCCTACAGTAGATTGAGACGTCAAATTTTAATCCTTGCTCCGAGATCGAGTTATATAAAAACAGGTTCACATGATTGGAAGAAACTGAAACTATTCACTAAATCGAGCTAACGATTCTCAAAAGCATAATTGTAATTAGCAGAGGAGCAAAATAAGTCTACTCAGACTCAAAGGCGCGGCCGCCCGCAGTCTGGTCCTTAAGCTCTTATGCATTCCATTATGTATAGAATTAAATACGAGTAGTAGTCTATTTCGAAAATTCGGAGCATATGAGAACTAAATTACTTTACAATTGCAAGCCTGTTCTCCCTCATTCTCCCAAAAAAAACCGTAAAAAAGATACATACTCTTATATGGAGCAAATGAAGAGGATATGAGGAGTGAAAATACGCTATATTCTTCGAGAAGGCGAACACAAGTCAGACAGCCGAAAATAAGAATAGTATTTATGGTCCTGGTCTTGATGGTAACAGTCAATCATGCACAATTTTAGTTTCGTCAACTTCGTTCTGGTAATTCGGATGTAAAAGATGTTCCACGGTGTGGAAGGCCAATTGTCGAAAATGTCGATAAAATAAAGGAAACCGTCGAGTCGTCGTCGATTCGAGCACTATATATGAGCTATTGATGAAGGCTTGATACACAAAGAAGTTCAATGTATGGGTGTCACATGAGTTAATGAGAAAAAACTTCATGGACCGCATTTATGGTACATCTGTGAATCGCTGCTACATCGTAACTAAATTGATTCATTTCTGAAACGATTGGTGGCTGGTGATGAAAAGTTGATCCCTTATAGCAACGTCAAATGAAAATGGTCGACGTCGAAGGGCAGTGAGCCGGCACAAATTGTCGGTCAAGAGGATCTTGTTGTGTGTTTGGTGGGTTTGGCAAGGAAACATTCACTATGAGCTGCTGCCCTACGGCTAAACTTTTAACTCGTACCTATACTGTCAGTAATTGGACCGTCTCAAGGTAGCACCCAGCTCAGAAGCGCACTGCTTTGGCCAACAGTAGGAGAATAGTGTTGCTACTGCGGTCATCGGAATAGAAGTAAGTACCATAAATTTTTTTTTTTTTGCTAAGATGAAGCGTAAATAAGTAGTATGAAGTAGTCGTGATGACGCATAAAGGAAATATATACCGTAATTCAGACAATTTAATAGTATTGATCAAATCTCAATCTAGATAACGATAAAAAACACACTGCGAAATGTTTATTTTTTACATTAGATTGGCAAAATTGGACAAACATTAATTCAAATTAAATCGATAAAAATAAATTTTATTTAAAAATAATATAAATTCATTAATTCACTTCTCTACATGAAATCATTCACATTAGTTCGTTGAATTATGACCAATAATTATCGACTGCACTCGATTTGATTTCATCAATGACCATTCACAACGAGTTTGTGTCAAACCTGCGGCGCTAATAGATATCTTACGTGCTAGACTCCATGTATCGAATTGAAATCAAAACAAAATCAAAAGATTTACCGCGCATTTTGCGGTAAATATTTATACCGTTGATTTTGATTTCGTTTGAGTTCATCGTCCGCATAAACGGGAAAAAAGCGTAAATTTCTAGAAATGTTAGCTGGAACAGTCAGTCAATAGTTTCTGGCTTCACCGGTTTGAATAGTTTTGACTAGCTCGTCATGGTTGCAGTCAAAATAACAAAATTTACATATTTCTCATGCGGAAGATGCGGTCGTAAACTTATCTTCCACGGGTAAGTAATTGGTACTAGGAAGTATATGAAACATATGTATATTCATATGTTAGCATATGCATGCACGGGGTGGGGTGTGTTGTTCATCTCGCAAGTAGTTAGAATTTACGCAAATCTCACATTCAACTTCCCGAAATTCATTAAGTTTCAAATAACATGCATAAATTAACTAAAATTGAATTAAATTAACTAAATGTTGAATGAAAAAAGAAGATGAAAATGATATTTAACATATCAACAAATTAATAAATACATATGTATGTATGTAGGTACATACAAATTTATGCATCTTCTTTTGCCATCTCTTATTTATTGCTTCACACTTGGTTTTATTTTGAAAGTTTTTCCCAAGAGTCTGGCTGTCTGTCTTATTAATGTTTATAATTTATTTAATTTTATTATGTCTTTTATACCCACATGTACATAAGATGGTAATTTAATTTTGCTCCGAAGTATGTAAGTATCAGAAGGAAAAGAGATGAACCCATAAAAATGTATACCGATCCGGTCAGAGTGATGAGTTGAGTTGACTTAGTCATGTCCGTCTGACCATCTGACCGTCTGTTTGTACGCAAACTGATCCCTCAGCCAATACACATATGCACTGCTATATTTTTTACAACGAACCCAGCGTTACCCATTTGAGGGATACTCGAAAAATCTAACAGACTGGTGACCGAAAACCAGTGACAGTTCGGACAGTTCTAAACCCTAGAGCGATGGCGGAAGGTCGCGGTTACACTTGCCTCTTACGCTCAACAGCTACAGATTTGTTCATCAGCTGCTATAAAATTGCATGGAAAAAAGGAGAAGGAATTCACTTAATTATTTAAAACACTCAGAAAGTAGGTTTTGATAGAGAAAAGCGAGTCAGAGGAATCAATGTTGGCGAAATGTGTATTAAAATCATTACACAAAGATCTAAAAGGGTCGTGCGTTTCAAAGTTTGTTCTGCATGAAAATAATGAAAGGGGCCTAAAGTGTATATAGGACCTTAAAGGGATGGTAAGTTTAAGCTCGCTAAGTAGGAATAGGCTATTAATAACATCTTTTACAAATTTAGTTAAAAATTAAACTCCAATCATCTTTCTATGACTATCGAATGTAGGCAGATTAAGGAGCCGTAAACGACTTTTGTAAGAAGGCAGGTTCTTTTTCGCATCCCAGTTTAAATTTCTTATCGCGAATAATAGGAATTGCTTTTGTACAGATTCCAATTTATCACTATACAATTGATAGTGCGGACTCCATACAACTGAGCCATATTCCAAAATGGGTATCACAAGTGAGATTAAGAGGAATTTGGTAATGTATGGGTCCTTGAACTCCTTAGCCCAACGTTTAATGAAAGCTAAAACGCCTTTTGCTTTATTAGCACAAGCATTTATATGATTTCTAAAATCTAGCTTAGGATCACCTGTGACACCTAAATCTATGAAGTCGGTAACTTGTTTAACACTGTCTAATGTATCATTTAGGCAATGGATTGGAAAGATTTTCTGGAGAAACACCTAACTAAATTATTTAGGTCGTTGTTTTAAAAGTTCTCTATCTTCAATAGAACGATCATTCTGAGCGGTTCCGACAAAGTCGACCTGAACCACTACAGCACATATACTACCGATTTATCAGAATTGAGGTTTTTAGTCATGAATTTAGCATCCAAGCACGTGAATAATGGATTACATATTGGTACCGAAAATTATTGAAATCGGAGGACTATGAAAATGGCCTCTGTATGAGATTGTTCTGATATGAGCATTTGGCTACAAACTCCGTCAAAAAAGCATCTGAAAGCGTGAGATTACATATATAAAAAATAATTATTGACAAAAAACAATCATCAGAAACTGGGAACCATATCATATATCCCCTACAGAATCGAGTTGTTCAGATATGAGGATTTGAGTGAAAAATCCGTCCGTACCTATCTAAAATCATGAAAGTTGGTATTCTACATTCAGTCATCGAAGTCGGACAACTTCATCCAATTTTTTAAATATGAAAATTAATATTTGATCCTAAAATGAAATACCATAAATTTGACATGGTCATGAAAGGTATATAAAGACTTCGGCATGACCGAAGATAGCTCTTATTTCCTGTTTTTTATTTTTATTTTATTATTATTTCATAGTTTTATTTTTAACTAATTACTTTAGTAGCTGTTCCTGTTTTAATTAAATAATAATTTTCAGATACATTGTCATGTATGACTGAAAGCATTAGCTACAGGAAAAAAAGCGTCATAACTTCATAATTGTATGGTAATTTATAAGTTTGTTTGTTTCATTTCTTTATTATTTTTCTTAATATTTGTTTACCCATCTTATTATATAATTTTTTGAGTTCAATAAATAATGTATTGTATTAATTTCTTTTAGCTTTAATCATTTCAATTGCTCTTTTAGCAATGAAAGTTCTAATCAACTTTACTGGACTTTTTTCATAAACTTCTTGATACTATTCAGTGCATTCTCCGTAACCAAGAAATCTCATTTAAAATTTACATTATGAAATATAAAGTGAGGAAAGTGTTATCTTCGGTCATGATGAAATCTTTCTCATCATCCTTAAGCCTCATAGAATTAATGTGTGAAAATTGTATAAATAATATATAACTACCTTAGCCTTAAGCTCTTTCAAAATAACTAAATTGAAGTTCAAGTTCAAGGTTTAACCAGAGATTCCGTTTGGAATCCACCAGTGACGGAGGAAAAAGTTATTAAGGGGTTACATACGTCCAGCAGCACCAAAAATGCGCTAAAACAAAAACTGTTTTCAGAAGGGATAACAATAGAAATAAATATAAAGAAATTTTATACAATGTTTATTGGTACTTAAAGTTTATAAAAAAATGTATTTTAATTTTTCTTTACAAAAATTAGTACATAAAATATCACGTGACCCAAAGTACAATGAAAAAAAAGTTACTCCACGGTCTGCATCATTTATCCTTGGAATGTTGATGGATCTGTAAAAATAAAAAAAATTCTTGTAAAATGAAGTTGTAGTTATAGTCTGTCGAGCCGAATTTTTTAATTTCGAAAAATTTTCCAATTTACGGAATTTAGAAAAAAAGTATGCGTTTTACGTCATAAATGTCACACTTTAATTATGTTCATAAAATTTTTTAATAAAAATATCGAAAATACGGCTCGACAGACTATAGAGAAAACATTTTCGAATATTTTAATCGCATCAAAAAATGTTAAAAACTGTATGAGTTATCATGCAGACCGTGCCGGGAAAAGTAGTTTCGAAAAAAACGCGTTTAAACTTTCATGTGCATTTCGCTCGGACAGCTACCTGTGTGCATTAAACTCTCGTCGGGCGGTCTGATTTTCTACCATAACTTTGTATCTATGGGGAATTTTTACAATCGACTTTCACAGAAATACGCCTAAAACTATAAAGAATAATAACCTATAAAAAAAAATCGATTTTTTGAAAATTCTGGACGTATGTAACCCCTTAAGTTTATGTTAACAATGTGGGATTTTTCCAATCGAAATTTTCAGATAAATTGAAATATTGGGGCGATCGATTTTCACAGGCTTCTATTGGGGCTTATTCTTCACCCGCCAAATCATTCGCCATAGACGGGAACAGCTGGTAATAACTTGGTTTGAGGTCCAAGCTATAAGGTGGATGCATAAAACCACTCAATTCGGTCCACGAGGTTTTTTCTCGTTAACTCATGCGGCATCCATATACATATGTACCTTCTTTGTGTATCCTGCCTTTTTCATGTATCCAAGCTGTTAGAGTATTTTTTCTTTGCCATGCATTCAAGCACTACTGAGTTAATAGTTCCACACTACTCCCATTATTTTTATTAGTACAAAATCTCTTGTTTCTAGCGCCATCTAGTGTCAGCGTCAATCACACTTGTAAAAAATAATTCAATCCGGAAGGATTTCGTAACATGATCAAGCAACTCCGTTCGGATTCAAATCTTATGCCGCTCAAAATCGGATTTCAAAACAGTCCTATTAATATGTGTTTAAGAATAAAGTAAAAGTTTTGAAACAAAATGCTAATATGTCGGGTCTAACCCCTCTTCTTCTGCCACTTAAGTTCCTCAAACTCTGACAAATTATGCTGCTGCAAAACTACTACCCTAGGATTAGGGAACTTCGAAGTGCAATCGTTGAACTACTCCCTAAGTACTAATATTCTGCCGCAGCTAATAGATTGGAGATAAAAGTATTTCGAACTCGCCATTGATAGCTAATTTAGACATCAGAATAGTGTGGCTTTCTTCATGCGGAAGTAGCGGCAATCGTTGCCCAGCTAAAGTATTACTTATTCCAGTGGTAAAGTCCAAATCGAAAACTAGTTTTTTTATTGTGGAATAAAGAGTGTTCCCGCCGACTCCTAATATTTTCTTTGACAAATATGACAGCTTTTGGAAGCTTAGGTTAGGTTATATTCGTACTGGCTGGCTGATATGCCTTACATAGATCTGTTGATCCAGACCGTAGATTTTGGCTCGTCGTTGGACTTACAACGTTTCTGCAAACCTTTCGAAACCGCCTAGGAAAACTATATAACTTCCTTCTCTAGATAATCTTGGCAGTTTAGCAGGCTTTTAAGTCATTACATCTTGAGCCGGTCTGCGTTCTAGCATTTCGTCAAATTATATATTATGGGTGGTCAGACGAATCGCACGTTTGGTGATCTCGTCAACTATTTCGTTTCCCGTAATGCCTGTGTGGCATGGAATATAAATTAATATGTTATGGTGTAATGGGGTATAATTCCTACTCTTGCGTCTTCGTCGTACAATTTAGTAACATGAGCAACCACTGTGGGGATTCCATAACCAATTCGTGTGGAGCCGTGAAAAACGACTAAGCAAGAAGAAGCTTTCGTAGAAGCCACTCCTACATATTTGGCTTAAGTCTAGATGTGCGTCCCAAACCTGATGTCAGTCTTGAGGCAAGCTCCCTTTTTTAATACATATGTGTCAATTAATACCTCGCCCGCTCAGCGACATTGTGCGCTGGGCTTGGGACACGCCACGAGCTGCTTTTACGTGACGTGTTTTAAGCCCTTCAAAAACTTTCGAATGAGAATTATATCATAGTTTACATACAAAGTACTACAATTCGAGAGTATGCACTTGGAATGTCTGGACCCTTAGTGGGGGAGATGCTGTTGCCCACCTGATTGATGTTCTCGAAAATAGTAGCAGTGAATTTATTTCCTCCCAGGAGATACAGTCCAGGTAAAACAATGGCGGAAGGAGAAACAAAGGTGAAATTTATTACAGTGACCATACGAAGAAGTGCAAATTTGTTGGCAGACTTGCCGTGAGAGACTTGTCATGCCAAGCCAAATGGTCTAGGGTCCAGTTTACCAGGGTTCCAAATGTATCAAATTCCGAAATGAAAAAATCCGTTGGGTTACTTGGCTGTTACCGCATCGAAAAGCTCTAGAGTAAATAGATCATATTGAGATAAATGGAAGACACGTGACAAGGATTTCAGATGTGCGCACTCTTTGAGATCGTTCCATTTGCCTTAATGAAAGCTTCCACATTGAAAAAATCACAGCCGATCTCCATATGGGTCTCCACCCGACTTGCTCTACTACACTCTGCGAATATTTGTCGGGAACTGAGTATAAAAGCATGCAAGCGACAGTCTTTTCTTGTTTAATTTTCCTCATAATTCCTCTAAAAATTAAATATTGTTATTTTCACTTAAAAAGAGGACGTTGTTGTAGTGCTTTAAAATATTCTTTTATGAATTAATTTAATGATAGATTCATTGGCGATAATTTCTATTCAATATTGCCAGATTCCCACAGCGACTGTCGTGAAGAGGAATATTATGTCAGTCTCCGTAAGTCACGCCAACATCGGTGGCAGCTAAAATGGCTATTCAATGTTTTTATTTTTACTATGTGCTCGTATGCATGTGTGTATGTACTAAAATAGTACTCACCTCTTTATCTTGGGTCTCATTTTTATACCTTTCATCTACATGAAATGGTATATTAACTTTGGCCTGCAGTATGTAAGGCCAGAAGGAGAAGGGATAAACCCATTAAAATTTATACCGATCGAATTAGCGTGAGGAGTTGAGTTGACTTAGTCATGTCCGTCTGTCTGTCTATCCTCTATTTTTCGGAACAGGCTAGAAGGGCTCACGACTGCATATATACGACCGATTTTTCAATTTAGAGATTTTGGGCCAAACATTTTTTCAAAAAAAAGCATCTGGGCACGTGCAGTTTGATACTTTAAGCTCACAAAATAAATAACACATTGGCGTCGAAAATTATCTAAATCGGACGACTGTAATATATAGCTGTCATACAACCGATTTTTTTGAGATCAAAAATAAAAAAAGCGCTTCTCAAAGCGTGGAACTTCGTTTCTACACACATATACCTATACAAATAAACATGGTCACCTAAAATCACTGACCGTTTTTTGAGAAAAAGCAATCATCTCATTCGGAGGACTATATCATAACAGGACAACTGAAAATTACTCGGCCTACCATAATAAACCACACCTAAACGCCAAGTTTTTTTCCGAATTTAATTTGACATTTCTCTATTTCAGACTTACTCAATTTGAACCATGGAGAGATACACAATCCAACAACGTGTTAAAGTTATTCAGACTTATTATGAAAATTTTCGAAGAAAATCATCTTCAGTGATGAGGCACATTTTCACCTCAGTGGATTCGTCAATAAACAGAATTGCCGCATTTGGGCGAATGAGAATCCAAGAGTGATTGTCGAAAAACCAATGCACCCACAAAGAGTGACTGATTGGTGCGGTTTCTGGGCTGGCGGCATCATCGGGCCGTATTTTTTCCAAAGTGAGGCCGGTCAGGCAGTTACTGTGAATGGTGTTCGCTATCGTGAGATGATAACGAATTTTTTATGGCCACAATTGGAAGATATGGATGTGGACGATATGTGGTTTCAGCAGGACGGTGCCACTTGCCACACAGCTAACGAAACAATGGCTCTTTTGCGCAACAAATTCAATGGCCGTGTTATCTCACGTAATGGCGATGTCAATTGGCCCCCAAGATCATGTGATTTGACACCGTTGGACTTTTTTCTCTGGGGTTATTTGAAAGAAAAGGTGTACGTCGATAAGCCAGCAACAATTCAAGAGCTAAAGGATGAGATAATTCGGCACATTAACGGCATAGAAACTCCATTATGCCTCAGCTTCATCGAAAATTTGGACCATCGTATGGAGGTGTGCCGCCGAGGTCGCGGCGCTCATTTGGCCGATATTTTGTTACATACATAATTGAGTAATACTAATATATCATAATAAAAAAAAATTTCAATAATTTCTTAAATAGTTTGTGTTTTATTCAAAATCAACATCGGCCCTTTAGATTACATTCTTTGGAGAAAATTGTTTTTTTTTTTTATTCAACAAAGTTCCTTTCAAGGGTGATACACTGATTAAAGAGACCCTCCAACTTTTCGATACCAGTTTCGGCGGTCACTTCTTTATGCGACGAAAATTTCTTCCCAGCGAGCATTCTTTTGAGATCTTAGTACAGGAAATTGTCGCTGGGGATCCAATGTGGATAAAACGGTGAACATATTGACGGGCTTAATACGTTTGAACATCCTTAACTGCTGCTTCAAATCAACAACTCTTCGCTGTTTTTTGATCAAAAGGCACCCACTTTGCCCAGAGCTTTCTCATATCCAAATATTCGTGTATGATATGATGTAAACATTCAGTTGATATCCTTAGAGTGCCTGCTATTTCATAGTACAAAATACTGTGGTCATTCAACATCATTTTGTGTTTATTTGTTTTCCTTTTTCATCGGTAACAACCTCCTTTCGGCGTCTATTGCGATCACTGCTTTAGGTGCTCACTTCACCACGTCTAAACTTGAGTTGAGTTGAGTTGATGTGGCTAATTAGGCCGATAAGCCCATTGTGATACCGCTGAGGCTCCTGCGTTCACCTTCTCAGATAATCGAACCATATCGTGTGCTTTATAAAGGCGAGATTTACAATATACGCTGAGGCTATCTCAGTGAGACGATCGAAGAAATGTTTCCCAAGGAACTTGTGTCGCGCTAATGTCAAGGCTGGACAGTGACAGAGATAGTGCTCGATGGTCTCCTCCTCATCTTCGTACCTGCAGCTGCGGCAAAAATCATTAGAATGATATCCATTCTTTTCCCGTGAAGCCCAATTAAACAGTGTCCAGTTATTATGCCGGTCGTTATGCTAATGGATAACCAGTATAGAAGGATAAGATGTTATGATTTTTCGCATCCAGCTTCGTCCATAGCTGTTTGGTTACGTTACACGTGATCTCGTTTAGTTTAAGCATGTACTTTGCCGTGAGCAGAGGTAAACCAGCATCGGGTGCATGCTTTATCGTGGGTAGAAAGGTTCTTTCGCTTGCTAGTTCGTCCGCCATGCAGTTGCCTGAGATATCCCTGTGTCCAGGTACCCAGTCAACGGCAGTGCTATATTTAGTAGAGAGTTTGTTGAGAAAGTTCCTACATTTTATGGCCACTTTTGACGTGGTGCCATTACATTGGAGAGATCAGATTGAAGCTTGACTGTCGGAGTATATTGTAACCAATTGTGCTGCTGCCGCATATATATGTAGCCAATCAGCGGCCGCCATGATTGCAAAGAGTTCCGCCAATATTTTGGTGTGTCCTATACTGCAATTCTTCCAAGGCAAGGCTGATTGCATTGCAGCCCGCTTGTATTGTAGTTTCCTGTATAGGTCCAGAGGAGGAATGTTGAGAAGAGTTAACAGGGAGCTGATGGAAGTGCTCCTGTTACCAGGAACAAAAATTTGGTAGAAACACTACATGTGACTCGAGAAGCAATTTGCCAACGTTTAAAAGCCATGGGAAAGATCCAGAAGTATGGAAAATGGGTGCCACACCAGCTGAACGATAGACAAATGGAAAATCGAAAAACCGTTTGTGAAATGCTGCTTCAAGGATTCGAAAGGAAATCTTTTCTGCATCGAATTGTCACGGTTGACGAAAAATGGATTTATTTTGAGAACCCGAAGCGAAAAAAATCATGGCTTACCCCTGGTGAAGCTGGCCCATCGACTGCAAGGCCAAATCGCTTTGGCCGTAAGACAATGCTCTGTGTTTGGTGGGACCAGTGTGGTGTGGTGTACTACGAGTTGTTAAAACCTGGTGAAACGGTGAACACGGATCGCTACCGCCAACAAATGATCAATTTGAATCATGCGTTGATCGAAAAACGGTCGGAATGGGCCCGAAAACATGGCAATGTTATCTTGCAACATGACAACGCGCTGACTCATACCGCTAAACTGGTGGAAGACACATTAAAAATACTTAATTGGGAAATATTACCCGCACCCGCCGTACTCTCCAGACCTCGCCCTTTTCGCATCGATGGGACACTCCCTTGCAGAGCAGGGCTTCGCTAATTTTGAAGAAGTCGAAAAATGGCTCGTCGAATGGTTTGCCCCGAAAAAGAAAAAGTTTTTTTGGAATGGTATCCATAATTTGTCTGAGAGATGGGCGAAATGTGTAGAAACCAATGGTCAATACTTTGAGTGAAAAAAATGTGAGATTTCTCTGAAAATTAAGTGTTTTTCTTTATCGAAAAAACCGGCTAATACCGGATAACTAAAAAGCATATGAATTTAATTCTAGTAGCGCCATCTATGTGCCAGAACAGCGCCATTTTTTCAGACTTGAGAATTAATAATTAATTCTAAAATAAAACACATAAAAGGTATAAAGACTTAGGCATGCCCAAAGATAGCTCTTGTTTTGTGTTTTCATTGTCTTTTTAATTCTTTAATTTTTTGGTTTCTTAATTCGGTTGTTTATCATTTGATTATGCAAACGGCAGTGGTAAAGAAGTGGCGGAGTCATTGAATATGTCAATTAGTTTGCTTCTTAATGTCAAAACTATCAAGCAATCCAAAAACCTAGAGTCAACGCAATATGCAATTAAGTGCACTTTTTATTATTGTTGCTATTTTTTTGGGCAACAAAAATGCATTGAGTACCTGCATAATATAAAGGCAACATATATTATTGTATTTGCTTCCAAACAAAAATCAAAAATCACATTACATTACTGAAGACATTTGTATGTATGTTATATGTAGATACCTACATATATGGTACAAGTGCATACAAATGTATGCCGTCAAATATGTGATAATTATACGTGTATACTCGTATGTATGGTATATGCGCTGTAGCTTTCGTGCACAAGAGAAGGCAATTCAATATTTTTGGTACAAGCAGACATGCATATGTATGTATATACCTATGTATGTGTGCACCTATGCAACTTGAAGAAGTTTGTGAATACATACTCGTATACATACCTATATATTATATTTTTATATACTGTATTACGTAGTGCTTTTGTCAAGCGAAATAATAGTGAAAAATATGTATGTATGTATGTTTACTTCTTTAAAAACCCTTTGTTAACAACATTATTGATTAATTTCTCTTCACTTGAAGCCAAGCACTTAAGTAGTTTCCTAATGCACACGTGCACTTACCATACACTCGTCTATACATACATATGTACAATTAATTAATTGTGTGTCGTGCTTTCAGAAGCTGCATACTTTTGTATGTATTTTATGTAGGTCACCTAAAAAATTATTACACGGAATCCACATCATAGCCTTCGGGATCGCCCGGTTCAAGGCCTTTTCCACCGCGATCAATTTGGTATCGCCTTGCTTTTGGAGGTTTGGAGCTGTTCCCTTCAGTCGACTCTAGCGTCGTTGCATCGTTGCACTTAATCAGCTTGATACCGCTGAACCAACCTGCGCCATCGAATGACGTCATGTGTTTGCCTGATGCCTCCCGCATACGTTTAATCGGTGCTCATATGTCCGTAAGTGTTGCTGCTATCTAGCAAACACCAGTCAAGTATTGTTTAGTCACTTCGCTTACCCTTGCCGCAGATGTCGAAGGCCCAGCAATGTTTGCTGCCCTTGATGTTGAGGGCCTTACATTCATCGTCACGGGCTGTGAGCTTCCCAGGTTTGCCTTTTAAATTCGACTTTTGCATGCTACCCTTCAATACTATTATATCATTTCGGGTTAGCTGTTGTAAAGCGCTCGCTATCATATCCGTCTACATAAGACAGGTCCGCACTTAGCCCCTGCAATATTCCTAGCGCCGCTTTATTTCGCGACATGGCTATCTTAGTGTCTCTATTTCTCTCCCTTCTGTCCACGACCTCGGTTTCCTTTCTAGAACTACCTAGAAGCTCTCTCTCTCTCTCTCTATCTCGTAGAGTTCCCCGAGATGTTTCTATCGAAGTCGTCGCTGACCACTGGTGGGCGACCTCTCTTCCTGAGATATCAAGGAATCTCCCTTAAAATACAGCCGGCGTACAACAGCCACTTTGCAGTTTGGTGATGGAAAATTCCATAAAAGGATACGGTCCTGTAAGCGTAGCCAGGGCGTCCATTTGGCTGATATTGTTTTCCATTATTAATGGCATCTTCCTCTTTACATTGAACTAAACATCCGATAATTTATAAAAAAAAAATCAAATTAACACCTCTTATTGGAAAACCCTTTTATGGGGCACTCTCATTTCAACTACTATTCGGAACTCCAGGGCGCGATTTATGGTTTGACCAGACATTAAAAATTATAGAAAATTAATTTTTCCAATTGTGTCGCCCATCGGAGGGAATGTCAGAAACTCCGAGTGTATTTCTGACAAAAAATCAAAGCTCCTAACAAAAATCCATCCATCGCACATCACAAATGGATGGAGAATCTCTGTCAAAAAAGGGGAAGAAAATCACAAAAACGAGAAATGAAGGAACGTAGTAATAAAAACATGTACAATAGTATTATTCAAAGCACTACCCATCTGAAGCTAAGCATAAAATTTTCCCATTTTACTGGCAGTTTATGGATTCCATACCTAAGAAACGCCCAAAAATGAATCAAGACAATTTTTAAAGATCTGATATGATTCCAGTGAGGGCGTTCGACATCGAGCATAACATTACCGGTTACAGCCTAGGTGGGTGAGACAAAACTTCCCAACTGTTGTTTTCCAAAAAATGTATTCATGCGAGTATGTATTCGGCTTTGCCATTGATTGGCTGGTTGACCAGGCTAAGATATGACTCTTTGTCCTTAAGGTTGTCCGACTTCGATTTTTTCTTTTGGAAGCTTTCAAGCACCATTTCATCACCCATCATGACATGCGAAATCTCCTTCTGTCAACGTCTCTAGGGTTAAATTCATAAGGCACCTAATATCCAAGCTTTTAAACATTTACCATACATGTACCTATGTTTGGCAACAATCTTCGTCGAGCAATGTTTCCGGTTCTTAATTTAAAGAAAAATATGTACTGCTGTTGTTCCAATTAATATCAGACATGCAAATTGAGGGGCCTGCAGTATATTCTAAGCTGCCTATGAACGGCGGTATATTAATAAAGAGCATTAAAAATGATAATTATTTTAAATTATTTTCCTATAATTGCGTATGAAGTATGGTCGGTGTTGGAACCCATGACCATCCGCATGATGCTAAAGGCTTAATGCAAACAGAACATAAAGTCTTCGATTTAAATGATAAGTTCCAAATATGCGTACTCCCGAGACCCAAATGTCAATACAGAAAACTATCTTATCGCAGCCAATACTGTCTGTCTCTCAACGTTGGGATGTGAAATAGATACTTACAGTTGAACAGGGAAGCGAGACTCATAAGCAGGCAATAATAGAAAGATGCTTAAGTGGGAAGATGCGTGAGTAGGAAGAACTTGGTAAATCCTCCAGGCTGTGTAAGCTGACGCTGAGCAACACCAAAAACTCCATCTCTCCAAATTTTCAGCCATCAAACAAACCAAAGATAGGTATAATAGTTCCACATCACTGTTGACAGCCAGAACTTTGAAGTTTTAGATAATTTTGTCTGTCTTAAAACCAATAACAAAGCCAACGCAGAAACGTGCTTTCCATCAGATGGTACTTTGGATTGAGTAGGGAATGCACAAAAGCTAAACTCTATAAGTCCCTTACCATTCCGGTCAAGCTATGGTATATACGGTGTGTCCCGAAAATAACCGAACTTTTTGGATATAAAATAGTAAAATACACATTATATTATCTTTGAAAGTTATTATTTATTCAAAATAGGTTCCATTTGACTCAACACAACGTTTGGAACGATCAACCAGCGCATGCTTAGATTTTTTTATGTCTTTTATAGAAATGTTCTTCAGTATCTCGGTTACGGCTGCTTCATTTTTTTCAATTTTTTTTTTAATTTTTTAAACTTCAATTTCAATTTTTTTTCAAGTTTGACACAAAATTTTATGTTTGCTCTTTGTTCCATTTTTTTTGGAACCATTAGCACACTTTTGGTTTTATTGAAATGGCTGTCACTTTTACATCTGTCATCCGACTTACATGAAGTCAGGTGCGTTTGAAAGAGGATGAATGTATTTTTTTAATGTTGCAAATTTTCAATAGATGGCGCTGTATGTTGTATGATTTAAATATAAAGTTCGGTTATTTATGATGAGCTCTATGAGATATACGCCGGCATTGACATAATTAACCGAATCAAGAGATAGTTGGTTAGGTGATCGGGATAGATGGAAACACTCCAGCTTGGATAGTATTTGATGCAGTAACCGCCGGTGGAAGCAGAGGGAGAGAAAAATCTTCACTCCGTTGGAAAGATCAGCATGAAATAAAAGAATCCTTATAGGAATCTTCGTTCGGTGGCGGCTTAGGAAAATCTCAAGGTCGCTCCAATTTGGGAGAAAAACCAACATTAAGGCGCCCACCATAAATTTTGAGGATTAGCTGGTCTCGAAATCGCTTCAGCTGTTATATAGCGCCAATTGTATATGTATGTATACGAGTATGTATGTATGTATATAATTATTGCTTTTTGCTCTTAATTGGGAGACATCTCAAGGCAGTTGCAAATATTCCAAGCGCCACTTTGTCATACTAAAACACATTTACATACATACAAACATACATACATACGAGTATGTAGATGTTTAATTGGTGCATACATTAAAATAAATTATATTCCTTCACAAGTTTAATATATATTTATTTACATATTTATTTACAACATTTGTGTATGCATATCTATGTATGTTTGTATGTTTATAATTGCAAATATAAATATTGAATGAATTCAGTATCAAACTAATTAAAATCAATACAATTGTAGGTAAAACTTTCATTTGTCATAAAACACGCTTGCAAATAACATTTACATACATACATACATACATACATACATACATACATACATACATACATACATATATATGTATGTATATATGTCAAATTAAAGAAATTAAACAATGTTTAATCGTCAGCCTTGGCATTCTGTTTGTGTTTATTCACTAATGTACATACCTACTTACATAAGTATGTATGTACATACATACACGTATGATGATTGCATTAATGTAGAAATGCTTGTATTTGAATTAAATTGAAAAGTCTTGATTTTTGTACGAATTGTGGGAATGTGGTTTATAGCCACTGATGCCATGTTCGGCAAAATATTTATTTATTATATTCATACATATGTATGTTTGTAGGTATGTACATATGTATTTATGCGAATTGTGCAGAGATACGGGAACTTAAAGAGTCATTTTCTGACAGCATTGACAGCCAACACCTGACAAGACGCTTCTAGGCATTCGCTATTATTAATGAGCTTCTTCGTTGTGGCATTGCGCATGTGTGTGCGTGTGTGCATATGGTTACTTAGCGCTCCGCCAGTAGTCTTCTACTAACGTTTGTGGTTGATGGTAATGAGACATAGGTTTCATTTTTGTTTTGGTACGTAAAGGGCACAAAGCTTTTCTTAATTCTAATTTCGAAATTTTTTCTTGGAATTTTTTTTTTGCGAATTTTTTCACAATAAATAAAAGAAGCGTTTCAAGACATATTAAAAAATAATAAAAAATAAGTAGGTATAGTAAATATATGTACATATTCTGTCTATAAATCTTTGCTACGAGCAAGTGAAACACAGATAATGTGTGTGTTCTAATAGTGCGGGAAGGAAATCTTATTGACATTTTCGCTAAGAAACTATTTTAAAATTGATTCTTTTTCTCAACCTAAAACGCTCAAGGGATCGTCCATTGGTCGCGCCGAGATTTACTTTGATAGTGCACCCAAAAAGGTTGAATTGTAAAATAGCGCTGAAGGTAGGCAGAAAGCAAAAGTATTCGCACACAGTTTGTAACGCATAAAAACTGAGCTCCTCAATATCCATTTGGTCGTTTGAGACCATCGCAACAATTTCCGCCCAAATTATGGAACTCAAAGTTTACATGCATTTTAAGCTTTTTCTTGTTTCTCTCCTTAATTGGCGCAGGAACCGCTTACGTTATTGTAGCCATTCGCGCGCCAAACGTTCCTCCTCTTAGCTGATTAACACCAGTTGGGTATACCAAATACAGCCAGGTCCTTCTCAACCTGATCCTTCTAACGAGGTCACTGTTTCGAATACTTTCAAAGTTGTAGTGCTTTTATCCATTCGGACCACATTCGCTGAACTCTGTCAATGTCATCGTATAGCTCGTACAGTTCATCGTTCCATCATCTGCGGTATTCGCTGTTACCAACGCCCGAAGGACCACAAATCGTTCGAAAAACTTTTCTCTTGAAGACTCCAAGAACCGACTTATCGGTTGTCGACATCGCCCACGCTTCTGCACCATATAATAGGACGGAAAAGAAAAATGACTTAGATTTTGGTTTTGGTTTGTCGGGAGAGGACTTTACCACTCAATTGGCTACTCAGCCCAAAGTAGATTTTAGCTAAAAAAACTATCGTCTCTCCAGATTCCCCTTGAAATATTCATAGCGAAGAAAAATCGCCATGGGAATTTCTTGAATACGTAGCAATTCGTGGAACTACTGATAAAGCTGATTTCACTGAGCAAAATAGCGTGCCCAACGACTGAGCCGTCGGCTTCCGGCTAACCGGCCCATATGACAGACATACAAGCAACGTTATTCAGACACAATATTTTAGTACCAGATAAAAATGGATCACACATCGTTGATGTTAATGGAAGTGCAATGTTACAGAGCTTAGGTTAGGTTTGATTGAACTGGCTGACTTTTACTGATACGAAATTACGACTTATACGATATTTATTTGGTCCCTAGTGTTGCCAGACACACTACATACGACCACAATGCACTACTACACTCGTTATTATGTTTCTAGTTTGAAGAAATATTACTGTTCATGGACACGCCTGTTGCAGGTCCTTTCTGCGCCAAGTAAGCATAACCTTTATATGTCGTATGCTGGACACACATAGTTTACGTGGTCCACTGTCTCTATACATTCCCTACTTTTCCTGTACTTTTTGTCCTCAATCCTAAGCTATATTAAGGACTTGCGACGCCAAAAAGCAATGCCCCACAGCCCTACTAGTAGCTTAGAATCCGGTCTCTTTACCGCTAGTAAAAACTTTGTCAGCTTAGCATTATAAGCTTTGAACATAGTTTTCGCAAGCCTGAAACCCTTGGCTCGTTTCCAGAGTCTGTTCACCTGACGAAGTAAGTTTACCTTCAGAGTTTGCTTCACTTCTCTGAATGGAGCTGGTAACTCCATAATTATACTATATTTTAAAAGTACACCCTGGTTAGCCAGTTCGTCTGCTATCTAAATATAATGAACTTTCTCTTTCCGAATGTCCGAAAATCAGGCGCGGTAGTTCGAAGTCTATTCGTATACTTAGGATTGACGCTATCTATTATGCCAGTAAGTCCTGACTTTCAGCTGCCTGGAAGCGTATAGCCTCGATCAGTTGGGAATGCCCTATTTTGAACTAGTAGATTTACAGGCGGAATGATCAAAATCGCAAATAACGCGACAGAATGTGTTGTTTTCAGTGCCCCGGTGATGCTGATCATTGAATGACTGAAAACTCTGGATAGGCTGGATTTTGTCCATAGCTTTCCACTATACTAACCTATGGTATGAAAGTATTGGCTTGACATGCCCCTGCGGGTTAAGGGTTCAAAAATTTACCCGTGGTAAGGCATGCCTGTCATAAGAGGCGACTAAAATCCAGTAGCTCCATCGATAATGGAGTCTTCATACCGGAACGACCCGGGTTTTTATTTGGCCAAGGACTGTCACTCCCGCAATATTCCCCGAAAACCAATTTCAGCTGTAAAATGGGCTCTCCCAGATTTGTTTCAATCCAAAATAGATCTTTGTATTATATATATATATAATTGGCGCTTTTTTTAACCGCTGAAGCGATTTTCGGCCGAGCTCCTCCTCCAATTTGTGGTTTTTGCGTCTTGATGTTTTTCCAACAAATGAAGGTTCCAACAGTTTATACTAAGCCGCCTCCGAACGGCTGATGGGTTTTTTACGAGGAGCCTTTATTTCATGTCCAAAATACACTTGGAGTGGTGGACATTCCCTGCCGAGGGGCGACCGCAATTAGAAAATTTAGCTTAATTTATTATTTAAATTAATTTTCCATAGCTTTTGGATGTTGCTGGCACCGGTATTTGAACCCGAGCCTTCCGAATGTCAGTAGGCAATATTTCCTTGTGAATATAACCAGATCTGTTTTACCAGTATTAACCTTAAGTCCCACTGAAATAGCCCAGTTGTTAATATCTCTAAATGCCTGATTAGAAAGTAAAGTTACAGGAGGTTCTAGTTTCTTATCTGGCGTTAACTAATTGTTTTCCTTTTATCAGTCAAAATTACCAATAAAGGAGATAGAATGACTATGAGCGGAGCAGAGTTAGATATTAGTGGCAGTCATGCTGCGTGGAGCTTGCTGGGACCATAGAGGTCTGTTGGTTACCCTGGGTAGAGGTAGAGGTGCTGAAGGCACTGCCGGATAGGATATGGCGCACCAGGGCGCTGGCAGAATGGGTCCACGTAACTTGTGATCCTTAAGGCCTAAGCTGACCTTAAGATTACTCCAACCATTGCCACGTAACTTGTGATCCTTAAGGCCTAAGCAGACCTTAAGATTACTCCAACCATTGCACTGGTTGCACCTAACAGCTGCAAAGTGTTGCTCCATTGGTGCACTTAGGTTAGTATTACCTGTTGACCTAAACGGGGTTAGGTCTCCGGAAGGAGACGGATAAAATCCGTGTAAACTCCGGTGCGTAGAACCGGCTGTCTTGAGAGTTGTGATTGGCGCAATTTAGATCTGAAAAATGTAGCAGGGTATACCTACCCAGACTCGATCCCAACATACCCAACATATGCCCTGTATGTAGAGAATCTTCGCGCGATACTAACCACCTTTGACACATCTAACCTCCGTCTCACTCTGGACCTACCGTTAAATGACCTCGGTGACTTAGATTGATACAACAACAACAATAACAACAACAACAACAGGAAGAATATGTCGAGCACTAGCTCTGTCACTGTCCAACCCAACATAAATACATAAGACATCACTTCTTTGGCTGTCTAGCTGGCGTAGCACCGGCTGGTACAGGCAGCATCGCATAGTTCGTAAGGCACACAAGGTGGTTCGTACAAGTGAGAGGGTTAAATGTACACCACAGCGATATCACAATGGACCTTCAGGCCTAAGTGGGCTGGTCACCCTGATCAACAACCGCATCAACTCAACTCAGCTCATAGCTATTTTGAAGCAAGTGTAAGCTCCATCCAACTAAGTAATAACCGAATTCAAAAAGACTGAGATTTAAGAAAATATCCTTCTTAATGAGATTTGCAGCAAAGCTAAGTGGCTGCTTAACCATCTAATGGCCGCTGCCACCCTCCTCTTGTTCTCGTGTTAGAGTGATGCAATTTCTTTTTATACCGGCCTACCAACACAACCGTAGAGATGTCTGCCAGTTACCCCCCCAATCGATTTAAAAGCGTGAACTCACGAAAACAACAATTTTGGCCTGCCTATGATCATCAAGTCGATTAATGGAAGTAATATCGCCAATATATGCAAATTTATGAATGTATGTATACATTGTATGTATGTTTGCAATTACAAAATCCAAAAAATCCCATGACTCACGTGGCTTGTTCAAGTTGATGTTTAGAAATTTTCTAGTTTTGCTGAATACCACAAACAGGCCTTGAACTACACATGAAAGAACTCACCAGTATGTCATAAATATGTACTCGTATACACATACATACCTACATGACAATATGCATAAATAATTAAAAAAAAAAAACAAAAAATTTGTCGCAACAACATTCCTTCTATTGCTACCTACAACAAAGAAGAACCTGCCAAATGAAGTAAAATGTAAACAAAGAGAGAGTGACAAGGAATAACTACTGAATAATTGAATTGACATAGGCATAATACTAAAAGAATTCTTATTATTATTAATGAGTTTAATTGTTGTATTCATCATAGTCCCCGATACCCCCGCACATACAGTACAGAGGCGTGAATAAGAATTAAGAATAATAAATCTCACCAAGTCGATGACCTGACGGATAAATAAATAAATGAGTTATTTGTTTATCTAGCAAGTAAGGAAGACTAAGTTCGGGTGAAACCGAACACTAGATACTCGACTGTCATTTACAAATCTACTGCCGAACTTCGCCTTCTTTCAAACCCACGCCTCTTGATTAACTCCAAAGTCATAATAAAATATAGATAACTAACTTGAATTAATTAAATTGAATCCAAATCAGTAGACAGCAATATGGTGGAATTCAAGTAGTTTTTCGGCGCAAGAATAAACAGCAAAGACAAATCACCCACCATGAGTTTCTTCCCTACGTCCAAACTTTTATTTCGGACCTGTACTGTCAGCAATTGGACCGTCTAAAGAAAACTATCGCCCAGAAGTGCCCAGCTTTAGGCAATTGAGTTCTATCAGACCACATCAATAGTTACTCGTCAGAAGCTGATAGAGCTTGGTTGGAAGATTCTTATGCATCCACTTTATAGCCCGGATCTTGCGCTAAGTGATTACCTGAAGAGAAGAGTGTGAATCAATTGTCCCAGTTTTATGCCAACAGGGACAAGAGTTTCTATGATATATGTACAACGACAATACCTTCAAAATGGCAAAAAGTTATCGAGCAAAATGGGGCATATTTGGCATAAATCGGTACAACATAGCTACCGGGAATACTTGTCTCTGCGCCCTGAAACCCATTACAGATTTATCGTTAAGTAGGATGTTAGTCCTACTAACAAGCCGAGATATTCCTTCGCTATCTTTAATAGGGTCTTAAGAGAAATTAATGATTTTGTAGCCACTTTGCCTATCTGTGTATAACTATATATCTCTTGTAAGCACACTCTTTGACAGAACCAGAAGATTATCTTTAACTGCGGTAATATCCACTTAGAAAACACTGATCTGGTAGTCGGAAGACAATTCAGGTATCTAATTATGCTGAGAAGGCACAACCATCTTCCACTCGATATATAGTTTGGATCCGTTCGTGTAGATATTTAACTCTGTGTCTTTATCCGCCCCACCCCTAACGCACTGCTTTCTAGAAGGAAATGCTATATTGGGAGCTGAATTTCGAAAGGAACGTGAATTTCGAAACGGGAACTTGCCAAGCATATTAGAATGTCCATAGCTAATAAGGAATACTCCCTTAGTCTAAACGCCCACTTTGCTGCCTATAGCTTGAAGTACAAGTCTATTACCTGATTTAGCACTGTTATAAGAGGTCCAAGGGTGCATATGATAGCTGATTTTATAGTTTCCATACGCTTCACTATATATTAGTTTGCTGACTACCAAACTTATATACCGTATGACATAAACGGCCTTACAACTTGGTCCTCACCAACCTTTTAAAGGTATACAGTGCTACAGCTAACTTTTTAACCTTAGCTTCTAAGTAAGGTTTCCTTGAGAGCTTTCTGTCTAAAGTTAGTCCGAAGTAACTTGCTTTCTCTTCTACGAATAAAAAGGTACCATAATTTATGTGCGCTTTTCTAGACCTAACAACTATTTGTTATTTTTTGAGATCCGGAGAAGTGGGGATAGTTCGCAGCCCATAGAAGTAGCTTTTGTACAGATCTTTAAAGCTCCCAATGTTACAATTATGCACCTGCTCAGAGATTCAGATACATACAGATCTTACAGGTTGGCTTGGTGGAATATTATAACAAGGCGAAAGCGTTTTCTATGTCAAAGAAGTCAATAAGGGAATTGAAGAGATATTAATTGATCTTACGGCTTATATGAGAGTTTTTACCAACAGACTTTCCTCCACGGGATGAATCGCACGCTGCATTCAGTACTCGATCGACATAATCGCCCAGAAGAGTCGGTAATTCGAACAACCATGGATCGGTTTCGCTCCTCGTGTACTCTAGTGAATAATGCCCATCCTCAGAGAGGCCGTACAGTGCGCGCCGACGACGCTATTGCTGCTGCAGAGCAGGGTATCGAATAAGACCCGAATGGGTTCATCCGCCATTGTGCGCAATAATTACAGCTGTGCCCTTTCACTTTATAGAATATATTGTGTAAGGATCTTGGTTTCCAACTCGTGTAAGAAATTAACTCGAACAACCAACGGTAAATGGACCAAAACGAGATGACCACCGATCCCGATTTTCACAAGAGACCTTTTTTCATCGATGAAGCTCGCTTTTGATTGAATGGATACGTTAATAAACAAAATTAATTGGAGTGATGATAGCCCACAAACTATTGATGGGGCGTCGTTACATCTTCAAAATGTCTCTTTGATGTGCTCTATGAGCAGAGGGAATAAATGGTCCAAATATCTTCAAAAATTAAGCCGGACATAATATTACAGAGCCATGATTAGCGACTTTTTCATGTCTGATCTGGAGGATGTTGGTGTGGACGTCTTTTGATTCCAACAAAACGTAGCTACATACCATGCAACCAACGAAAGAATCAATTTTTATGAAGAAATCTAATTTACTCTGTGCACATACATAGTATAGTCAAGTATGAAAAATTGAAATTACTATTAACTAAAGAAGATACACACAAACTATTCTCCATTCTGCAAATTGCTTACAAGGTGACGCATCCACTAAACACTAAAATAATGCAAGTTAAATATTAAAAATGCGCAACGCTTAAGAAGTTCTGCAAATACAAAATGCTACAAAACGCAAATATATTGTACATACATATGTATATATGTATATTTTAAAAAATAATAATTCAGTGTGAAATAAATATAAAAAATCATATGTTCATATTTAGCATATATGTATATGTATGTGTTTTATACATAATATTTATGCAAAAAGGCATGCAATTCAAATTTCAATTGTAAGCCTTTCTTGTATGTGTGCGTGTGTGTGTGTGTGCTAGTGACAAAAGATTTAAACTGACAATCGCAATGCCACCCTTGCAAAGTCATCTGCATCTGCATCTGCGTGACCATCAAAAACTGACAGCTTGTAGCATGAGATATATTTATGATGCTTCTGTGCTTTTTGGTAACTACATGTATGTAGAAGGTGTGTTTGTTGGTGTGCACGTGTCTATTAATATACGGTTTTTACGAAGGTATAAGGGTGGCTCTCTGAAAAATTCTCTCACGCGGTCAGCGCAACTTACAACTCTCTGTGCATTATACCTAAATGTTAAGCAGCAAACGAATGTGTAATTCTGAATGACATCAATTCACCTAAACAACAATAAAAACAAAACAGAAACAAAAATTGTATAATAATTAACTAAATACGAGTATATGTTTCTTAATTTTTATACCTTACAGTAATAATAAAAAATTATTATTCTTTAAGAAGAGTCAATAATATATGTATATGTATGTGAATAATTTTTATTATATTTGTAGTTTTTTACATGAATTTAAAATCACAAAAAGTTACTGAATTTAATTTTTTTATTTAGTATTATTCACAAATATATTGTGGTTATCTTATTTAAGCATAATTGTGCAATCGTCTTGGGTGGTTTCAACATCAGAGCGGGCAAAGAAGGTATCTCGGTTACAATAATCGGATATTTTTAGGCTCCCCAACAACATTCCTCTAAATAATCTGACACTTGTTCTCATGGAATGGTCGAGAGATCGCTTTCAGAGTGTATTGAGCAATAACAATGGAGCTGTTAATTTTTCTCTGCCCAGGCTGTACAAAGATTCGAGGTCAATGTACGAGGATAAGACGAAATTTCATGGTATCAAACAAACTACCTCTCTGACCATAGAGCTACCGGATGCAGTAGCCGAGTGGTTAATAACGCGTGCTACTATGCGGACACCACCGTCTCGAGTGCTTTCCAGACCAAAATACAAAATTATAAAAAAAAATTATTGTAATCGCGTCCGAAATTTGTTTCATATATGTATGTATATTAATTAATTTACCTATATTGAATTCCAAATTCTTTTATTTTATTTGAATACATTCTATTTTTTTACTTAATCTATATATATATACCATATATATTATATTACATCTATATAAATTAAAATCTTATGTGCGTTTATAAAGATCCAGTAATCTATAAAAGATATCGACAGATTTTGTCAGATGATTTCTGTGGTTCCTGGAAAGTTTTGGGCAAAAAAAAAATGTTTCAGGAAGTAGATTAGAGACCGAATTATTCCAAAATATGGTATATTCTTTACGGTTCGCTTTTTAGACTAGCAGAAAGACTACTCTTCTTTGCGAAAAAATCGTTTTTATAATAATTTGTTTACGAAAGTTGATCGATATCTTTGAAAAAATATACTATTCATAGTTCAGTTTAGTTAAATTTTTGGATGATAGGCTTAAATGGAATACTCTTCTTTTACGAAAATGGACCAGAGACTCGTTCGATGTGTATGGTATACCATATAGGTATATAATATTTTGTTTACGGGAAAAGGATCATTGAGTGTGAATAAGCATTCCAATTGTCATTTTCCTGAAAGACTTTGGGCAGCGGGGAAGTAATTCACACATACAAACAAATAGTTAGATCAACAATATAATAAATAAGCGTAATATTTTGACCTAGATAATGCTTAATTAAGGCTTTTGTATCATTCTTTGCAATAGCAATTAGAATAAAAATTGGACAAAAATAAGAAAAGCAAATCAGCGCGTCATATATTAGGTCAAGTAAAAAGTTCGTTCGGTTTTTTTTTTTTGATTTTTCAAAATATGATAACTTTGTGTACATTTGTCCGATTTAAGTCAAATATACACCGCTTTGTTCGTAAACTTGTTGCCACCGAGATGCCAACTTCATCATACCCCTCTCGTAGACGGTTGCGTCCCTATTGGCAAAAATCTTGGAGAGCCAATTTTTACAGGCCTCTCTTGAGGCCAACTTCTCACCATTAAGCGCGTTCGCCATGGACAGGAAAAGATGGTAATCACTTGGTGCCAGGTCCGGACTATAAGGTGGGTGCATTGAGACCTCCCATCCGAGCTCCTGGAGCTTCTGGTGCAACACCAAAGACGTGTGTGGCCTGACGAAGTCCTGATGGAACACAATTCGGCCTCTGTTGATAAAAGATGGCCTCCTCTGGATGAGCGCTGCCTTCAAGCGGTCCAGTTGTTGGCAGTAGAGGGCCGAACTGAGCGTTTGGCCATAGGGGAGCAGCTCGTAGTAGATGATTCCTTGCCAATCCCACCAAACATACAGCAAAACCTTCCTGGCCGTCAATCCTGGCTTGACATTATTTCATTTTATTTTATTAAAATTTATTTTTATTTCATTTCATTTTATATTATTTAATTTAATTCTATATTATTTATTTCATTTTTATATCATTTTATTTTTATTATTTTATTGAATTAACTCTATTTTATTTTGTTTTGTTTTAAATAATTTTTTCTTTTATTTAATTTTGTTTTTAAATCCTTTTATTTTTTATTATTTTTCTTTATTATCCTTTATTTTAAGGAAATTTATTTATTTTTTTATTTTTTAATTAAATTTTATTTTATTTTATTTCTACATTAATTTATTTTTTAATTATTTTACTTATTTTTATATCATTTTATTTTATTCTAATATAATTTATTTAATTATCTCATTATATTTATTTAAATTTTTTATATTTTATTTGTAGTTTATATTATTTTATTTTTACTCTTTTTATTTTTAATTTTATTTTATTGTTATATCATTTAATTTTTCATTATTTTATTTTATTTTACATTAGTTATTTTATTATTATTTAGTTATTTTATTTTTTTATTTAATTTGGTTTTTATTTATGTTTTTTATTTATGTTATTTTTATATAGTTTTATTTTATATTATTTTATTTTATTTCAATTCATTTTATTTTATTTTGTGTTATATTATTTTTTTATTTTGTTATTTTAAAATAAATTATTTAATTCTTTTAATTTGAAAAAACACCAAGACACCGCAAATTGGAGAAGGAACTATATATATATTAATTATATTTTATTTTATTTGTTTTATTATATTTTCATTCCCCCTGGTACTGGATATACTCGTACATACGACGTTATTATTTTTTTTTTGAAAAACCCCAATGTTAAAACAGAATTATTTATTTTTAGCACAAACTATACTCTGACTCGTTAACTCCAGCAATTTCTTCATTTTCCCATTAGAATGGCAGGGAAAATACGTCTAACATAATATAATATTAATTACGTATATTAAGCAAAATATTTAACTTTCGTGTTCGGGTTGGACAATCACTGAATAGTTAATCAAACGCATCTATTAACGAGTGCAATTAAATTGTTTAAATGCTATTTATTAAATATTTATGTAGCTTTGAAATCTTGTATACTACTACATACGTGTATAAACCAATATGAATATGCTGCATCATTGGGTGAGAGTGAGAACCAGTAATCCAGCTTTATGAATGAAGCAATCATTCACTCGCTAAATTGCTATTAAATCTTTTGCATTATCTATTGTACTTATTGCAAATACTCGTTTATGTATGTATGTAATTGTCTAGAAATATTTATGACCATGGAGAATTTATGCATGCATACTCGTACATACGTGTACATACTTATCTACGGGTACCTAAAAAAGTACATAAATACCGTATTATGTGCACATAAGCTCATCGTAATGTCTTCATAATGCATTTCCTTATGCATAATGGATCATTGTACAATAGTTATTTGTACCGTTATGGTGGTGTTCCCACATACTTGTAAATGAGTGGATTGATGTCGGGTTTCATAATCGTATTTAAATTTATATGCATGAATAACATATATTTGAATTTGGAAATTATTAAACAATTAAGAATTTCCGAAATTAAAAATTAATTATTTCAAAATAAATTCGCACCGAATTGGAACTTAATTATGACGCTTTCGTAAGCTAAAAGTAATTTCGTTGGGTGTGAGTTTAGCCGAAAATAACTAAAACACGGAAATAAACCAACCAAAAACATACTGAGTCGCCGATACAACCTATCTTATGAAAGCACCATGTTAATGAAAAGTTACTAATGTATGTACCAGCGGCGATTTAAACCCGATAATTTATAATCCGAGAACGTCTTTATTGCCCACGTAACCATATCTAGATCCGGTATACCGTCTATCCTTTACACCTGCTTCACACTAGCAGTTCTCGCCATCACTACAACTCGCTCTGACTAAGGCGATGAACCGTCCTCAAAATTAATAAGACCTTGAACCGTGGTTCTCTTGAATAGGAAAAAGCAGGAAGAAAGCAAATTAAAAAATAATAATTTGTTAGATATCAAAAAATTAAGTTGCCTTTAGTAGCTAATGATCATTAAGTAAAACTGTTTAAAACATTGTTTGCTAATCAGTTTTTTCGTTGAACCAAAACAGCCCAGTGTGTAATGTATTGTGTGAAAGCCTAAAGCCCACCGTCAAGAAACTTTTTGGAGCTGATATATCTACCCTTAACCAGATATTCAGTATGCGCCAAATATTGACAAAAACCCGTGAAAATGGGATCGGCAAACATAACCTCTTCGTCGATTTCAAAGTAGCCTTTGACAGCACGGGCAGGAGCTGCCTCTAAGCCTATGTTTGAATTTAGTATCCCCGCAAAACTTATACGGCTATGTAAATTGACCTTAAGCAGCACTAAAAGGTCCGACAGGATCGGGAAGGACCTTTCCCAGCCGTTCGGTACAAAACAACGTTTTCACGATTAACTCAGAACCATAATTGAAAAGTAAAGTCTTCTCTCGACGAACGAAACCCAAACTCTAAAAGTGACTAATCATTCTCGTCCCACTACGCGTTGTAGAAGCGTGAACGTGGTCCAGATCCGATTAGGCGACCTTAGGAGTCTTCGAGAGAAAAGTTTTGCGAACGATTTACGGTACGTTGGAACGATGAGTTGTACGAACCATACAGTGAAATTTATAGTTAGATAGATAGTTGAGCGAATGAAGAGTCAGCAGCTGATACTTGGGGGTGAGTAGAAAATTTAAAAGTAAAGTCCTTTCTTGAAAAACAAAGACCAAACTCAAAGTCAAGTTACTCATCATTCCCCTCCCGTATTACTACATAGTGCAGAAGTCTGGACGATGAGTTAGGAGTTTTCGAAAGAAAGGTTTTGCGGAAGATTTATAGTCTCCTCCGTCAGTTGGGAACGGCGAATACCACAGTCAATGGAACGAGGAGCTGTACGAGATATACGGTGGCATTAACATACAATAGTTCAGCTAATCAAGAGACAGTGGTCCAGATGGATAAGACTCATTCTTTTTTGAAAGTTTTCGATGCCGAAATTTCAGAGGAATATGCTGGAGGAAGTAAAAGAAAAGGAAGGCCACCACTCCGTTAGAGAACACAGGCGGAAAAGGTCTCTGGCCGTAAGGAAGAAGAAGCTTTCTGAGCGAACTCCAACTTACCAGTACGTACTTGATACCATGACTTCCAAACAACAGAAGCATATTCCAAGATAGAATTAAATGCCAAATAAATCATTTTCATTGGAATTCATTGCAAACTCATGAGCTAGAAGCATACAAATGTGTGTTGATGCCAAAAATGGACTATGAATGGCAACGTCCTTGGCGAAATCATAAACAAGTTTATTGCGCCAACAAAAACTATAAAATCTGTTAGAGAGAAATATTTCCGTCTTTGCAAATAAATGACCGCCGCCCCCTTTGACCACACAGGTTATTTGTGCCTAAAGCTAAATATACTATGTGAATATACATATGTATGTACGTATGTGTATTCATGTGTATGCATGTGTGTTTGTATGTAAATGAGTGTCTTTAAGCCTACGAATACTAAACTGTAATTGTCATTGCTGTTTTTATCGTTTTTCGCCTAACCCATTGCTAATTAACATTGAAAATGGCTAGATTTTTATTTTTTAATAATAAAATTTATTTATTTTTATTTTTATTTTTTTTTTTAATAGATACAAGCAATAATTTATGTTTTTTATTTGTATGTATGTAAGTGTCAACTGGCATTCGCTTTCGTAGGAAATTATCGTTTGTTTATTTTTACATCGCATGGTGGAAGACATGTTGCTCAAGTGATAATTTTTGATTTTGTTGTTGTGTTTTTCTTTCATAAATTCTTCATAAAATTTCGTAAAAATTCATAATACTAAATGGGCGAGTTTCTTTTAATTAATTAATTAATTAATTTAATAAGAGAATGGTCTAGATGGTCTGTTGTAGTTGTAGCCATCTGGTCCGAGAGATCCCGCCTCAGGGCCGCTGGGTCCGGTTGGACCACCAGGACCGCCTGGGCCGCTTGGACCACCTGGTCCGCCTGGTCCGTATGATCCTCCTGGTCCTCCTGGTCCCGCTGGGCCACTTGGACCGCTTGGACCACCTGGTCCTCCTGGGCCGTATGATCCTCCTGGTCCTCCTGGTCCCGCTGGGCCACTTGGACCGCTTGGACCACCTGGTCCTCCTGGGCCGTATGATCCTCCTGGTCCCCCTGGACCGCTTGGACCGCTTGGACCACTTGGACCGCTTGGACCACCTGGTCCTCCTGGACCACTTGGACCATCTGGTCCTCCTGGGCCGTATGAACCTCCTGGTCCCCCTGGGCCGTATGAACCTCCTGGTCCACCTGGGCGTCCTCCTGGACTACCTGCTCCTCCAGGACTATATTGACCACCTGGTCCTCCTGGGCCGCTTGGTCCACCAGGTCCACTTGGACCACCGGGACCGCTTGGTCCACTTGGTCCTCCTGGGCCATATTGTTCACCTGGTCCGCTTGGTCCACTTGGACCGCTAGGTCCACTAGGCCCTTCGCAGCCCGGGCCTCCAGCACCACCAAATCCTCCTGGGCCACCGGGTCCGCCTGCACATCCTGGTCCACTAGGACCTTGAGGGTATGTTGGTTGTGGTCGCGGCGCTGGCTGTGTTGGTCGTGGCGCCGGATAGCTCGGTCGAGGCGCTGGTGAAGACGGTGTTGGTTGTGGTGCTGGATATGATGTTTGAGGAACTTGTTGAGTTGGTTGCGGTGCTGGATAAGTTTGTTGTGGAGTTGGCTGAGTGGGCTGTGGTGATGGATATGTTGGCTGTGGGCGTGGTTGAGGTCGCGGTTGTGGACGAGGTGCTGGCCGCGTTGGTCCTACTTCATTTTCACCAGGTGGTGGTAGATATTCGGGACCAGGCTTAGCAGGTTGCGAAGGTTGCGGCTGTGGTCGTGGTTGTGGGCGTGGCTGGAATGTGGGTCCTGGTGTAGGCTGCTGTGGACGTGGTTGGTAAGTTGGGCCAGCAGAAGGTGATTGTGGCCGTGGTTGATAAGACGGACTGGTGGTTTGGCCTCCTGGTGGTATATATTCAGGGCCAGGTTTTGGTCCTCCTGGACCACCCGGTCCGCTTGGTCCGCTTGGGCCACCTGGTCCGCTTGGGCCACCTGGTCCGCTTGGGCCGCTGGGACCACTTGGTCCTCCTGGGCCATATGATCCACCTGGTCCACTTGGGCCACCAGGGCCTCCTGGGCCGAATGAACTTCCTGGTCTACCTGGGCGTCCTCCTGGGCCGCTTGGTCCACCAGGACCACTTGGACCTCCTGGGCCATACTGACCACTGGGTCCACCAGGACCGCTTGGGCTGCCGGGACCGCATGGGCTTCCTGGCTCGCTTGGACTACCTGGTCCGCATGGGCGTGATACGCCAGGACCAGTTGGGCCTCCTGGACCGCCGGGACCACTTGGGCCTCCTGGACCACCTGGACCGCTTGGGCTGCCGGGACCGCATGGGCTTCCTGGCCCGCTTGGACTACCTGGTCCGCATGGGAGTGATCCGCTAGGACCACTTGGGCCACCGGGACCGCCTGGAGCTTGAGGTCGGGGTGCTGGATATGATGGTTGCGGACGGGACTGTGGTGGTTGAGGTCTTGGCCTTGCAGGTTGTGCTTGATCTGGTGGGAGATATTCTGGTCCGGGTTTTGGTCCAGGCGCAGGACGGCTAGGTTGTGGGCGTGACCCCGGCTGACTAGGCTGTGGCTGTGGTTGAGGTGACGGATAAGATGGTTGTGGCCTTGGCTGCGGCTGTGGACGTGGTGCGGGGTATGAAGGCTGAGGTTGTGGCTGTGGCTGTGGCTGTGGCTGTGGTCTAGGTGCTGGATATGATGGCTGTGGCTGCGGCTGTGGCTGTGGCTGCTGTGGTCGTGGCGCTGGATACGATGGCTGTGGCTGTGGTTGTGGGCGCGTAGATGGATATGAAGGTTGTGGTTGCGGTTGTGGTCCCGGCGCTGGGTATGAAGGCTGTGGTTGTGGTTGTGGCTGCGGTTGCGGTTGTGGGCGGGTTGAAGGATATGAAGGTTGTGGTCCCGGTGCGGGGTATGAAGGTGTAGGTTGTGGTTGCGGCCGAGGTGCAGGATACGAAGGTTGTGGCTGTGGCTGAGGTTGAGGCTGCGGCCGAGGTGCAGGATACGATGGCTGTGGTTGCGGCTGCGGACGTGGCTGTGGTTGATAGCCGGTGTCATCTATTTCATTACCCGAAGGTGGCGCTGGAAATGGCACCGAAGGCTGCTTATAATGATAGCCATCCTCCTGCAAGTCACTGCTCAAATGTGAGACATCAGCGTGTACACCAATGGCAACAAGTGCCAGCAGTGGGATGTATAATTTCTGTAAATAAAAGGAAAAATACAAATCAAAAACAAATCAGCGATAGTTGACAGGTTGAGAAAGCTCAAAAAACACACATATGTTTGTGTATATAAGATGAGCTTAAGCAATACAAGCGCTCAATGGGTGCTACTTATGATGTGTGTGAAGATTGTGGATCAAGTGCATTTTGACAGACTCATAAACGCCAGCGACGCTTAATTTGTCTGTTACGCAAGTCGTCATAATTGCTTACAATGCGAGATGAAACGTGGAGAGTTCGCGGTTCTCTCTATTCCTTAATTCATTTATTCCACTTTGGCTAATTGGCCACTGAAATCAGTTAAAAACAATCGAAACAAAAACAAACCGAAAAAAACAACAGCTATTATCCACCTATACATACGTGTATACATACAACACTGGGTGTGTAAGCAAAAAAGCCATAATGCGATAGTTGAATCATACATAGGCCGCCCTTAAAAATTATGGCTTTGTACTTTTTCACTATTTCGTGATGGCATTCTCAATAAGCTTGGGAACTGATTGTGCATAGAGCGGCTTTGCATTTCAATTGCAGTACCAGTATGTCACGATTTCGAAATAAGCCCGGCAATAACTCTGTTTGTATGTATGTATGTATGCAGTAATGTTGTCTAAGAAACAAAGCAACAACAAAAAAAAAACAAATAAACAAAAAAGCAATCGATGTACTTTAATTCATTCCTTTTTTAATTTTTTTTTGTTTTTGTTTACTGTTATTTTTACTATTGTACAATATGTTTGTGCTCCTCGTATAATCGAATTTCTCTAAAGCTGCCTGAGATTCTATGATCACGGTTGCTGCTGTGTGTTTGTGTCGTCGCTAAGCATAAAACGAAACGAGATTTTTCCCAAAAGACTTCATTTTCATTTTCAACTTGTTTTTTGTTTTTTTTTGTTGTTAAGTTAAAAAAAAAATTCTATTATTTGGTTTTTTTTTTGGAAGAAACACACAAACCACTCTCAAAGTTAAATCTTCATTTTTCAATTTTTTGGTTTTTCGATTTTTTTGATTTTCTTGATTTTTCGGTTTTTCATTCTTCATTTTTGCAATTCTTGTCTTTGGCTATGACATAAATTTTACTGCTAAGCACACAACGTCATAGATCACTTACTTGGTCATATATCACATTTTGCGCTAATAGCGTAGCTCATAAGTGCACACCTATGTATGTATGTATGTATGTATGTGCATATGTACACACATACTTGCGGCCTTAAGTATGTAATGTTGCAAAAATGTGTTTTGTTTGTTTGCTACAAATTATCTCATTGCGCAACTAAAATATCCATTATTATTATCTTTTTTGTTATTTTTTATATTTTTCATTTATTTTATTTATTTTTCAAGCATATATATAAATTGTTTTCTTAATTTTTTTAATTTTTTTTTTATACAATTAGTTTTAATCAATTTTTTTATTTATTTAAATTTAATTTTCTCATATAATTTTTTATATAGTTTATTTTAATTTAAGTTTAATATTTTTTCATATTTTCATATATTTAATTTTTTTTATTTATTTAATTTATTTTAATTTAATCTTTTTCATTCAAATTTTTAATAAAATATTTTTTTTATTTAAGTTTAATTTTTTTAATCTGCTACTTTTTATACTTTTTCAATTTATTTTTTTTAACTTGTTTTTTGTTTTAATTTTTCCCTTTAGTTATTTGGTTTATTTTATTTAATATATTTAATTATTTCTATATATGTATTTAAGTTTTTATTCATTTATTTATTTTTTTTAAATTTATTTATTTTTATTTAAAATTTTTATTTTAAATTTAATTAATTTAATTTATATTATTTTAATTTAAATTTTATCATTTATTTATTTTATTTAACTTTAAATTTTTATTTATTTTTTTTAGTCTGTTAATATATTTTATTTAGATTTTATTTTTTTATTTTCTTATTCATTTATTTTTTTTATTAACTTTTTCATTATTTAATATATATTATTTTATTTTTTTCATAAATTTCTTATATTTAATTTGTTCATTTATTTCAAATTATTTTATTTTAAGAAATTTTTGTTTTATTTTTTTATAAATTTCTTATATTTAATTTGTTCATTTATTTCAAATTATTTTATTTTAATATTTTTTTTAATTTTTTCATTATTTTTTTTAATTCAATGTAATTTTTTCATATATTTTTTTTTAGATTTTTAATTTAATTAATTTTAATTTGACCTTTTTAATTTATCATTTATTTACTTTTCTGAATAACTTCTTTATTTGAATTATTTTAATTAATTTATTTTTCTTTATTTAAATTTATTTTATTTTAATTTTATTTTTTCATTAATTTTTTTATGTTATTAATATTATTTTTTCATTAATTATTTTATGTTATTATTATTATTTTTTCATTAATTCAATTTATAAAAAATTAACTTTTCTTTTGTTTTAATTTTATTTATTTAATTTATTTTTTTAATGTTAATTTAATTTTGTTACTTCACTTTAATTTGAGTTATTATTTTTTTAAATTAAATTAACTAAATAATTTTTATTCTAATTTTTTTTATTTATTTTGTTTATTTTTTCATTATATTTTTTAATTTAATTTTTATTTAATTAAATTTTGTTTGTAATTTAATATTTTTAATTTATTTCATTTTAATTTGATTATGTTCTTATTTTTTAATTTTTTTAATTAAATTTAGTTATTTTTATATTTATTTGTTTTTTTTTCATTCATTAAACTTATTTTAATGTATTACTTTTCATTTATTTATTTCTTATGTTTAATTTTTCATTTATTTTTTTTTTTAATTTTTTTTATTTTACTTTTTTTTTAAATCGTCTGCATCCATAGATTTTTATTAAACTCACCATTCTTAAGTTTCGGTCTAGCTAGCAGCCGACTAAAGAACTATTGTTTATATATAAAGAAATTTATATCTTCTAAGAGAGATCCTTTCTCATATAACAATTCAAAAAAAATATATATTTATTAATAGTAAAATCGTCTTTGACGTTTCTCGCGATTCACTTTGAAATTTGAACACAACTGTTGCACGCCCGAAATCCAAATGCTGACCAATTGTTCTCACTCAGCGCAATTTATATGAAAATTGAGTGCTTCATGGATGCTGCTAAGCTACGCTACGCTACGTTAGGGAATCCCAACTCTCGTGCGCAGTCGCGTCGTCGGCGTCATCGTCGTCATCGTCGCATCAAATTCGCACGCCTAAGACTCTTTCCCTTTTAGTGAAATATTCGTTAGTTTCAGTAAGTGGCTAAGCTATGTACAATACAATCGGCCAATCCGCTAAGCTGCCGGCAACCTCAATCGCAGCGAGATCGCTAAACAACGCTGTGCTTATGAGCTTGGCTTGAACGCTCAAAAACAGTGACACTCAAAGCAGCAAGCAGCTGCAGCAGCAATATCAAAAGCAATAGCAACAGCTTCTCAGTTGCCCAAAGTAGTAGTTAGATATGGATACATACGTATGTGTATGTATGTACAAAAGCATGAGTAAAGTAAACAAACAACTAAAAGGTATTTAATAAAGTGTTGGCGTACGCTCAGTGGACGAGCTTCTTTACCCACATACATACATACATACGTGCATACAGAGAAATATAAGCACAAACAGTGGCTTTCCACACACAATCATCACTTAGAAGAGCGTCATAATCACGTTTGATGGCTAGACATAAATAGGATGATGGCGTATATACTCGTACATACATACATGTATGTAGATTTGTATGTCTGCTTTAATTATAATAATATTTATTAATGGAAAATCGCTTAAAAATTATTTTTGTATGAAATATTATTATTTGTTTTTTTTTTTTTGATACCCGCATGTACTGACTGTATAGAGTTATACCAGTTTTGTTCGCGGATCGGTGGGCATATATTTCAAAACATAAACTCTTTTGAGTCCCACAAGAATCGGCGTATTTTTAGAGTATTGCCCTGTCGGCCAGCTTCTCAAGCATTTCATACTCACCCATCTCGCCTTTCTTTCTTTTTTTTTCTGCACATTTGCCTCGCTTCCCTCTTCCTTTTTCGGTATATCCATCCGACTCCGCATATTCTTAGATAGACAGCCCGTTTTTTCTCCAACACGGCACAGCTATCCTCAACGTGCGTGAAATTCCATCCCACAGTTCCATTATATCGAGTTGCTGATGAGTGCTTTCAGAGAGCAGAAGTGCAAGTCGAGTAGAAAATCGTTCGGCTGTCTGTTGGGAGTTTAGCTTTTCGTTGTCGAACCTTCATTGTAGTTTTTGTCGGGCGTTCTGTACTGCATAGAAGCAAGTTTGTGTCTTTGCTGCGGCAAGATAAGGGCCGAGCGTGCGCTCGTCAAGAACGCTGAACATATGTCGTCTGTCAATCACAGCATGACCCGTCTGGTTGTGAGTTTTTTGATCCAGAGAAAGCCAAGTGGGTTGATGAGTGTTCTTGTATTGGAGACTACGTAGTACTTCAGACAACTATATTTCGGGCGCCGGAGAAATCGATCAGTTTCAACCTATTTAGCGATGTTTATCCTGGAGACTGACTTTCCGACAGTTGTGCTGAATGTACCTTCTTTGCCCACCCTGTCGTTAAAGTCGCCAAATACGATTTTCACATCGTGGCGGGGACGACGCTCATATGTACGCTTAGTTGCAGTTTTCATTGAAACTGGTTTTATAGAGCCGTTTGCTTCAAGGCCGATGCCCTCTCGACACCGCATATCTGATTTGAAAACGCTGAATTTAGACTTTAGAGAATTCTTGAACTGAGTGGCTCCACTGAAGTTTCCTCTCTTTTAGCCGTGGCTTCACATCGGATCCAGAGTGCGTGCCGTGGAAGCAAGAGAAGGAATTGAGTATAGCTCTGCGACTATAACTGCACACACAGAAGCGTGGAGTGTAGTCCATTTCACTTCACCACAGAGAAAATATTATTTTTTTATTAGGTCCACATAACCGCCCAGCTATAAAACGAAGATTAATGACTTTTTCGTACCTGCATTGGACGATGTTGATGTGGACGACCTTTGGTTCCAACAAGACGACGCTGAATATCATATAGCGAACGAAACATTCAATTTATTGAGGGAAACTTTTGGTGGGAATATATTTTGTGGGGTTATGCAAAGTTGCTTGTCTACGAAGATAAGTCCGAGACTATTGATGCCTTGGCAGGGAATATTCACCGCCTTAGCGCTAACATACGACCCCGATTGCAAAATGTGATCGTTGAGAGAGCCTCTCGGCTGGAATTTCTTCGAGCCAGCAACAGTTTAGAACATAATGGCTAACTCTTATCTTTAAATAATTCCAGAATTGAGAAGCATGAGAATCACTCAGGAATTGTTGAATGAAGATCCAAATGGCGTAAAAGGATCATACCTGATGAAGAATCATGGCTAAAAGTTTGTGACATCAAAAGCTAACTACAAGGAACCAGTTTAGTCACAATTCTCTTCGATTATAATACCACAATAGCGGAGTTCTGTGAAACGACGGCGACTTAAGAAAAGTTAAATCGCCGGAAGAGTTCAAGCTTAAAAGTACATATTAAAAATACTTTTGGATTGGATAAAGACGGGTGATTCTACCTTATACTGTTTTTTTTTATTACTACAGTGGGCAAAGAAATTAAATTCAATAGGCAGGAGGCCTTCGGCAAGCAATCTCGTACGAAAACTAGAATTTATGAGAGATAAAATCAAAGAAATGGTGCTGAAAAATCGTCTAGTCCGCGATCTTACTGATTTTGTTGAAATATCGGAAGGATCAGTAAAAACCATTTTGAATGTCAATATGGACCACAGAAAAGTGAAATCGCAGTTGGTGCCTAGAACGCGCAATTTCATAAAGCAGCAGCGGGACGATTTCACCAAAAACTCGACCCATATCACTCGGCAACCACCAGCGTATTCGCCTGATTTAGCTCCTTGCGACTTCTTGCCATTCTTCAAACCCAAAACCACTCCGAGTATGTCATTTCGAGTCAATTGAAGAGATTTAACGTAAATCGGCACGCGTTCTGTAGGACATAACTGAGAGGGACTCTTTGGAATGTACCGAGGATTAGAGGAAACATTGGCATAAGTGCATTACATCGATAAGGAAATCACTTTAAAGGGAATAAAACTGCTTTGGAAGAATAAATGATTTTTGTTTTGATTTAGGAGACCTCCTATAAAGCTTTATCAATAAAATGCCGTGTGAAGAGCGATTGTGCTAACCAGCTCCGTGAGGTGTTACCCCATTGGAAGTTCGGTGTGAATAGTGTTTCTTAGTGTAGAGGTGTCCAGTATGTATGTGTGTATGTATGTATGTATGTGTAATGGTGCAACTACAAATTTACCAGTACTGCCTAATTTCCCAAGAGCTTCCCCTTCAAAGTTGTCATTCCGAAAAAAGTGTCAAAACCCTCTTTCAGCTAACTGAATTCGCCAAGCAAGCACCTAAACTATCGGTTCCAGTCAAAATTAGCTCTGCTTTACTTACTTTAAATTCGGTTGAGTCATAAAATCTTAAATGAAAGAATATTTAATGAGTAAAAATTAGTTTAATGTTGCAATATATAATTATTGCTTTGTTACATCATACATATGGTGCATCTATATGCATCTATCTATAAATACATATGTGTCTATAAATATACATTTTAATTTATATTTAAATGAAAATTCGTGAAGTCAATATAATATTTTATAAGTATGCAAAAGTACGTACATACGTGTACATACATTGTCATATATATAGTATTACATATTGTCAGAAGTTTACTGCAACTTTATTTTCATTATACATACATATATACTTGTACGTACGTGTACGTACACACAAGGTGGTGATCGGGCAATTGCTATACCTCTTAATAGCGGAAAGATTTGATATCAGCGACTCAGAGGCCTCATACTCACGTTGGAAACTAACTAGAACAGTTTCCGTGCCATGGGGCGGCTCACATAAGGTTTCAAAACCGGAATTTGGTGATCGATGTCCAAAACATATTTGGTGTATGAAGGGAACACTACTCCAGCCTGATGAAGGCCAATGAAAATGCAAAACTCGCCAATAACATTGTCACCTTTAAAATCCAATAAAGAATCACACTTGCCAACAAGTGCTAAATTGGACTGAGTAGGCAATTGAAAAATAAAGTCCTCTCTCAACGAACCAAAACTAAACTCTACAAGTCACACATTATGCCCGTTCCACTATATGGTGCAGAAGGCGATGTCGATATCCTATGAGTCGACCGTAGGAGCCTTCGAGAGATGGTCCTTTGGGCATTGGCAACGTCGAATACCGCAGACAATGGAACAATGAGTTGTACAAGTTATACGATGACATCGATATAGTACAACGTATGAAGAGACAACAGCTACGCTGGTTAGGTCATGTCGGCCGAATGGATGAAAGCGCTCCAACAGTACTAATCGGTGGAAGCAGTGGAGGACGAATACCTCCACTAGGATGGAAGGAACAGGTGGAAAGCGACCTTGTTTCACTTGTTTCCAATTGACGACAACCAGCGAAGAGAAAGGTAGATGGGACGCTGTTGTTGATTCGGCTTTAATTGCGGTTACTACCCCAAAAAATAAGAATAATGAAGGGCGGATGAAATTAGTTCTAACCTAAGAATTATTTTTATGACTGTTTTGCTTGCTCCTGATGACGTAATACAGTCAACATACGACCCAAAATAAATATAAGAAAATTATATTTATACATTATTGCATATTTATGTGTGTTGTATGTATAATTTTACAACAATAAATACTAAATTTATTCAAATGTAACATAAATAGCAAAACGATAATAATTTTTAACGCTGCCAATTCGCGCTGAGCTGTGGCTCCGTGTTCAAAAAGTAGTTATTGCTGCCATTGTGTCGCCAATATTGTTATGTTTTCATTTAATGTCCGCTTACTACATACATACATACATATATACATACATACATACATACATACATAATAGTATGCAATTGCAATTCTCAATACTTTCTGCTTCAATCAATATTAAAGTAATAAGTAATAAGTCATTATTTGCACAATAGTTGCATTATGACAATTGGTTATTCTGCACGAGTGCTTTTGCATATACCTACATGCATACATACATACAGTATACCAACATATGTACAATATAACTAAATTCTTTTCATTACATAATAAAAAATATTTTTACGACTGATTTTGAATGATGAAACCACAGTTGAATTTGAAATTATTTTAAAAGCTTCTGCCCACCCACGCACACACACATACACACATATGCACACCTCTATTGTTATTAGGGTGTTCAAATGACTGCAAATTATTTAGTATTGTATTTCCCAAAATCCGGCTTAGCGGTTTAATACATCATTGTGTGCTAACATACCTACATATATTATTTATAGAAATCTTTTGATTCTCTGACAAAAGTGCAATAGCAAAAGACGTGCAACATCCGCTTGTAGTCTATGCCGACCGACATGCAATACTGAGACTGCAAAGTGTGTACATACCTACATACATATGTGTATTTGATATGAAACTACAACTTTAAATTGATTAATCTCTTAGAAGCCGCTCCTCATTATTAGAAAGAAATTCAGTGCACTTTGAAAAATCAAATTTTTGCCGAGTTTGTTAAAGAAAATTTCACGAAAAGCGAATTTTTATCACGTTCGAAAATTCAGGGCTGTTATATTTATACAATAATAGCAGATCCGGTCACACGTTGTTATGGTTTTCTGCATTTAATCCAATTTTTATTCTAATTGACTTGCAAAGAATGATGAAAAGAACCCTAACTAAGTCTCATCTAGGTCAAAATAATAAGTTTTTATTATCTAGGGTTTTTATGATTTAAAAAGTGCCGGGCTGTATTTCGACAGATTTCATACTTAACTGTCAAACCAAAAATGTTTTGTTTTAGTTAAAAGTTAAACATTTATGAAAATAGATCGCTTAACAACCGCTTAACGTCCTAAAATTGTTAAAAATTACGAAAAAAGAGTGATTCCAATGTGCTTTAAGAGGCAACTATGGTGCATATACGAGTACGCTCTGACGACTCAAGCAATCGGTTAAGGTTTTAAGGAAATTTGAGGAAACTAGTTTCGGTTGCAGATATTGTAAGGCCTGTGCATCATAATTTTGCTCGTTCCACCTCAAATATAGCTACCATAAGTGAAAGTGTAGCCGAAGATGCGAATGTGTGTATTTCTCGATGTTCTTAAGCAGTAGATAAGTAATTTTAAGATAAGTAAATTTTTCTTCAGCGACGACATTTCACACATGGGGGACTCGTAAATAAGTAATATTTTCGAATTTGTGGCTCCGAGTATCCTGAAATAGTTGAAGAGAGGCCATTACAGCAAAAAAAAACTTATTGTCTGGTGCTCGCTTTAGTCTGGAGGTGTGATTGGACCTTACTTCTTTGAAACCGACAACGGCGAGACGGTCACTGTCAATTTGGAGCGTTATGGCCGTATCATCAGCGACATTTTTCACCTGCAATGGAAGAACACGACTTGGACAATATATGGTTTTAATAAGATTGGTGTCACATGCCACACTACACGAGCGAATGTGGCTTTATGGCGAGAGAAGTTTCCCGGCCGCGTAATCGCTCGCTCGTCTTGGCGATGTCAATTGGCCACCGAGATCGTGCGCTTTGACACCGTTGGACTTTTGTTTTTTGACCTTGTTTATACGCACAAGCTTTAAACTCTTGAGCACTTGAAAAATTCGTCAGGTTATGGATGAGATACCGCCCAATATGTACCAAAAAGTGGTCGAAAATTTCCAAATAATAAAAATGCGATGCGAATATATCTAAAATCTACCGAAATCACACTAATATTTGCCAATCTATCCGTGGTCTCTATCCCGTAACGAAGGTATTATTTATTTTTCAAGTAAATCGAACTTAGTACCAGATCTCTGGTAGATTTCTAGGAAACAAAAGTATTTAACTAAAACGAACCATGAATATGTATATTTTTCCAAATAGATCGTTCCACATCCCCAAAAAATAATTTCAAGTCAAATGAAATATAAATACGATTTTTTTTCGCAAAAAGTCACTTACATATGTACCGAGTCTCAAGTAAATCGAAGCATAAATACAATTTTTTGAATAATTCAGTCCCTAGTCCATTGCATAAACCTTCCCAATAACCATAGAAACAATCTAACAAAATTTCAAGTCAATAGGTCGGTAACTTTTGGAGATTACTGGATCTTTACAAACGAACGCAAGATTTTTATATAGGTACATATATAAAAGAGTTGATAGACCTTGTATCTTCAAAGGAACCGGTATGTACTGTTGATCAATTTGACCATCAGCTGTTACATAGATTTCGTGACACTTTCGATTCAATCTTAATACTATCCAAAAGTGGGTTTGAACGATCGCCCAGATCAGCAAGAGTGATACGCCAAGAAGCTACATTCTTGGGTATAATGAGGGCGAGGAACTTCACAATTCTTATCCTTAAATTGGATTTTCTTGGGTTCCAAGTAAGATTTCTCCAATTGGTTACCTTTTATCTCAGTAATAGAATACAACGTGTGGTATTTAAAGATACTTTATTTTTCTTGCTTCTCTCAACAATTCAATTTTAAAATTCTGTAATTACTAAATTGCAGTTGTTGTATAAATCAGCTTTTTCGATATTAAGTTCATCCACCAGCGAGCTTACAGCGTTCCTAAAATTGTTGTCGGCGCCTGATTTATTATTGCCAACGATTAGGGCATAAATGTAGCTTGCCTCCTTGAAACTTAGTGGCAATCGCGCCAAAATATTTCAACAAACCCTTGAACCGAATATTAGAAGGTGAGTGCTTCTATTTCATCTGTGGCTAAGGTGCTACATGAGTTGCTTACCACATCTTGTCCAAGGTTAGCTCGTGTCACCGGAGTTATTTTAAGTGCAAAAGTGTCCATCCTTGACAGGGCAAAATGCGAGTCATTCCTATGTAAGGACCCAATTGCCATGGGATCTATCAAATTTCAGTCGTCTCTTACGACGAGCATGCCTTATCACCAATTCTACAGTGGAATATCATAAATTTGATATGGTCATGAAAAAGGCACAAAGACTTCGGCATGGACCATATTTCTTCTTTTCACTCTCTTCAGCGAAGAAGGTACCATTTAAAGTCTGGATTTCTCAACAAGGCGCAGGTATTCTTCTTCCGCTGCTTCCGCCAGCGAGTACTGCTTGAATGACCATCTCTATAATCATAATTAGATTTCTACTGCTCATAACATTAAAGTTAATATGGGGAGGGAGGAGATTGCAATAATCAAAAAATAATTTAACTTCATTTAATACTCTGTTTAATTCGTGTTCGCTGACATGAAATGAGTCAACACGATTTCCAAATCAAAAATTGATAGAAATCCAACTAAATCGTGGTTTTATTATGTCAAATAGACAATGATGTATGTATGTATGTACAACCTTGGATACACGAAGGTCTTCATTTAAATTTATATGTATACGCACTTATTCGTGTAGTTCTCATTGAGAAAATTATCTTAACAGAAAATTAAAGAGTTCCTGTATAAATAATCTACAAATAAACAAGTGAATATTTGCCTAAAGCTAAATAGATAAATTCACTGTATTCTCGTATTTGTTGTTAATTCATAGCGTTTTATTTAAATATACTATTTTATGTACATATGGTATACATACATATATAAATGAGTATATATTTGTATAAATTACATAAATTCGTTTTAAGAGCTCTTAATTAAGCTATTTAACCTAGTTATTTTGCAGATATGAACTAATTTCATAGTTAATTAAATGAATAATTTTAATATCTAATATGGCATAGTAAAAAGTAATCCATTATTTCTGCAATAGCTGGATTTATTGCTCTGCATTGATTGATGCGGTGTGTGGGAAGTGGCGCCGTCAAATGTCGCCGAGGTCGAGAACTTCAATTTCTGGCATAAAATAGTCGGTTATCATGACGCGCTAACGGTCGCCATTGATGGTTACGCCCTCATCGGCATTATTTGAAGAAACATGGACCGATGATACCGATCGCTCACAAAAACCGGTGTTTTTTCTGGATGAAATGGCAGCTCTTGAATCTCTTCAGGTTGCTCTTCGTCCCAAATGCGGCAAATTTTGCTTGTCTACATACCCATAGAGCCAGAAATGGGCCTCATCGCTGAACAAATTTTGGCTCGAAAACTTCGGTTTTACTTGAAACTTTTCAAGAGCCCATAGAGCGAAGCAATGACGCTTGGGAAGGTGGAGCGGCTTCAGTTATTGCCCAAGCTTTATTTTGTATGCTTTCAATTTAAAATCTCGAAGTAAAATACGCCAAGTCGCTCCCAACGTCAGTCCGAGTTGCTGCGAACGGCACCGAATCGACTTTCCACGGTCTTCGTGTACACTCTCCGCTACGGCCGCTATATTTTCGTCGCTGCACGCTGGACATGGTATATTCGATAGAATATTATCCAATAATGAATGCTGAGTCTCAAGATGGGAGATGGTGTTGAGAATAGCGCGCTGAGTAGGCCGATTATGTTGATCATAAGTGGAGCGAAGCGAGCGGAACACATTCTTTACAGAAAGTGAATTTTAGTAATAAAGTTGAACGATTTGTAAACGTTGTTCAGGCGTAAGTCCTTCCATGATGAAATGCAAAACAATACTGAACAAAACTAACATACCAGCTTGACACGACTCACACGAGATCTGTCGAAAAAATGCTATTGAAAAAAGTACCTCTACTTGTATCACGCGTTATTTCTTGTTGTAAGCACCGGCTTTGTCAGAACTACAAGTTATCTTTGTTTGGGGTAATCTCGGCTTGAAAACTGCTGCCGAGATCTAGTAGTCGGAAGGCAATTCTGGTAACTAATCTCACTGAAAAGGCACCACCTTTCACTCGATATCTAGTTCAGATCTGTTCGTATAGATCCTTGTCTCTGTGGCTTTGTGCACCTCACCAATAATCCACTCTTCTCTGAACGGGAAGGCAATATTAAGGCACGAATTTAAATTCATCTCCAAAATGTTCCTTGTTGCACGAAAGTACGTATAGTAGGGATGGTTCCTCAGTCTGAATGGCAATTTTGTTGTCACTTGCTTGCAGTTCCACCCATGACTTAATTCCGTAGATGTGCTGAAATTGGAGACTTTTGTTTTTATGCCTCATTTGAAGACAGAAGGCGGTAATTGAAATATGTAATGTACACTTACACGGTGTGTCCCAAAAATAACCGAACTTTATATTTAAATCATACAACATACAGCGCCATGTATTGAAAAATTGCAACATTAAAAAGATACATTCATCCTCTTTCAAACGCACCTAACTTCATGTAAGTCGGATGACAAATGTAAAAGTGACAGCCATTTCAATAAAACCAAAAGTGTGCTAATGGTTCCAAAAAAAAAAATGGAACAAAGAGCAAATATAAAATTTTGTGTCAAACTTGAAAAAAAATTGAAATTGAGGTTAAAAAAAGTAAAAAAAAATTAAAAAAATGAAGCAGCCGTAACCGAGGTACTGAAGAACATTTCTATAAATGACATAAAAAAATCTATGCATGCGCTGGTTGATCGTTCCAAACGTTGTGTTGAGTCAAATAGAACCTATTTTGAATAAATAATAACTTTCAAAGATAATATAATGTGTATTTTACTATTTTATATCCAAAAAGTTTGGTTATTTTTGGGACACACTGTGTATGCATATATGCATATCTTAATGTTTGTTGTTTATTCATATGGTTATTGCAGTTAAATACTTATCGATAAATATGTTTTCGCAGGTGTTAGTAAATTTTTGTCAGTCCTACAACAACAATGACAACACATGCAGACAAGCATATGTATACATAAGTATCAGACTTCCATCAAACTAACTGCATATAGGTACATACATATGTACATATTGTGCATCTATCTCTCTAATAATAATATAAACAATCCAAAAGCTCTTTAAATGTGCAATTTAATTGCGCTTACATCATAATGATGGACATATATATACGAGTATGTGTATAGTACAATATATATATAAATTTTGTTTAATTTATTTATTTTTGTAGCATAAATGCATTTTTATTATTCTCTGTGTTCTTTTTATTTTTTAATTTCATTTTAATTTTAGATTTATACAAAATATGATATGGCATAATGAGTTTTGACTATTTTTGTTGTGTCAATATTATTTTTAGAAGATTTGAAAACAAAAAAAAAAACAAATTAAACAGTCTAAAAAGTAAATTTAAACCGTCGTTATCACTTATCAAATATGTACTATGTATACCATATATATTTACGTACTATTAAAAGAGAATGCAAAAAATAGTCGTTATTTGTATTTTTTCCATACTTTTGATCAAATTGTATTTATTTTTAAAAATTTTGTATTTAAAAATTTTTATTTTTATAATTTTGTTCTTTTTTTTTGAAAATCGTCGCAAATATTTTATATAAAACTATTAAATAAATATAAAATACGCTTTTAAATATATTATAATAATGTAATTAACACTAAACACGGTTTTCTTCCAGGTATTCCCTCAACTAGTAATTAAAAATTTTTAACAGTAAAACGTTCCAAATCTCACAGTTCTATTCGTGACTCACGCATTCGCGTCTACCAATTCCCGGATTCTACATATGTATATATGTACATACTTGTTTGCATTTATTTATCTATTTTTTTTGTTTTTTTTTTTTGTTGTAAACCAAAATTACCAAGCTTACATAAATTAAACTAAGGCATTTTTGTAATTTTTAATTGTTTAATAATTAATAAATGATAATTTAATTTTTTTTTAAATGATATCCATTGTTATGGTACATCAACGAAAAATGTTCTCACAATTATTAATAGGAATATCCGTAAAGTATGTTCCAATGAAGGTAAAGTCATAGCTCTTCTTTACTGACGTAGACACCGCTTACGTGATTATAGCCGAGTTAATAACAATGCGCCTCTCATTGCTTCTTTTCGCAGTTTTGGCGTTAATCGTAAATACAAGACTTTTCAACGGAGGTAAGACCTTCCCCTTCCTCTGCTTCCACCGACGGGTACTGCATCGTAAACCTTCAAAACTGTAGCATTTTTATTCATCCGGACCACATGGCCTAACCAGCGTAGCCGCTCCTTCTTGATTCGCTGAACAATGTCAATGTCGCAGTATATCTCGTACAACTCATCGAGCCATTGGCTGCGGTATTCGCCGTTCCCAACTCGTAGAGCACCATAAACCTTACGCAACACCGTAACGCCGACTCATCAGATGTTGCCATCGTTCATGCTTCCGCACCACATAGCTGGACGGGAACGATAAGCGACTTGCAGAGTTGGGTTTCGTTCGTCCAGATACTTTATTTTTCAGTTGCCCACTTAGTCCAAACTAGCACCTGTTAGCAAGAATGATTTTTATTTTCCCCAGCAATGAGTTAAAAAAAGTCACACTATGAGGAATCACCCTGTCTGAAACCTCGTTTGGCATTGAACGGGTCGGAGAGGTCCTTCCCGAACCTGACAGAGCCTTTAGTGCTGTTTAAGGTCAGTTTACACAGCTGTATAAGTTTTACGGGGACACCAAATTCAGAAAAGGCGCCCGAAAGGGTCCTTATATGCGATATTAAGGAGACCTATCCCACGATATTTGTGGGATCACCCTTTTTATGGATTGAGCAGAGCACAATTAGGTTCCAATGTCGTTGTTGTAGCGGTTCACTAGCCCCGCTTAGGAATATGTTTAATTCATCCAAGTCGCCGAGGTCCAAGAAACGTGGTCTTCGCCGGGATGGGACCAAAGGGAGAGGAGGGTTAAATGTGTCGGCTTAAGTGGGCATGTGAAGAGGTGATTCGTTTCATGCGGAGACTCTCCACATGCATGGCATACGTTGGGTATGCTGGTGTAGAGTCTGGATATGTAGAAGTTTAACCTCCTACAATATCCAGATCTAAGTTGCGCCAGTATTACGAGGGGCTCTTTAGGCAGCCCATGCTCTTCATCTGCTATGGGGGCTGAATTGACTCCGAGGACGGCATTAACAGGGAGAGAGTTCTTAAAGGTGTTGACCGACTATTGGTGAATGGCGTTTAATGCTTGTCTATACGCCGTCCTGTTCAGCGGTTGTTGCACATGTTGCTGGATGGTGTCCTTCATGTCAAGTACTCCCTTTTTGATGTGCTTAGGTGGAGGTTCAGCTTCAATAAGGTGCCTATTGGGGTGTTACCTACAGTAGCATCCAAATAGGAACTGCTTCTACAGCAAATCATTATGCTCCTTAACTCGTAGCTCGGGCACGCTTTCAGTCGACCATATTTTGCAAAGTAGCTGTTGCATGCACCTTGTCAGGTCTTTACCGCCAGTTCCAGCCGCTTTGTTGTTCTTTAAGCGAGCAATGGCTATTCGAACTTTTCCATCGTTATCGATTGGGATTTCGAGTTCACCACCTCCGGTTGTTTCATTTTCTTTGCCATTGAGCACGCTGGAGAAGTGTTCTCTTCATAAATTCAGTATACTCTGGACATCAGTCACTAGATCACCTCCCTGGGTCCTACAACAGTTTGCTACAGTCTTGAAACCTTCTGCAAGTTGCCGTATCTTTTTGTAGATTTTTCGGCCCTTACTCTTGTCGGCGAATTAAGCATCTTCTATGAGAAGTATAAACATTAAGAACTATTTTTGAAAAGAATACAGCTTCGCCATCTCCCATAAAGTTTTTGTTTTGTGTTTTACATGTCTAAATTTTACAAGCTCTTGAGTTACTGAGCTGGGTGCCGCTATCTTGAAGCAGCTTTCCTCGATTATTTGTATAAGGAATCGAGCTGAATGGGTATTGAAGCTCACTGATCAGGTAAACATCGGGGTACCACAAAACCTAGCTTTTGGCTTCAACTAAGGAACACATACAATAATTATTTAAATGGGATACCCCATTTCTCAGCTTCCTTAGTACCACACTAACAACACCATCAGTATGTTTTTCTACTAAAAAAAAATAATTCTTTTCGTCTTTTCATTAAAAATTTGTATTCAAACAAGTTTTATTGTTTTGTAGATTACCTCATTAATCCGCAACAAATCTAACTATTAAATTCTCATCATCAATCATCGACGAAGAAAAAATGGTTATGCAAATTAAGATGTTTAATTCGTAATTACAACTTACAACTTGCCGAAAATTAAGTGTATGGTACACATGTATATATGTATGTATGTATGTCGGTATGTACTCGTATAAGCAAAACCAAAAGCGAATTAATTGAGTTGAGTGCTGTCAATAATCACGGTAATCCAAACAAGCAAATACAATAGCGGCTGCCTGGTTGAAATATACGGACAGCGGAACGAAGAATAACAAACAAGAAGAGTCTTCTATCTACAGATGTTTTGTCGAGTTCTGTTAATCACCAAATAATCAGCTAACACGCAAGAATGATTGGATTCAGTTTTTTTTTTTTTTTGACAGGAGAAGCCAAACTCTTAAGTTTTATATTTCAAACGTCACAATTAGTCAATGGAAAACAAGAGTGAATTACAACACTTTTTACAACACTTTTATGGCGCTTTTTTGCCATAAATATTTTGATTTGTTGTAACAAAGGCAGGGAGCGAGAAAAATGAGTGAATTTTGTTGAACATTGAACTATTAACCCATATACAAAATTTATGGATTTTTGGTTTATTTTCATTGTAAAAATACTAATAACAATAAATCACACCACTACACGCTAGTGCATACCTACGAGGGGATTAACAAAAGTTCGGTCAGTTGGTGACTTTCAATTTGTTTTTGTTAAATCTAAAAATACCAAATCTTTTGCACTAATAAAGTAGTCTTCCTTTCAAATTTTAGAACGATCGGCTAAAATGGAGACGCGAAAACGCAAGACAGCTGAGGATAGGTCAGACGAAATTCCTCCACCAACTCAAGCAAAAATTCGCTATTCTGATGCTCTTCGGGTTTCAGCGTAATTTACAGCCAATACAAATTTTCAATGAATGCCAAATTGCATATGGAACGATTGCACCATCTTTAGAGATTATTTCTAAGTGGTGCCGAAGATTCCAGACCGGACATTTTCCCGTAGAGGACGAGCCCTGAGAAGGTCGACTAAAATCTTCACTGATGATGTCACTATAGCTCTGGTGAAGTTCAAAATTGACGTAGACCCACGATTGACACAATAAATGATTGCTACTGAAATGAGCTTGAATACCATGGCTGTATCACGAATATTAAGTAATCACTTGGGATACACGAAGAAATCTGCTCGATGAGTACCACGAATTTTAAATGAGGCCCAAAACGATGCTCGAGTGCATTTTGCTATATTTTTCCTAAACAAATTCGAAAATGGTCAGTCTTACAACTTTAGTAAAGTCGTTAATGATGACGAGAATCGATTCTAGAAGTACTATCCAGAAACCAAACAGCAGTCCATGCTATGGAGCTCAATAGGAGCAAACCCACTCGTAAAATCTAAGCAACAAAAATTAGCAGCAAAAGTAATGATGTCAACTTACTTGACCCAATTTAAAATTGTAGCTGCTATACCACTGGAAAAGGATCGGACGGTAACTGCAAAATGGCACACCATAGAGTGCTTACCAAAAGTTTTCAAAAATCTGTTGGAAAACAGGAAGAAAGAGGATTTGCGGCATCCCACACAGCCGAAATAACGAATAATTTTATTGCGATCTCTGGGATCGGTGAAATACGTACAGCACCATATTCTCCGGATATAGCACCTTGTAATTTCTGGTTAATTCCAAAAATTAAAACAAAATTTAAAAAGAAAGGTCTTTAATAGCAACGAGGAGATAATTAATGCGGTTAATGTTGAACTTGCTAAGCTTAAAAAGCAAGATTTTGAAGACTGTTTTCAGAAGTGGATCCATAGGCTTAAGAAATGCATTGAAATCAATGGCGATTATGTAGATAAAAAAAGACAAAGATTACGAGCAAATACAAAAATAATTTTTTTTCTGGTCAACTTACTGAACTTTTGTTAACCCCCCGTATAGACTCTTTTAATAAAGTTATTATTGCCACTATGCAAAATGAACGATTTTCCGTATTAAACTTTTAAAATAAAAAGATGAAATGAAAGGAATATCTATAATTGGTTATCTATACCCAGCAAGCAATTTTTGAATTATAATGATGACATTGCATTCTTCTTTTTTACTGGCGTTGACGATTATAGCAGAATTAACAGCTGCCTTTGTTTCTTCTTTAAGCCGTTCGTCGAGATCCGTCTCCACCTTATTTTTCCAACGAGGTTGAGAGCTCTTCCCCTTCCTTTGTTGCCGCGATTGGGCACTGCATAGAATACTTTCAGAGAAAACGACATGATATAGCCAGTGTAACTGCAGTCTCTGGATGATGCAGAGAACCATGTATCTAATGCAAAATCTTTCTCTTGAGCATTCTTAGCACCAACTCTTCGGCTGTCGACGTGGTCCACACTTCTGTTGTTTTTGTTCGTCGAGAACGGGCTTTACTTTTTAACACCCGCTGGCAAGATTAGTGTTGAATTTGTTAATGGTTGTCCCAAGATATTATCTACGACTTTAAATTATACAAGAAGTGACTTTTTTGCTTAAAAAAAATATATTTCATTCAATTCTCCTTCATTGCCACACCCAATAGCTTCCCGTCTTTACCTAATCTAGAGTCAGCGGAACTATGTCACCCTGTCGGAAACGATCGAACGGCTCGGGGAGGTCCTTCCCGAACCTGACGAAACCTTTGCAATTGTTCAGCATCGGTTTACTCAGCTGCACAAGTTTTGCGGGGATACCAAATTGGCACAAAGCAAAGTAAAGGAACTTCCTTTCAATAGTGTCGAGGACAGCTTTAAATTCGACAAAGAAAGGGTATATATGGAATCTTTTCTCACGAGTCTTTTGAAAGATTTAGCGCATGGTGAATATCTGGTAATTGTAGAAGTACCCAGATCTGAAGTCAAACTGATAAGGTCCAATAAGTTTGTTGGACCTTATTGCGATATTGGGCTGATAGCGCTGATTGCAAAGATTGTACAGAATAGACGTAGCAGATTGCAGTCGTCGTGCATGCTTTCAACCGACCATATTCCTCGCGAAGTTCATGAATGCACCTTGTTAATTATTCGCCGCCATATGGTTACTTTGTTTTCATCTTTCATTTGGAGCGAGCATTATAGTTTAGAAATGTTTTTAAAGCGCTGGAACGGTTATATACATCTTGATGGAGATAACCTTGTTGAATAAAGCTACGGATTCAAAAAGAAAAAACGACTCTAAAAGCCCCACGTGGGTATCTCAAAAATTGTATGCTTATTAAATACTTTTTCAACATTTGTTGTTACTAAGCGTATTATTGTAAAACGATTTTTTTTCTATAAGGAGATAAGGAAATTACTGAAATCAAGACTAAGCTGCATTCGATGCTCGAATCGTTCGATCTGTGATCGGAAGTGACGATCGAACGAATTATCATTTTCTTGCTTCCTATGAAAAATAACGCTGAAATGTGCTCGCCTGGACTATTTATTTTCAAAATTAAAACAGAATAGTCGTTAATGAACTTAAAATAGAAAAGTAGTTGTATGCTTGTGGAAAATGGTCTAGAATGTGGTACGACAATCACTTAAGGCCAGGTTCGTCCAAAAAACGTGCTTTTTTTTCAAACAAATTTTATTTATTAAAAAAAAATTATAAATCAAAGTTTTTGTAGATAATTAGACGTATAAAGTTATTAATTGAAATTTTTTTTTAAATGGCGACTCTTAAAATTTCTGCTGAAACACGTCCCTTTTGTTGGTGAGCCACACGAAAACTGTAAAACGAATAATCTGAAAGAAAATTAAACATTTTCAAAAAAAAAATATAAAAATGGCGAACTTTTGAAATTTTTCAATTTTAATTGTTTATACACTTTTTAAATAGCAATGAATAGATCGACATTTTACGCGTAAAATGCTGTTAAGTTCATGTTGATAATTTCAATAGGTTCTAAATAAGAGTGTCACCCAGTTGAAAAAACGTGGTTTCGAGAAAAAGGCGATTGAAGTATTTATTCGGCTGGATTTACCGCTTAGCGCGCTCCGCTCTCTCTCTCTCTTCTATACTTACTTCTTGGACTTGCGAACTTTCGGGACTAATTTTATATTACATTATTTCGAAGAGTATTTTCTAGCAATTTACAGGAAAAATATATTTCGATCCTTATTTAAAATTTTTTCGGGCAACCTGGCCTTAAATTTGAAGCCCTAGTGAAACTGGAAAGCCATTCCAACTAGCCACATACTCTATCTCCCTTGTAGTTTGTTTTCGCCTGAATTTTGAAAAACAAAATGTTTTACAAACTGAAGAATGATGAAACTAATGAAACGAGCCTTCATTCTTGTTGTTCTGTACTCACGATTAAATTGTGCATATTTCGAATAGTCCATAATACGATTTTTTAATTCGATCTTCAATTTTCAGTAGTCAATGGAGATGGAAAATCGAATGCTTTCATAATAAGGGTCAATTCATTATTATTTCATTCTTTTTGTAATATTTAACTTTTATCAGTGTTTTTGCTTTGAATAAAATCTTTTTCTTTACTGGCGTAGACACCGTCATACGTCATTATAGTCGAGTTAACAACAACGAGTCATTCATTTCTACTTTTCGCTCTTTGGCGTCAATTGGAAATACCAAGTACAGCCAGGTGCTTCTCTACCTGATCCTTCTGTCCGAGTGTAGACTTTCCTCTTCCTCTGCTTCCACCGGCAGGTACTGTATCCAAAACTTTTAAAGCTGGAGCATTCTTATCCATCCGGAACATATGTCCTAGCTAGTGTAGTCGCAGTGAGTTCTTTGGATCGCAACTATGTCAATGTCGCCTTATATCTCATATAGCTCATCATTCCATCGGCTGCGGTATTCGCCGTTCCCAACTCGTTGAGGACAATAAAACACAAAACCTTTCTCTCGAAAACTCCTAATGCCGACTCATCAGATGTTCTCATCGTTCATGCCTTCGCACAACTTAGCAAGCAGAACGGATGTGATGAGCGGTTTGTAGAGTTTGGTATTTGTTCGTCGAGAGAGGACTTTATTTTTCAATTGCCTACTCAGTCCAAACTCGTTCGCTACCAGACCCATTCACTTCGTTTCTTTATCAAGTCTGCAGAAAGAAGAACTCACGGCACGGCTGTTGAGGCCAATAATGTCAATATCATCGGAATACGCCAGCAGCTGTACACTCTTATAGAAAATTGTGTCTTCTTCAGCTCTGCAGCTCGTACTATTTTCTCCAGAAACAAGTTAAAAAAGTCGCACGATAAGGAATCTCACTGCCTGAAACCTCGTTTGATATCCAACGGCTCGGAGAGATCCTTCCCGATCCTGACGAAGCTTTTAGTGTTGCTTAAGGTCAGCTTACAAAGCCGTATAAGTTTTGCGGGGATACCAAATTCGGACACGGCGGCGTAGAGGCAGCACCTTTTCTTCCTGTCGAAGGCTGCTTTAAAATCGGCAAAGAGGTGGTGTGTGTCGATTGTTTTTCTCTGGGGTTTTTCCAAAATTTGTGCGCATGGTGAATATCTGCCAAGTTATGGATTTAACAAGTCGAAGGCCACAGTGATTAGGTCCAATCAGTTTGCTGAAGGAGGGCTTTAGTAATTCACACACAACGCTCTACAGATATTAACACGTTCACGCCGGCGCTGCAATTCATGTTTCGCGCCCATAGGCGGTTGCGCTGAAAGCTTTTTGTTCGATCAGACGGGGCCGAACTAAATGTTTCAACGAAAGATTATCGCACGTGAAAACGGTCAAATAAAACATAAATAATAATGTTTATGTTATATCATTGAAATATTTACTTATGTTTTTGTTAATAGTATTGATGAGTGCATAAGTTCGTGCCCGATTTCAAGTGCAAACTAAAATTGAAATTTTTTGAAGAAAGCGCTTTTATTAATCAATTATGTATTCGCCATCATGTTCGGCAATCCACTCCCAACGTTCAACCAATTTACGGATGCCTGATTCATAGAAATCGCGCGGTTTCTCGTTGAAAAAGGTGTCAAGGTGGTTTTTGACGTCTTCCACATTTTTAAATTTTTTTCCATTCAAATTGTTCTGCAGCGATCGAAACAAATGATAATCAGAAGGTGCAATGTCGGGTGAATATGGGGGATGCGGCATGATTTCCCAATTCATCTCCTTCAGTTTGGCCAGGGTTGGTTTTGCAACATGGCGTTGTCATGATGGAAAAGAACTCCTTTGCGATTGACCAAAATCGGACGTTTTTCATCAATTGCTTTCTTCAATTCGACCAATTGCTGACAATACTTGTTGGCAGTGATCGTTTCTCCAGCTGGCAAGAGCTCAAAATAGATCACGCCTCGGATATCCCATCAAATGCACAGCAGTACCTTCATCGGATGCAATCCACCTTTCGACATCGGTTCCGCCCCTTCGTGTGCCTGTTTCCATGTTCTTTTACGTTGAACATTGTTGTACAGGACCCATTTTTCATCACCAGTCACGAGCCGATCCAAAAATGGTTCGTTTTTGATCCGTCGAAGCAAAGAAATTGCTGTTGACATACGGTCCACTTTGTTCTTTTCACTCAACTGATGTGGCACCCATGTATCGAGCTTCAAAGTGTACCCAACCTTTTTTAAACGACGAAACACAGTTGATTTGTTGACGTTCAATTCACTGGCAACCTCTTCCGTCGAAATACGTGAGTTATTCGCAACTAAAGTCCTTAGAACATCGTCATCAAGCTCAGAAGGCCGTCCACTGCGAGGTTGATCTTCGAGGTTAAAATCTCCAGAACGAAATTTCGCGAACCATTTCTTTACTGTGCGGAGTGCTGGAGCACGGTTCAAATAAACTTCGCGAATATCTTTAGTTGCAGCGCCCACTGTTTTTCCTTTGCGGAATTCGTATAACATAATATGACGCATATGATCTTTTTCGTTGTTCATCTTCCATGCGTCTTTTCTCTAAGCAACTCAAATCAAAATGAAGTTATTTTATGCTTGATTTACAGTTCGGACTGTCACCTTTCCAACGATATATAATATGTATATATTTCTTTCACGAGCGCCACTCTCAAACGATTCGTACGGCATTCAGCGGAATCGGGCACGAACTTATGCACTCATCAATACCATTGAATTAGTTATGTTTGGTGATGCACACTGATTGGTAGTGCAATCATATGCGAGCCACCGATGGTACGCGCCGACGTGAACGTGTTAAGGAGGCTTATCCCAGGGTAGTTTGGAGCAGTCTGTGGGATCGCCTTTTTTGCAAAGAAATTGATGCTTGCATCTTGCCAGTTCTTCATAGTCGTATTTGAATAGCTCGGCCGTTAATCCATCGGTCCCGCCGCTTTGTTGTTTTTTAGGCGGGCATTATAAATTGTCTACAATTTTGAATATTTTATGAACATCTTATCTGAATTGATTATGTTTTGTTTGTTTTAAATTAAAAAATTTCCTTATTTTAGCCTCTTTCAATAAAAACGTAAAAATTCCAATATTGTAAGAAATTAATTTTCCCAAATTTACTTAGCTGAGGAAATAACAAATTGGTGTGATTTAATTATGCTGTGATTTAGAGGCCTTATAATAACCATAAGCCAGAGCCAATTTTTACGACTTGAATAAGGTGTTTATGGTGGTCAAGACAAGTTAATTAGTTACCCGGAAACACATCACCGGCCGAGAATCAACAACTATGCAGCTAATAAGAAGAGGTTAATACGAGTATTATGTGCAAAAAACATTACTTTTTGGCAATGGCGTCACTTCTCAAAAAACGCTGTAAAGTTTAAGTAAAAAGTAAACAATTAAATAAAAACAAAAACAAAATTTTATCTAACATATGTATGTATGTATGTACATTTGTAGGAGCAAAACAGCAAAACAAAATTATGAAGCGCATAAATTAAGTGGACAAGATGTAAATGAGTTAATAATTATATACAAACATATGTACAGAAAGACATAAAGAAATTTAACACTTCTCAAAAAATGTTTGATTAATTGATCAACAATAGTAACTATTAAAAAATAACTGTGACTATAAATATATATTTTTTTTTGCATAGAAATTTATTACTTTAATTCAGTTGATAGATGTTGCTAAAAGAACTGTTAATTTTTTTAATTCTAATATTAGAATAGAATTTTTATTTTCATATTTTTTATGTAAATGAGTTCGTATATTAACTAACTCTGGTCCGAAATATGTAAGCACCAGAAGGGGAAGGGATGAATCCATCAAAATTTATACCGGTCGGGTGAGAATGACGAGTTAAGTTGATTTAGCCATGTCCGTGGGGCCGTCTGTTTGTCTGTTGGTTGGTTGGTTGAGCACATCAGCTCACTTAGGCCACCAAACAGTCGCATTGTAATACCACTGATGATCCAAAAAGACCCTAAGCGTTAATCATACCAATGTGTGGTGACTTAGCCTCCGCTTTATCACCCAAGTCTGCAAAGGTTGCCGCCCCTAGAGAAGTCAACCTACGCCTCTAAAGTGTGGCCATTCGCAAAAGAAGCGCCTTAAGGTTTCAGGCTCCTCTTCTTGTCTGCAACTTCTGCTGAAGGCATTAGATGGTACGCCCAACATCTCCGCCACCCCTGCTCAATAGAATAAGCCCTGTAAAAAGACCTACAACTGTAGATATCTTCTTTCTTTTTAGCTCGAGAAGGTCACGGGAACTTCTTCTGTTCCATTCTGGCCATATTGTACTGGTAACTTTAAACGCAATGAGACTTCTCGAACTTAAGTTAGCATCTTCAATGAATAACTCTTCTATATTGAGCCCACAAATGCAGAGCGGCACACCCAAACACTTCCAAGTGGAACAGAAGTGTCCTTCCTTGAAAGCTCATTACCCGGTATGTTACTATGTCCAGACTCGTATACCAGGTTCAGAGAGGACTACTTAGCCAGCACGTTAAGTGATCTGCGGAAATTCTCTATGGTTTCCGTTTTTACTGTTACAGATTCCAGGGCTCTCAATGCGGCCTATTCGAAAATATATGAACACGATTTTTTGAGAGTACCATTGAGCTGAGATAGTAGGCAGGCAGCATTGAAAAACACTACATCGATCCAGTAAACGAAAGGATTTGCAAATACCAAGTTTCCTAGAGTAGACTTTGCCAACGAGCTTAACGAGCTGAATAACGTTTTGGCTCATCCGTATAAAATTATATCGAGTTGGTGTATGCTGGTATTATCCTGTCCCAAAGGTTTCTATACGGGATAACTACCTTGAAATCTGTCATGGAATCAGTGAATGATATCCAGGAATACCTTTTAATCTTACCGCAATACAAGCAGCATTATGCAACCACATAATGTCAATGGAAAGTAGATCTAAGAGGACATTCATAACCTCCGTGGTGTGGTACGAAGTTCTCCGTCAATACACAGGAGCGCTGTATTATGCACTCTATCGAAATTGTAGATAGTTGATTTTTTTCGAGTGCTGGCCACCTAACTACAGCTCCATAGAGAAGGAAAGGTTTAACAACTGCAATATAAAGCCAACGCACTAGGTGACATGGCCAAATTAGTGTTATCGTACCTTGGCAGGTTAGAGGGTAATACACGCCTTTGTTCTGAGTTCTGTGACCAGCTTAATTCCCTGTCCAAAATGAGTTCAAGATATTTTCCAGACTCAGTAATACATAGCTTCGTTCATTTGTCGGTACCGGCCAGATAGGACCACTATACATATATACGATTGATTTCTCAGATTTGAGATTTTGGTTCATAAAACAAATCCCTTAAGAACGTGAAATTTTGTATGATCAAAAACGGACATCGAAGTCGAACGACTTTATCTTGTGGTTCCCATACCACCGATTTGTTCAGATAAGAGGTTTTGAGCCAAAAATCATCAAAACGGCATCAAAAGCTAGAAAATTTTGGGTTCTACACAAGTATATATAAATTAACTTTGTCACCGAAAATCATCAAATCCAGAGGACTATATCATATAGCTCCCATACAACTGATTTGCTCAAATGTGGGGTCATGAAAGTTATAAAGACTCCGGTTTCAAGACCGGAGCTGACTCTTGTAGGACACAGAGAGGTAACCTAGTGACGGATGCCAATAGTATACTGAATCTATGGAGATAACACTTCTCCAGCCTGCTGAATGGCACTGAAAAGGAAACAATCGGCGAATGAGAACCCGAAATCACAATCAATGATGATGAAAAAGACGTTCCATTACCTGACCATGAAGAAGTTCGAATAGCAATCGCCCGCTTAAGGAACAACAAAGCGGCCGTGGATGACGGCCTACCGGGAGAGCTATTCAAACATGGCGGTGAAGAGCTGACAAGGTGCATGCATCAGCTACTTTGCAGAATATGGTCAAGCGAAAGCATGACCGACGATTGGAATTTAAGTGTGATCTGCCCAATCCCTAAAAAAAGGGACCCCACAATCTGACCAATTACCGAGGGATAAGCCTCCTTAACACCGCATATAAGGTCATATCGAGCGCATTGTGTGAAAGACTAAAGTCCACCGTCAACAAACTGATTGGACTTTAACAGTATGGCTTTAGACCTGGTAAATCAGCCATTGACCAGATATTCAACATGCGCCAAATCTTGGAAAAGAGCCGTGAAAATAGGATCGACACACACAACCACTTCGTCGATTTTCAAGCAGCCTTCGACAGTAAGAAAAGGTACCGCCTCTACGCCGCCGTGTCCGAATTTGGTATCCCCGCAAAACTTATACGGCTATTTAAACTGATGTTAATAACACCAACAACAATGTCAGTCTGGAAATCCAGCACAGGATCACTCTTGCCAACAGGTGCTACTTTGGACTGAGTAGGCAATTGAAAAGTAAAGTTCTCTCTGGAGGAGTTCCCGTCCTGCTTTTGCTTAAGGTTTATGGTCGTCTACGAGTTGGGAATGCCGATGGAATGATGAGCTGTACATGTGATCGGGATGGATAAGAATACTCCAGCTTTAAAAGTTTTCGATGAAGAACTCACCGGTGGAAGCAGAGGAAGGAAAGGCCGCCACGCAGTCAGAAAGACCAGGTTGAGAAAATTTTATTTATTTATTTTTTTATTTATTTATTATGAATTTTTTTTTTTGCCAACGAAAATCCGAAAATTCATATTCCATACATACATATGTACGTTTATTTTATTTCTCATTGCTAACTTTCGGAATTCTTGTTAGCGAAATTCAATAACATTAATCATTTGCTTATACATATTTATGTAAATTTCGTCCAATGTAGCTTGCAAAATATAGTACAATGTAAATAGTTTAGCAAACAATTCGCGTAAAATATTACTTCACCGAACGACATGCAAATCATGCGCAGAACGTACATACATAAATGTATATGTAGGTATGTCTGTATGTATGCTTTTAGAAGATTGTCTAATGTCGCTGCAGCGCGTCTGCATTTGCATATAGCATATGTACATATGTACATATGTATGTACGTATGTATGTAGCTCCACGGAATGGTCGATTTGTTGGTAACAAACGTGACAACACCATTAGGCATCTTCAGCTAAGATTCCAACATTTGGCGAGATGCATCACCAAGTAAAATAGTGAAACAATTTTCATACATACATACATACATACACACATGCATATGCACATGGTTGTTAAATATTAGGAAAACGATGAGCGAAGGGCTTTTTCGCACTTAAAACTAACATAATTTGTTGTGCACTTGACAAAGTAATGGCCAATAACCAACTCATTAACTAATGCAGATTAAATTTGCGAAAAAATTACAAAAAAAAAATATAAATTAATTTAATTAATGAATTGATTTGTAATTGATAGAATATATAGGGTTTTCCAATAAGAGATGTTAGTTTGATATTCAAAGAAACTTTTCCCTTGAAAGATCGATGCTTACGTTTGCTTGCCAATAAGAGATATAATTAGGTAAAGTAAAATCTTCGTTCGGTTTTTATCTAAGAGATGGCGTTATTGTCCATAGTATGTTGTGAGCGCTCGTCAAAGATGGACACCAGCAAAGAGAAAATTCGCTAAATTTTAGAATTTTTCTTCGATCAAGGCGAAAAAGCAGCCAAAGCGGCTGAAAATTTTAATTTAGTTTATGGGCCCGATACTGTAAACGAACGTGTAGCACAAAAGTGGTTTGCTAGGTTCCGTTCCGGTAATTTCGATGTGAAAGATGCACCACGCGTCGGGAGGCCTGTCGTCGAAAATTGCGATAAAATCATGGAAATAGTGGAAAGAGACCGTCACGTGAGAACTTATTTAATTGCTGAGGAACTAAAGATAATCCAGAAAACCGTTTGGAACCATTTGCCTAAAAAAAAAACCGAACGAACTTTTTACTTTACGTAATATTTTGCTATCCAAATAAACTTTTCCATTGAAAGATCGGTGGTTTCGTTGCTTGTGTAGACGTAGCGCCGTCATGTTGAAAGCAAAAGTTGTCCAGATCAATACCATCTAATTCCGGCTATAATATATATATATAATTGGCGCTTTGTAAACGCTTAAGCGATTTTCGGCCGACCTCCTCCTCCAATTTGTGGTTTTGCGTCTTGATGTTTTTCCACCAAATGGAGGGACCTACAGTTTATACTAAGCCGCCTCCGAACGGCTGATGGTTTTTTTTACGAGAAACCTTTATTTCATGTCCGAAATACACTCGGAGGGATGGAATTTAACTTAATTTTTTACTTAAATTAGTTTTCCGGCTATAAACAATCATTAATAATCTCTCGATAGCGCAATCCATACCCAGTAACTGTTGCTCGGAGACTCATTTTCGAAAAATAAGGTTTAATTACTCCGCCGGGCCATAGACCGCGCCAAATAGTTACACATTGGGGATGGAGAGGCTTTTCAACAATTAATCTTGAGTTCTCCGCGCCCAGATACGACAGTTTTGCATATTGTCGTAGCTATCGAGGTGAAAATGGGCATCATCAGTCAAGATGATTTATCGATGAAATCCCGGATCATTTACATGCATTTCAAGGACCCAATCAGCAAAGATACGAGATTGTTTATAATCGGCCGGCTTGATTTCTTTTGTGAACTGAACTTTTTAAGCCTTAAGACCCACCAAGTCTTTATGCAAAACAGCATCCAAAGAACGACGAGGAAAGGATGAACCTGGGTTTTCTTCAAGACTTTGTCTACAGTAACAATATTCTCAGTTGTTCTTGAGCGAGCTGCTCGTGTTTGATTCTTTACATCACTAACTTATCCCAGTAGCTCCATTTTTTCCACCAATATCTGTATTGTGGTCCGACAAGATGCGACACTCGAGTTTTGATTTAGTTTTACGAACCGTCTCCGCCAGGTTTCCACCTTTTTTACAGTGACGCTTGTAGCGTTCCATTTTTATTACTGACATAGTTTTTACTTGTCAAATGTCAAAAAAATTACATGCTTCAAAAGCGACATCTACCGGAGTAGCAGGCTACTCAAAATAACTCCTCTTATTGGATAATCCTTTTCAATAACCATAATTGATTAAAAGAAATAATGAAGATGAAACATTCATCCTTTGTATTGAATCTGGCTTTATTATAAAGATAGGGACTTGCCATTATGTTTTGAAAATGACTTCGGGCAAGAGACCGTGGGCCAGCCTAGAGGCCAAATTTTCGACCACTTTTTAGCAGAAAAGGCGCCAAATATTGTCTTCCAAGTCGTCAATCGTCGCGAGCTTATCTTCGTAAACGAGCGACTTTATATAACCTCGATCCTGGAGGTCACGCCACAAACCCACCACTCGAGATAATATGCCCAACAAAAGTTTCCTTCAATAAAAATCTCGTCCACATCAACATCTTCCAATTCAGGCACGAAAAAGTCATTACTCATTGATCCATGGGGTTTCCCGTTGAATGTAATATTATATGCAGCTTAAATTTTGAAGAAATATGGACCAATGGTTCCCTCTGCCCATAAAGCATCATAGCATACCTGACAGTGACTTTTTAAGGATGTATTGGCGTCTCAACAATGGCTTGTCGATTATTATCACTCCAAATGCAACAATTTCGCTTATTGACGGTTAAACAAAATTTTCTTGAGAAAGTTTTTATCGATGGCCATCTCGTTTTGGGCCCATTCACCGAACATGCGATGCGCTTGTTGGTCGTTCGATTCATCGTGCCATTTTCGATACTCTGCTTCACAACAATAATAGCGTCTTCGGTGAGTAGTGGATGGTGCCTCTGAGGATGCGGATTGTCTTCTAAAGTACATGTGGTGTGAGACCTATCCGTGGTTGCATCATTTACCGACTTAGCTGGTCGATCATGTCGACCGATACGTCATGCGAACCGAACCATTTATTTTGGTGATAAATTTGCATGATTTGGAGTAAGTTTGTTCATTATAAAAGGCAAACCAAACTGAGTATAAATCAAGTAAAAAACAAAAAAACCAACCCCAAAAAAAGTATTACCTCATTGAAATCCACACGTCCAAAAGGGCACCCTTTAGATAGATAGACTACAGTGAAACCTAGTAAGAAACAAAACTGGGTAAGCGAGGAAACTATAAGTAAGATTAATTCTCAGGCGCCGTACTTGGACCTCCCGAAAACCTCTAATTGAAAAGAAAAACATTAACATTAACATTAGTTACCTGTAATATGGAATATTCTAGCATACTCCCACCCGTTCGGTGGCGGCTCAGTATAAACTGTAGGTCCCATCCTTTATTGAACAACATCAAGACGCTAACCACAAATCGCTTCAACGATTACTATGCGCCTAATTATCTTTGTATATTCATACAAATGTATGTACCTATAAACATGCATAGAAGGTGATGTTGAAAAAGTAGTTTATTGCTTGAAGATAATCAAAACATACAAAGTAATACGAAAAATCGCATGCGGTAAATTTTATCATTAGCCCAGCTTATGGTTGTTGTTTTTTTGTAGAAAGTGATACATTTCGATTTCTTATTTTAAAATTTTCAAGCAAATTACTAAGTTGATTTCACGGTGGCCGCAGTACACGAGTGGTTAGTAATGCGCGAGAGTTCGCAGGATCGACTCCTGGTCCAGCCAAAACCCAAAATTACCGCAAAATATATATAAATACGGTAGTCAAGATAGTTCAGGCTGTCTGCTTTAGAGGTTTTAAAAAATGCATTTTTTTCTTAACACTAAACCTACCAACACCGGTCAAATTGACCGTTTTCAAACTTTTTGTAAAACTTACACATTTTTAAACGTTATAATACCATTATCAAACTATATGACAATTCTTAGAATATGCATATAATATGTTGGTCACTCTTTACTTTTATTTTTTTTTTTTGTATTTTCCCAAAAAAATTTGTTATGTAGCCTAACTACCGCGGTCGGTCAATATGACCGGTGGGAAAAAATGTTCTACAGTTATCTCAGAGAAAAATTTTTTACAGTTATCTCAGAGTCGCTTTCAAGTGAAAAGAGTAAATAACAATAGTATTGATTACAGTCTCAAGTAGTGCACTCCCAAAGAGTTTTTTATGCATTTTTTTTTTACAATTGTTTATTTGAAGGAGATAAGGTAAAGTATCAAAACATGGACGTAAATTTGTTATTCCTTACATAGTGTAATAATCTGTTGTAGATACTTACCCTAAAAATGTCAAAGCATTTGAAAATTACAAATTACCTAAGAAATATAACGGACATGGAAGAAGAATTTTCAGAATATGATGAACAAGAAACTTCTGAAATTGAAAAAAACATGGAAATAGATCAAGAGCTATTTACAAATGAATTGGAATCAGGTTTTTTTTAACATTTTGGACCTAGCTGGAATAAATGCCTGGATTTTGTATAAAGAAACGACGGGTGAAAACATTTCCAGGCAGGAATTTTTGTTCCAGTTAGCTTCAGAACTCAGAGATGCATATACAAAATCTCAAGAAAAAAAGCTTTTACCAACACCGTCCACAAGTTCCGATTTGTGCGTACGAAAAACTTGCCAAATGAAATTTTGTAAAGATTATAAAACAACAAAAATCTGTTCGAAGTGCGAAAAATATGTTTGCGGCAAATGCACATTTCAGACTACAATTATTTGTAAACAATGTGAGGAAGCCGAAGAAGTCGAATAAGCATATTATGTATGCATAACATTCTGTATTAAAATTTTATTTTATTTGTTTTTTTTTATAAAGAATTTTAGAAATTATATAGAAATAAATTTGGACGAAATTTCATGAAAATTCTTTATTTTATATACATTTAGCCACAAATCAACCATTATCTGCACTGAATAATAAAATTGATAACCTTTTTAATTACCGGTCAATTTGACCGCGCGCGGTAGGAATAGGTATACAAGAATTGTCGGTAGGTTTAGTGTTAATCTATTCTAAAACTGACCCAGGACATACTTTTAAAATTTCAGTGACCAATTCGACAAATTTTAGACGCTAGAGCGGTGTTAGTGGCTGAGCGTCGAGCAGGTCGGAATGCTCGGGCAGCACTTTGAAGTGCGTATTCTCGAGTTTTCATTTTTAAATGTCTTAGAAAATAGTGCCGGTGAATCTACAATAGCTTCAGTATTAAATTATCTTCTATTTGAACTGAAAAGGTTGGCCAACAGTTTTATTTAAACATTTTTTTTTTTGCAACTTGAAGTTATTTTTTTTTCAAAAAACCGATATTCTTTCAAACTTCGAAAAAGTTTGTAACTTTCCTACTTCTTCGGTATTTTTTTAATTCATATAGAAGACACACCCATAATAATTAAAAAAAAATGTGGTTCGACTGTTTCAGACTGTATGGCCTCCATCACCGGCACCGTTTCACGAGTTCAGACTGTATCCATTTTAGAAAATTCATCACAGCTACTTTTTTGATACTAAAAATTATTTTTGAAACTTAAATGTGGTACATTATTGTTTGAAAATATAGTAAATGCATCCAAAATAAGAAATTCGTAGTTTGCATTCATGACCCATTCATGAGAGAGTAAATTTCATCTGTTCCCAAATGCTACATTCCAAGCCAAATTTCCACTAGTACCCTCGAGCTCTTATGTTGGTTAAATCACTAAGTGGTTTGTATACTATTATATGAAGTTTAAATCAATTATCTTTATTACCGCTATATTTTTAGTAAACTGGAGATCTAGACAAGTATTATGTACATATTTACCAGATACTGTCTTATATAAAATTAAGTAAAATGTTAAGTACATTCACACTTATTTATGCAAATAACTAAAGCACAGCTGGATATCTAAAGTCTTTGCAAAATATTTATTTATCTATTTAGTTAAATATGTATGTATGTATATATGCATATGTAAATAATTTGCCAACTTGAAGCAAAGTCTTGGATTCCCATAAATGGAATGGTTTTAAGTTTACCAAGATAAAATCTATTAATAAAATTTTTGAATTTATGCAAACAAAAAAACTAGTGGAATTTATTTTATAAAAGTACACAAAGTAAACATGTATATATATATGCCATAAACGGATATGAGATGACAAAGCATGTTCTAGAGCGCGTCTATCGAATGTTCGTTATCGAGTACATCCAAAGAAGAACTTCCTAGAAATGAATGCAACAAAGTGGTAGGTATATAAGAGCGGAACTCAACTCACCAGCATGTTCATTTGAGTTTGTAACTCGGTAGTGACAACATCGGCGTAAAGTGAAGAGGAGTAAGGTGTGTGTTTACAGGAGAATGTGGTTACAATAAAGAAGCTGAACAATAAAATTCGGGTATTTTGACCGAAAATATAGTAATGTTATTAAACATTTGAATTCATAATTTTTCTCAACTGCTAATTATAATAACTAAGATGATTCCAATAAACACTCAAAGAAATTTATAGATATTAAAAGAAAATTGGTAGTGAAATAGTTAGTTACTTTTATGAGAGATTTCTGGTAAGCACCTAACAGCATTTAAGTAATTGACAAATAATTTGAGTATTCCCCCAGCAAATCCTGAAGTTAAAAATAGATAATTCCTAACTACGTCAAGGATTTACGCTTCTAGGCACTGAAAATTTGGACTTAAGGGCACTGTAGTATAGCCTTACCGGTATGTGTACGAATAGACTACATAATCCCGCGCCTAAATGTAGGGAAGGTATTGTCAGCTAGAGGCGAATGGCTGCGAAATATTCGAACAAAGTTTTTCAAATGTTTTAAAGATGGTTCTAAAATGAAGGAAGGAGCTAGGTCTTAAGAGATAAGAAATTCATATAAGCTGCCGAATCATTGCAGTATCTTCCAAGCCGAAATATTTGCTATAAAACAAATACAAGTACAGAAAATGTAGGAAATGTATGAGGACAATGGAGCATCTAACCTGTGAGTGTCCAACATTCGGCAGTCAAAGGCTATGCTAACTTGGCGCAGAAAGACTACAGTACCTACAATGGTCAAGGGCCAAAACGACTACATCAATCTTCAACAGCAATGTTCATCACACTAGAGATACAATAAAGAGTGTAGGAGTACGTATTGTGTCTGGCACCACTTCGTCTAGTAAGACCCGATGGCTCAGGCAGTTCAACCTAACCTAAGCGGAGTTTCCTAGCCGCTTTAACAACAACACAAATACCATTGGATACATAAAGCCTTACCTCACAATATTGTTAAGAGTTTTATAATTAGAGGTGTTATTTTGAAAAGCCTACTATTCCCGTAGACGTCACCTTTGAAGCTGTAATTTTTTGACATTTGACAAGTAAAAACTACGCCAGTAATAAAAGTGGAACGCTACACGCTTCAACAACGCATTGAAATGATTAAAACTCACTATAAAAATTGTAAAAACCTGGCGAAGACGGTTTGTAAAATTAAAACATTTTTCGGTCGTCGTGAAGCACTATGTCGGTCGCGCAACTGTTAATATTGATACTGTAGCCCAAAGTGCTGAAGGAAACCCATGATTGTCCATTTCTCGTCGTTCTTTGGATTGTATTTTGCATGAAAACTTGGTGGGTCTTTAGGCTTAAAAAGTTCAGTTAACAAAAGAAATCAAGCCGGCTGATTATAAACAACCCCGTGTCTTTGCCAATTGGGTTCTTGAAATGCATGAAAATGCGCCGGAATTTCATCGAAAAATCATCTTGACTGATGATGCCCATTTCCACCTCAATGGCTACGTCAATAAGCTCTGTCGAATCTGGGGCTCGGAAAAGCCAAGATTTATTGTTAGAAAACCTCTCCATCCTCAAAGAGTAAATATTTGGTGCGATTTATGGTCCGGCGTGGTCATTGGACCTTACCTTTTTGAAATTAATGCTGGAGCAACAGTTACTGGGTATGAATTGCGCTATCGAGAGATGATTAATGTTTTTTTATGGGCGGAATTGGATGGTATTGATCTGGACAACTTTTACTTTCAATATGACGGCGCTACGTGCTACACAAGCAACAAAACCATTGGCCTTTTAAGAGAAAAGTTTGCTGATCGTAATATCTCAAGAAGGAGTGATCTCAATTGGCCACCGAGATCTTGTGATTTAACACCTTACGACTTCTTTCTTTGATGCCACGTGAAAGATGAGATCTACTCCAACAGGTCAACGTCGATTCAAAACCTCAAAGATGGTATTCGTGGAGCTATTGAGGGCATGAAGCAGTAACTTGATGATGGAAAATTTCATAAAAGTAATGTTATATCTTTCTTTACATTAGAATAAAACACCTAAATTTTTTTTTTCTTCTGTAGAATGCTTTTAAAAAACACGTCTCAACTGTCTCAGCTGTGTGCAAATATTTTTAGTTACACGATCTGCCCGGCTTGTTGGATATGGGGTTAATGACGAAAAACTTAAACAAATAAATAAATAACATCGTTACTAAACCAAATAATTCAAACAAATGCTACAGTGTATAAACCTTATTTATCTATATAGATATCATTTCTAAGCAAATAAGACGCATTTCACTTTGGGTTCGCTGAACGTCTACTGCTCCCATATAAAAGGTAATAGACCTCAGAGTAGAAAAGTTCGGAAAGTTTCAAATGAAACGTCATTTGACATCAACAACCCTCACGGTGCAGGCCAAACAAAGCAGGTTTAAAAAGTTGAGTGTTTGTTAATTGCAATAAACATACATACATATATGTAACAAGATGAGTACTTCAATTGAATTGAGCAGCAACGCCTTGCAAGATCTATGTCAAAGCTATCATGAACACAACCATCAGTCCAAACTGCCCGGCACCCTAGAGGTGCTCAGCTATGAACACTCCGCCAACGCGGACACCGTGACGGGTTTCCTGGGTCGTCATCAACTCCTTACACTGAAAGTGCGACGCATCGATGCGGAAGGGCAAGAGCATCACGAACAAATCCGTTTCTTCACCAAGTCACCGCCTGTTGAATTGGCCTCACGCATGGAATACCTGGAAGAATTTGGTGTGTTCAAAAAGGAGGTTTGTGTATATCGTGAATTACTACCCGAACTTCAGAAGATATTCCCTCATGTGGCGCCAAAATGCTATTATGCCGACGAACGTATACTTGTATTCGAGCATCTTGCCGATCAACAGTTTCGTATGGCTGCCGAACGTGATGGCATATTGGACTACAAACACCTACACTGTATGCTGAAAACACTGGCAGCACTACATGCCAGCTCTATTGTATACGAAGTCCGCTGTGGGCGCAAGTTGAATGAGTTACATCCAGAGGCTGTGATTGAGAATGCTTATCCACTGAACCTAGCAGAGAGTCATGTGCGTTTTCAAAATTTCAAAAATGCTAATCGTGCATTTGTGGAGATGATAAAATGGTTGCCTAAATATCGGTCAAATTTGGACTTTATCTTGCGGGAGTTTCCAAAGAAAATGGCACTGATATTCGAGTTGATGCAGACATCGGACAAATATTGTAATGTATTCTGTCATGGCGACCTATGGGCGAACAATGTTATGTATCAGTATGGTAAATATGGCGAGTCACCTGTCGAGAGCCGTTTAGTGGACTTCCAAATTAGCCGTTATGCACCACCGATGTTGGATTTGATAACGATACTCACTATACCAACGAGCAGTGGCTTCCGCAAACAACATTTATCGGAATTACTTAGTGACTACTATAGTTTTATGACGGAGTTTTTGAAACGTGAGAATCTCAATATTGATAACTACTTGACACGCCAAGAGTTCAACGAGACGGCAGAGAAATTCCGCATTGTCGGACTTATAGAAAGTCTACTCTTCTCACATATGACTGTTATGCCTACAGATTTGACAGAGGCTTTTACCTCGTCGGCAAATGGTTTCACAGACTTCTTCGATGCCAAGCGAGTAGACATTTGTTTGAAAGCTTTTCGCACTGATGACATTTACAGAGAGAGATTATCTGATATGCTGGAAGATTTCGTGGATAACTTTGTATTAAATACACAAAATGAGTGCTCAAAATAAGGATTTAATGAATAGTAGTAAAGATAAGATGTTGTTAATAAAGTATGTTAATTCTTTTATTTATTTATGGAAACAGTTTTTTATTTGATCATTAACAATTATCGTCGGATTTGATCAAAGAGGTTACACAATAGAGAAACACCCCATTAGAAGTTTGGAAGTGCCCTTCGGTACTAACCGTTTCCTTTGTGAAATTCTCTCGGAACCTCTAGTAATGTTTAGGGAGTATAATCATATTTCTGGATATGTAGTTACAGTCACGGGGTTTCTACTCTTGCGTCCACGTCACGCATTTTGGAAACGTAAGCAACCCTTGTGAACCGCAGCCAACCGTGTGGAAACTTGAGTCACGTCTAAAAGATGTGAAGTTTCAGCGGACCCACTAACACCACTGGCCCCAACAACACCGCCGTAAGTTTTACTTTCTCTAGACTGGATGAGGAAGGGAGTCGAAGTCGTCTGGTAGGGAAGGAGGGCAAGACTAAATAGTACATACACCAGTAACCATATCAGCCTGGAAGTCCAATGCAGAATCACTTTTTCCAATAGGTTATTTTAAACTTACGTCCGTTGAGTCGGCTTTGGGGGAGTCTTCTAGAGAAATGTTGTGCGCAAGATTTATGATTATCTGCATATAGGCGAAAGCGAATATCGCAGAAATGAGCTGAAGAAAATATAGGACAATATTGGCAATAGTTCGGATGGATGAAAATACAGTACCCGTCAGTGGTAGTAGAGGAAGGGGAATACCTTCATTATAGTTGAATGAGGGGATCGGCGTCGAGTTGAATGGTTCTCCTTTTTTTTCGTTTGTTTCCTTGGCAACGCTCTACAGGAATCTTGACAAACTATATCACGTTGTCGATGAGTATTGTTAGTTTGGGACTCTTGGAGATCATCTAAATACATCTAGGGTTTCTGCAGCTCTTTATCACCATTTTTGAATAGCTCCGCTGGTAAACAGTTGACACCTAACATCTTGTTATTCTTCAAACGGATCGTCGATATCCGAACGTCGGATTACGAAACGCATTTTACTTCATCTTCGATTGGGGATTCCAGCTCATTATCTCCCAAGTGTGTTGGACTTTTACTGTCATTTATCTGTCTAAAGAATTATTCCCTCCATACACCAAGTATGCTCTGTATCAGTTTGCATCCATGGTTCCTACATGAGTATGCTCTGGTCTTAAAACCTTGTGAGTCGCCGCGTCTTTCCAAAGCACATTTGAGCATTACTGCTATTTACCAGCTTCTAAAGCTCTTTGTACACAAACAGTTCTGTCTCTTTCTTTTTGATAGCAAATTCACCTTTCTTCATGTTCTGGTATTCGCAACGTTCCGAAGTAGGCAATATTTTTTCTCTCCACTGCAGTTCGATATTTCCCAATCGTTTCACCTCTTCTGGCGACATTGGAAAAAACCAATTGTTTCTATAGCCGCTGTGCTTAGAGAGCTTGAAATTCCGTTCAACATTTTCCTTATATCATATTTGCTGATGGTTACTCTCAAAAAACTGGAGTGAAAGTCGAGTAGAAAACTGTTTGGCTGTCAGCTCGTTGTTGACTGTCAGAGGCGGTTTCATATCATCGCTGCGATAAGATAATGTTCCAAGTCGATATTAGGTCCACGGTACGTACGTTCATCTTGAACACTTGAAGCTTGTCTTCCATCTAACAAACCATGACCGACTTGGGTTTGCGATTTTCGGTACGATGACAACTATGTTGCTTGACCGGTTACTACAAACGGTTATATTTTGGAGCCTAGTGATGTCGATGAGTCCCAGTTTGTTTTGAGATGTTTCGCCATATAGGCTGAATCTTCCCTCTGTTTCAGCCTGGCGGTAAAATCGCAAAATCGTGGCTGAGTCAGCGTTCGCAGATGTGTTCTAAGCGCTCATAGAAAGCATCTCTGGTCATAAACGTCCTTCTCTTACCTCGTGACATATACACAGCGATATGATGAAGAACGTCGTTTTGATGCCGATTGTGTTAAGTCGACGTTCAGTCACCATGGTAAATGAGAAATTTGCACTATTTATGTAGACGTTATAGTAGATTTCACTAGCACCGAACATTCCAGATGCTTACTCTCTAATCATGATTTGCATGGGTCGACCTCAAAAACGGGGGACTCTCTTCCATTTGGGGTGCAAATTTTTATCCCAAACCCATAGCCAAAGGGAGTTCACCTTTCACTTTAGCTCCATCTAAAATGAACTAATTCAGAATTATACTTCTTTGAAACTAGTTGCCAGTAGTCAATCAAAAAATTTATTTAGGTCAATTTTCGCAATATGGTTTGGAGCAGATGGTGATCACTTGGTGCGAGATCCGGAATATAAGATGGATTCATAGGATCTTCTCCCTAAGCTTTTGGAGCTTCTAGCGAGTCACTGTAGATGTGTGTGGTCTGGCGTTGTCCTGAGGAAACACACTTCCCCTGCTGTAGGCGAAAACTGGGCGATTGCTTCCATCAAACGGTCCAATTTCTGACAAACGATCTGAATTTCACACAACAAAATCTTTCTGGCCGTACATTCTGACCGTTTGTGTCGGCTCAATACCCTTTGACCATGACCGTTTTCGTTCAAGCCTGCTTAAGAAATGAAAGACTTTGTTACGATTCAACAGCGATTCGCAGATGGAAGTTCGATCCATGCGGTCTCCTGAGGCACCCATACATGTAGTTTCTATGTGTATCCAGTCTTTTTCTCCAAATTGTTGTGTTAGCAATATTTAGCTGCTGGCCAATCGAAACAGTGTTCGCCTTCTAGCGTAATTCAATAGCACTCATAGAACTCGAGATAGGCCGTCTATTGTAATAATAATGGATTACTTTTTACTTGACCTAGTATTTACATCGAAAATCGCAACAAAAAATCACGTCACATTTTGGGCACACCTAGTCGTCATTTGTTGAAATACCCATATTAATCCATATGAAAGGTGCATTTTCCAGTATTTTCCAAAAAAAATACAAAAAATTGCAACTATCAACTTTCATACATACATACATATGTATGTACATAATACCGGCGTAATTTTATCTCATTGTATTTTTATGTTCAACACACTTTGTCATTATACGTACATACATATGGACATAAAAGTTGTGGTCATAAATACATACATACACCCATTTGTACGTATGAATGTATGTATGTGCACAGCACTTACATAGCTGCGACCACCAAAATGTGCATTGCATGGTTAACTCTTTTTATTACTTCATTTCCTTTTGTATTGTAACTTGACCATCTTCTTCTTTTCACGACTTTTCATTGGTTTTCTGCTTCGACATTTGTTTCAGTGAATGTTTTGTTTTGTTTTTTTCGTATGGAAACCTGGCGCACTCCAATATTTGGCGGGCTTTGGTGGATTTTGGTATCTACAACGGTTACTTGGCCAAGAGGTAAAATTCAGTTGCCAATCGGACGCGTTCAATTAAACTACGAAAAGCGCGTAAATCAAGTGAAATCAAAAGTAAACAATTCAATTGCAATTCACTTAAGTCTGGGAATATTTGCAAGCATACATACATACCTACATATGTATTTGCTGTACTATTTTTATATATATTTATGAAGTAGCAGTTGTGTGAATAAGAAAAAAAAGCATTTTACTCAAAAGTAAATTATAATTACGAAAATATTGTGAAAATGTGAGTTAAATAAATTTAATGTCTTTTTTGCTTTTATTTTAGTTCGAATCAATGAATTTGAAATTTAAAAACTGTTTAGTTCAATTTTGGAAAACACAACCTAATAACTTTTTTATTTTAACGTATCTTAATATTTACTATAAAAAAGGCAATAATACAGGGTTATCTATGTTGCGGATTCGAAAATAAACATAAACAAAACGAATTTACAATAATTTTTTTTATGAATTTTCTTTCTTATTATAAAATCTGAACTCTGGCAAAATAAATATGTGAAACACTAACTTCATTTAAACGATCGTCACGCGAATTTTTCGAGATAATTTTCGACCACTTTTTGGCACATATTGGATGGTATCTCAGCCATAACTTGACGAATGTTGGTTTTCAAGTGCCCAAGATAGTATAAAGGTTTTCCGCATAAACACGGTTTTTCGCGTAGCTCCACAAACGAAAGTCCAACAGTGTCTAATTGCACGATCTCGGTGGCTAATTAACATCACCAAGACCAGATATTACACGACCGGGGATTTCCTCCCGCAATAAAGCCATTTTCGCTCGTTTTATGTGGCATATGACAACATCTTATTGAAACCACATATTGTCCAAGTTGTGTTCTTCAATTGCAGACAAAAAAGGCGGTTATACGAGCATAACGTTCTGAATTGACAGTGACAATTTCGGCGTTGTCGTTTTCATAAAAGTAAGGTCCAAGAGTGCACCAGATAGTAACTGTTTTGGGGTATAATGGTCTCTCTTCAATTATTTGAGAATTCCCGGAGCCCCAAATGCGACAATTTTACATATTTATGGTACATATCCCCCGAGTGCGAAATGTGCTCGTCGCTGAAGAAAAATCGCCATACACAACTATTTGTTTAAAACACCCAATATACGGCGTTGTGAATAGTCAGCTGGCTTCAGTTGTTGTGTGAGCTGGACTTTATATGGATGTAGGTGTAAGTCCAAGTACAAAATACAGCATAAAGTGCCGTAAGAAAGTCGCAGCTCTTGAGAACGTCAGGAAATAGATACATTCGGGTCTTCGGGTACACTTTCACCATCCAGTAGCGATATTTGAAGTGGAAAGAGCAAAACGATAATGCACAGGCCTTACAATATCTCTAACCGATCCATTTTCTTAAAATTTCTTGAAAATTTTACCAATTGCTTGAATAGTCGGACAATTTGGTGCACCATAATCTCCTGTTAAAGCATGAAACGTGGACACGTTTGAATCACAATTTTTGTCGTAGATATATTAAACTCTTTTTCGTTTTCAAGCTCATAAGCCAACTTTATTATTATAATTCGCACCAAAAAACTTTCAATTTATTTTTTACGTACGGGAATAAAGAGAAGTCACTCGGTGCCAAGTCAGGACTATACGATGGATGACTCATCAATCGATAGTTGTGTACCACTTAGAATTTACTGTTCTGCGTTTTTTTGTGGGTGCGGTTGTGACATGTCCAGTTTTTCGAAAAAAAAACGCAATACCAAAAGACAACCATTTGCTTGGAAGTGCTTCGTGGATTCGGCTCATCTTTAAACACCATACATTCTATGGCGGTTTACTGAATTACTGAATCCGTGATTCATCACCTGTCACGATGTCATAGACTCGTTTTCAAAGCAATGCCATCGTATTCATTTAACATTTCTTTCGATCTAAGGACACGAACAACAACTGAATCCCATCGACCTTTCGGAATTCGTCTTGGTGTTAGCAACGACTCTGATTGAGTTCACCAAAGTACGACAAAGCGAATTTTTCCACTCAAAGAATGCACTGATATGCCTCAAGCCACACCAGCAAGTTCTAACTAAAGTAATAAATTTATAGGCGAGACTCGTTAAGGCTTGAACAAAGCCTGGCCTATCGCTAGTGGAGAAAAACTGGATCGAAATAAAACCGAGAAATTGCTTATATTTATTCTCCGGAAAGAAGAATGACTTATCAAGCGTAATTGAAGTATTGATGTGATATTGCCCTACAAGACAGCATTCAGGAGGGCAAGAGACCCTTTTTAATGGAAATTCTGTGGGAACTAAAAACTAAAGATGATTTCCATAGTACATTTGCCGATGGCATGGATGCTTGCTTGGGAGGATATTTTCATTTTAATTCAAACAAAAATAAATAGTTATTTTCAGGAGAGCCTGCTGATTACGAAACTTGAAGCTCTTAATTCAAGTGGTCAACGAAATTGAAACTTTTTTGTTAATTCCAAACTTAAATCAAGTTTTGAATGTAATAGGGTCACTCAATAATATATCAATGAAAAAATATATACCCATCGGGTTTTATTATAGCATCAAAATAACTATTTTTAGGAAAAATATAAAAATCTACTTTTGATTTACTTACAATAAATATGTAGGATTTTCGTGAATATTTGGCTTTTGGGTAGATACCTTCTAAGTCTCCAACAATAATCTGGTATCATGCCTAGACTCCCTTGATAACACTTTTCCATTAAAAAAATGTACTGATGTATGTATTTTTAATGACATATAACAACCAAATCCTTACATGACTTTATAACTTCCTTATGATTTTTTGATATATGGTTTCCCTGAAAGCTCCGGAAAACATTCACAAAACATTGCTATGCAAGTTTTTCTTTCAAAGACCTTACCGCTCATCAGTTGCCATATTTATGGACCTGCAAATATCCCCACATTAATTTCATAACTTGAGTCTCTATCTTGAAGTACTGTATCATGCTGACTAGAGGCAAATTCCTTAGTAGAATTCGATGTGTCCGATCTAGAGGTTTTAACTCAGATAGGTCGACACTATGGAGGATGAGTCGTTTGGCTGAAGACAAGTTTGGCTAGTGGATAATGTATTTTCACTGGGTTGTAACACCTTTTGTCAATAGTGTTTATGGTCAGTCGATTTTGTTCCGCTAATTTTGATGTAAAAGATGATCTAAGGTGTGGAAATCCAAATGCCGAAAATGTCGAGAAAATAATGAAAATCGTCGAGTCATATGGATGCCATACGAGTTAGCGAGAGAAAACTACATGGACTGAATTCTGCAAATCGCTGCTGAAACGTAACAAAACCGACGCATTCCTGAGGTGGATGGTCTGGTGATGAAAAATGGATCACTTGCAACAACCTCATACAAAAATGCACGAGGTTGAAGGCACTTGCCAACTCCAATCTGGGATTGACGGCCAAGAAATCATTCACTATAAGCTGCTCTCCTACGGCCCCACTCTATATTCGCATCTGTACTGTCAGCAATTGGACAGTCTGTAGGAAGCGATCACCCAGATTTAGCCAAAAGGAGGGGAATTGTGTTTCATCAGGACAACGCCAGACCACACATATCGATAGTGACTCGCCAGAACCTCCCAGTGCCTCCACCTTATAATCTATTCCTGTCCATGGCGAATGATTTAGCTGGTGAAGAACTGGCCGCAAGAGAAGCCTGTGAAAAAGGATTGTTCCAATTATTCGCCCATAGAGACAACGGTTTATATAAGAACGGCATAATTGTGCGTCTTGATAATTTTTTCCAGCAAATGGAAGGGCCCAAATAATATTCTAAGCCGCCCCCGAATGGCTGATGATTTTAGTAGTATTTAATCACCACAAATACTACCGTAACTCTAAAAAACTCCAGTTAAAGCTATTCGAAATAACAATAGATGGGCAAATAAATTTATTTTGACAATTTCTTCAATTTATTTATTTGCCAAACGTGAGACAGAAGAACATGTAATAATTTAGGGCTTCACCTTAACCTATTTGCAAATCAATTACAATCAAATTGCGGCAATGTAAGTATAAATGAACCTCAAAATTATCCAAGGCGCAAATGAATAGTAATACACAGACAGTTGAATGTATTTGGCATTTTAATTTTGACAAACCACAACTTCAGGAAAATAAATAAAATCAAATGAAAAAAAAAACTCTTAATATTTCAACAACTAAAACACCCACTTGTGGTGTTGTTTAAATAGTAACGGTTAATGACTACCAATTGACAGTAACTGTCTGCAGTGTTGATTTTTTTTAGCCTCAACATAGAGTACACCTCTAGTCAATATATACATACCTATATATAAATATATATATGTATGTATGTACATTTCAAAATTTGGTTAAGTGAGGTCGATAAATGTAAAACGAATTTTTGGATAATTAAGATTCAGGCAGCGATAAAATGACAAAGCGAAGAGCAAAAAAATATCTGCAGCTGTTCCAGTGGCTAACATAATTTAGTTTTAAAGTTAAAGAGACAGAGGTAAAGAGCTGTGCTATTCGAAAACATCGTATTTATGGTTCGATTTAAGGCCAGGTTCCTCCAAAAAACGTGCTTTTTTTCAAACAGACTTTATTTATTAGAAAAAAAATATTTATAAATTACAGTTTTTGTAGATATGTATGTAGACGTATAAAAATATTAATTAAGAAAAAGGCGATTAAAGTACTCGAGCGGCCGGCTTTACCGCATGGAGTGCTCTGCTCTCCGCTCATTTATACTTGCTTCTTGGTCTTGCGGACCAGTGCTGAAGGAATTCTATATTATTTCTAAGAGTATTTTCTAGCAATTTTTTAGAGGAACCTGACCTCAATTTAAATTTGGTAAATAGGTGAGTTTTTCCTCAGATTACAAGGAAAGTGGGAAATGGACTAGAGTTCGATATATTCGAAAAAATTGTATACCATATATAGTTCTTTTTACTTGAAATTCTTCTTTTGAGGGGAAGTTGGATAAATATACATATTCATCATTACGTTTGGTTACATTTTTTAGATGATATGCCAGAAAGGAATATCTTTGTTCCCTGGAAATGAATCAGACACCTGGAATCAAGTTTGATTTGCACGAAACATAAATAAAATTTTCTTTGGGGGGAAAAGAATCACCGTCAGATTGACAAAAATTAGTATGATTTGGATATAAGCATAGATCGTGCGTAAGTTCCAGTTGAGTGTGAATATGCATCGATCGAATTGGTGCGTTTGGCTTACCTCTCGGCATTGACATTTTCGTGAAAGACTTTTAACAGCGCAGAAGTTACCTATACATACAAATAAGAAGTTCGATCAATAATATAATAAAAAACTGAATATTTTGACTTAGATGATCCATAATTAAGGCTTTTTTATCGTTCTTTGCAATACCCATTAGAAAAAAATTGGACAAAATTCAGAAAGTCACCGCATTGGGTGGCCGGTTCTGCTAGTAAGAAATATATGTATATTCAAATATAAATTGCATCGTACTGAAGAGCACTAAGAAAGCTTGTATTCGAAAATGTTTTTTTATTTCAAAACGGTTACGTAATAAATGAAATTTTTGTAGATTTGAGAGGAAAGTTGCTACCTATTTCAGAACTACTTTCGCTATTTTCAAAACAATGAATCAAAGACATTTTCGTATTTTAATTTTCCACAGGTTCCGCTCTTCAGAAACAACATCGAAACGTTGAAAGTGTGTTCATCGACATCGAAGTGCTTCACTTGCTTTGGCTCGAATGCCTTTGTTATATTTTTATGTTGCCTCCGCTGTTCTTTCCTTATGCTTCTTGTCATTCGAAATCTTTAATTCGACACCGTACATTCTAAGTTTGTTATAAGGCTTCCTCACTGCCTTACTTCTTACGCTTGAATCTATTAGCATGTTGGTTTTGCTTTTGTATTTGAGTTACTGTAGTTCCAGATTTTTCGTTTCGATTTCACAGCTCGAACATGACAGTCTTTTCCTGGATGCATTCCATTAACCTTGTCCATGGGATATTTCTTAACGGCGATGACCCACACTATTCATCAGCAAATGAATAGATAATTTTACCACCTTTTCCAAAAAACTACGAACGACAGTAGGGATCCTGACAAATCTTAAGTTTTACGGCTTGAATTCCCAACGGACAATGTCTGGTCAAAACTCCCACTTTAGTGTAGTGTAATGGGCTTCCATAACCTTCCATGGTCCACCTTAGGGGAGAGACCGCAAATTGACGAAGGAGCGTCCATCTTCATCTTATACGGTGCTAGCGAACCGGTGGTGCCCATGCGTGTAAGCTCACCAGCATTGCAGCTATAAAAAAGGATAAAAAACATTGTTTCACTATTTCGGAGCTGACTATGAGTGAGCCCAAGACCATAATAGGCGATTAACCAACTGAATAAATGTGTCTACCGCCTTCTCGATAGCAGCAGCTTCCGCCCAAAAACCACTGCCTCTTGATCCCAATCAACCGATAGACAATGTTTGACAAAAGACTCCCGTTCCGTATCTTCCGTCAAGCTTTGAACCATCCTTGAAGTGGCTCCTTCTCCTTCCGTTCTCGCGTTAGGGAATAATGGTGGAGAAGGAGCTACTCGGCACCAGCTCATAGATAGAGTAATCCAAGTATCTGATGATGAAGCCCCTCAATAACAACAAAGTGTCCCACGCTCGATCCAGACTCTATGAGTCTTAAAGCGAGTTTTGTAGCGACAGACCCACCTGCAGTAACCACAGGTGTTGACCGCCAGGGTTAGAGAAATTCGTAATGCTTATGAGAGCCGCGTGTTGAACAGTTTCTAGCTGCTTAGCATAAGTTATTCTTCCTAACGTTTTTCCCCATACTAAAACTATATATAATAAGATTTAACTTTGGAGAAAGGTATTATCTCTTCCCGATGACGGCCTTACAGTAGTATAAAAATAATTATGCTTATTTTTCACTCATGTTTGCCTTCCAGTATAATTTCCTATCTAGTAAAGTCTCCCAGTACTATTACTTTCTCTGACAATAGAAGGTGATCGAACCCTATCGAGGGGGAACCGCTACTGGGATCATATTTATATCTCCTGCTGAATAAGACAAGCTCTGTTTTACTGGAATTTAAAGCAAGACAAGCTCTAACCACCCAACTTGTTACCTCATACAGGTACCCATGCATGATATCATTCAAGGTACTTTGGAATTTGTCTCTGACCACGAGCGATACATCATCTGCGTAGACAACCACCTTGCAGATATCACTTGCCAGTTTCTTAAACATTTTGTTGACTATGAAGATCTAAAGGAGAGGGAGAAGGACACCGCCTTGCAGAGTGCGCCTGATAACATTCAGCTTCAACAGTTCTGTTTGTATAAAAGATTTGTGATAAGCTATATTAGGCAAGACTTAACTCCAATTCTATATAAGCTATGATTGGATGTACGTTATTAAATGCCCATTCTATGTCGAGAACTGCCCCTACAGCTTCTAATAGAGAACTTCCTCAAAGTAGATAACAGCGGTACTCACCGACCTCCCTTATTTGTAAGTCAACAGAAAGGAGAATAGACTAATTGGTCTAAAGTCCTTAGGAGACAATTGCAAACTTGTGCCCGCCTTCGGAATGAAAACCATATTGACTCTACTAAGTAAGTAAGTATGTGACTATGGATGAAATATGGATCCGTCACTTCACTCCGTACTCAAAACGATCGCCAACTAAGGGGCAATGTCTAGTGTACCGAGTTCAAAGCATCTGAAAACACAACAATTGACTGAAATTATTATATTCAGCGTATTTTACGAGGTGCTTATTAAATAGGGGGAGCGTTTGAAGACCGAAAGCGCAAAGAAACGACCGAATCGACTATATGAAATGAACTTCGAATTACTCCCACATCCACCATATTCAGCAGATTTGGTTGCCAGCGAATATTGGCAGTTCTAAAAAAATTTTCAGTGGTAAGAACCGGTCACACTAGGCTTTCAACCCGAATATTAACTTTTTATTTTTAAAATTAAATGGAGATTGGACCACAACTCATTTTTAATCTTTTTAATAAAAAAAAACACTTCATCATCTAGGTTTCTTAACTAATTCTCATTCGCAAGGGTGCCAGTACATATGTATGTCGGAGTTATTGCAAAATTTATATTCCGACTTAAAAAAAAATATATATATATTTTTCCTTTTATTGTGTATGGTAATCAACACTCGTCTTCTTAAAATTTACACCTTTCGCTTCAACTTTTATGCATGTACATATATAATTTATTGCCTTATTTAACTGTGACGTTGTTTCTTACAATTGTACATCAATATATCGGAAGCTCTCTTCCGATAAGGCATCATCCACAGTTCCACATGTAAGGAATTTTAATTACCAACTTCAGTTATGTCAGTGTGACAGTAACCAAGAAAGCGACAATTATATAATCAACCTGTTGTACAACTGTATTTTTTTTTCAAAAAATTAACAGTGTTGCCATGAAGAATGTAAATACATGCAAAAAGGAAAGTATTTTTTACATAAAAAGCAAATCATAACTTTTTATTGATTTAGATGAAAATGAAAAAAGGGTTATAAGAAGATAGATGAAATTAAAGAAAGGTGGTCACCTTAAATTTAATAAAATCTAATCTAATCTTTGTTAATATAATTCACAAAATAGATCAAAGTTGAATTTATCGCTTCAGTAAACTAATTGTTTATTATAGTTAAATTATTTATTCAGTCTATATTGTCTATGGCTTTGATTGGTCAGGATTTCATTAATTAGTTCTGTGGTACAATAAATTGGCTAAATTCTTATTTAATATTTTTGTATGCAAGACGGCAATACTCTTGGTTGTCAATATATATGTACATATCTGCAACTTGCCTTTCTATACTCGTATAAGTATGTACATACGTGGGGATTAACAAAAGTTCGGTCAGTTGGTGACTTTCAATTTGTTTTTGTTAAATCCAAAAATACCAAATCCTTTACAGTTACTTTATTAGTCTTCCTTTCAAATTTTAGAACGATCGGCTAAAATGGAGACGAGAAAACCCAGGATAGCTGAGGATAGGTCAGACGAAATTCCACCATCAACGCAAACTGAAATTCGTCATGTGATTCTCTTCGGATTTCGGCGTAATTTACAGCCAATACAAATATTCAGTGAATGCCAAATTGCATGTGAAACGATTGCACCGTCTTTAAAGACAATTTCTAAGTGGTTCCGAAGATTCCAGACCGAACATTTTTCCGTAGGTGACGAGCCCCGAGAATGTCGACCAAAATCTTCCACTGGTGACGCCTCTGTAGCTCTGGTGAAGTCCAAAATTGACGAATACCCTCAAGAAATAATTGCAAATGAATTGTGCTTAAATGCGATTGTGTAGAGAAGATAAAAAAGGACAAAGGTTAGCAATAAATACAAAAAGAATTTTTTTTTGTTTTTTTTCTGGTCAACTTACCGAACTTTTGCTAATCCCCTCGTACATAAACTCTAGTTTTTGTTGTCAATGAGGAAAGCTGAAAATGCAAAAATATACGCAAGTTTGTTGCTGCTCATGAAATTACGTTTGACTGGCTATCAATGTCTGTTAAAAAAAGTAGAAAAAGCTACAACTGGCATAACCTGACACAAATCACTTCAATTTTCTGCTGCAACATCGCTTCAAAATCAACGAAAAGTATTTACACGCATTTTATTTATTTTTTTTTTGTTTTATTTCATTTCAGTTAAATTTACTTCATTTTGTTTTTTTAATTACTTTAATTTTATTATGTTATATTTAATTTTTAATTTCTTCTAATTTCACTTTGTTTTATTTTTTATTTTATGTTATTTAATTTAATTTAATTTAATTTAATTTTATTTTACTTTATTTTACTTTATTTTATTTTATTCTATTTTATTCTATTTTATTTTATCTTATTTTATTTTATTTTATTTTATTTTATTTTATTTTATTTTATTTTATTTTACTTTATTTTATTTTATTTTATTTAATTTTATTTTATTTTATTTTATTTTATTTTATTTTATTTTATTTTATTTTATTTTATTTTATTTTATTTTATTTTATTTTATTTTATTTCATTTTATTTTATTTTATTTTAATTTATTTTATTTTATTTTATTTTATTTTATTTTAGTTTATTTTATTTTATTTTATTTTATTTTATTTTATTTTATTTTATTTTATTTTATTTTATTTTATTTTATTTTATTTTATTTTATTTTATTTTATTTTATTTTATTTTATTTTATTTTATTTTAGTTTATTTTATTTTATTTTATTTTATTTTATTTTATTTTATTTTATTTTATTTTATTTTATTTTATTTTATTTTATTTTATTTTAGTTTATTTTATTTTATTTTATTTTATTTTATTTTCTTTTATTTTATTTTCTTTTATTTTATTTTATTTTATTTTATTTTATTTTATTCTATTCTATTTTATTTTATTTTATTTTATATTATATTATTTTATTTTATATTATATTATTTTATTTTATATTATATTATTTTATTTTATTTTATTTTATTCTATTTTATTTTATTTTATTTTATTTTATTTTATTTTATTTTATTTTATTTTATTTTATTTTATTTTATTTTATTTTATTTTATTTTATTTTATTTTATTTTATTTTATTTATTTTATTTTATTTTATTTTATTTTATTTTATTTTATTTTATTTTATTTTATTTTATTTTATTTTATTTTATTTTATTTTATTTTATTTTATTTTATTTTATTTTATTTTATTTTATATTATTTTATTTTATATTATTTCATTTTATTTATTTTAATTAAAATTAGTTTAATTTAATATAATTTTTTTTTGTTTTATTTTAATTTTTTATTTTATTTTCTCTTACTTTCATTTATTTCATTTTTTTATAATTTATTTGATTTTTTTGTGTTTTTATTTCACTTTGTCTTAATTTATTTAAGTTAAATTTATTTTATATTTTGATTTTATTTATTTTTATTCTTGTTTTTATTTCATTTTAAATTATTTTGTAATATTTTATTTATTTATTTTTTTCTTATTTAATTTAATCGATTTTATGTTATTTTTTATTTAATTTTATTTATATTGTTTATCTTATTTAATTTAATTTTTTTTATTATTTTATTTTATTTTATTTAACTTCATTTTATATTTTATTTGGTTTTATATTATTTAATTTCATTTAATTTTTTTATTTCATTTTGTGCAATAATTTTTTTATTTTATTTCCTTTAATATAATTAATTCTAATTTTATTTTATTTTACTTCATTTCATTTTAGTATTTTATTTTTTTTTATTTCATTTTTATATTTTATGTTTATTTTATTTTTTTACGTTCTCAAACTTTTTTTTATTTTTTAATTAATATAATTTAATTTTTTACTTTCATTTCATTCTATTTTATTTTAATTTTTCATATTTTATTTTAATTTGTTGTATTTTATTTTACAAATTTTTATTTCATTTTAATTTCTTTTATTTTTCTATATTGTCATTTTTTTATTTTATTTTATTTTTTTTAATTTCATAATTAAATTAAATTTAATTTTGGTCTTTCATTTCTTTTAATAGTGTTTGTTGCCTAAGGAGATTATATATGGTACTACCCGTCGCACACCTTAACTTTAGGCCAGCTCGGATATATGTACTCGTGGCATGGTTCCGATTTACATCTGTACATACTCGTATGTACATAAACACTTTTCTAGATCATATGACCAGTTGCCGGTTGTCACCTAAACGGTAGTCGAGTTAAATTCCGCAAACAAGTTGCTGCACGTGACAGTGTTACGCATGACAGTGCAATGTACGCATGCGTACAAGGAAACAAGGAAATCGAAATAAAACCAGAAAAGTAAAAATAAAGTGCATAAAAGTAAAATGTTCATGACATAATTCGGCTATTTAAAGAATAGTGTGGAAATGTTGATAATTTAGTTTTTATGACCAAAACAGTTACAGCAGTACTAGGGCGACTTGTCTTACTTCAACATAAAATATATATACATATATATGTATGTATATTTAACAAAACATTTTTCACTTACACCATTTCATAATAAAGTCAAATTTTTATTGTACGAGGAAGGCCTTACATATCAAACGCATAAAAGCTCGTTAAACCGGACAGCCGGTCCACGTATTTGTCTGCCAACTTTTCAATCAGCTGACTTAAAAATGGTTTGTTTTGCCAAGAAACATCAACTCAATCAGCTGTATGGCAACAAGTCAGCCTAAAAGCACAGAAGCAACATTTGTCATTTGATCGGCCAGCGTGCAAGGCGGAAAACCATTGTTGATAGAGTGTCTGTTCCATATCAAATATCAAGCGATTTTTATTTTAATCATGCGAATGCAAATTCATGCACCTATTTGTGTGTATATGTATGTACGAATATATGTATATACCTATAATTGACGTTTTACAACCACTGAAGGAATTTTCGCTCCTCTTTCTCCTACTAAGCCGCCTCGGAATGGCTGGTGGGTTTCTTTAAGGAGATATATACGTGTAGAACTCTAAAGTTGATTAATGAATTTGATCTTTTAGCCTTAAAATTTCTGTGAAGAATCATCCCTATTACCTGTGTCTGATTTCGCTCATGTATAACACCAAAAGTATGAATAAATCTCATTTTAATAATGTTTAATAATATTAAACACCATTTAGGTATACATATATACACACATATTATCCCACATTATTCTAATTGGAACCTTATGTTTATTAATTAATGCGATCACGACTAATCTGTATGCATATAAATAAATATGTATGTATGCAATTGGCAAAGTGCAGACGTCTCCATGCAGTCTCCATTTGCAAATGTGTCGACAAACAGTGACAATAGCCATGTGGGTTAGGCATACCTATGCACATACATACATATATACATATGTTTTTTTTTTTGGAGAAAAAATTATTTAAATTTTGCCAAGTAACGCAATAATTTTTTACTCTACTTTTTGCCTCTCTTCGCTGATAGCTCTAAATTTTCTAATTATATTCAATAAATAATTATTTTTTTATGCATTTGTTGTTGGTGTTATAAAGCTTAATATTATTCGGTATTATAAATATTGTATTTTTATTTGGTTCCCCGAAAGCAGATTTTGTCGGTCTTTAAAAAGAAAAGCAATTCAAAAACTAATTTAAAAATTCACGTATTAAATTTACTTGATTCTTTTCATTTTTAGCGCTATTTTTGTGTGCAAAATTGTTATCAAATACATATAATATTAAAATTTTTTCATAGCGACCGCAATAACAGAGTGGTTAGCATTACGTACTGCCATTAGGAAGGCCAGGGTTCGAATCCTGCTTCGACCAACATCAAAAAACTCTCTTTCTAATTGGAATCGCCCCTCGGCAGGTAATGTCAAGCCCGCCCAGTGTGCTTCTGACATGAAATGAAAGGTCCTCAAAAAACCATCAGCCGTTTGGAAGCGGCTTAGCATAAATCGGAGATCCCTCTTTTTTTTACAAAAACATTAAGACGCAAAACCACAAATTGGACGAGGAGCTCGGCCAAATATCGCTTCAGCGGGTACTGAGCCCAAATTATATTTGTATACACATACATAGGTACACATATAGGTATTATGAATAAAAAAAATATTAAGCTCAATAGGTTAAGGGGTTGCATGTGTTTACTTGGGTAAAAAATTGTCACTTTTTAATTTGTTTTCTGTTTGAAATATTAAATATTTCATTCTAATATTTTGATATGTTGACGGTACACATTTCACAAAAAAATTACGTAGGCTGCTATATATAGGTCTGGCCTAGGCAACACTAAGTGGTGCCAGGTGCAATCTGACATTTCCAGACAGAAAGTTTGACATTTTTTAGCATAACATCACTCAAACGTTTTGTCACTTAATCGTGAATTGTTTTATTTACAGGGAATTAAATCGGTAAAATTCATCTCGGCAAAAAAATGGAATTAACTCGTGAACATTTTCGTACGATCATTTTTCACAACTTTCGACGTGGATTATCACGACAAGAATGCATCGATGAACTAAAATCTTTGTATGGCTTTGAAGCACCATCCTATAGCACTATGGAAAACTGGTACAACGAATCTAATCGTGGCCGATGCTCGCTCAAAGACGAATTCCGTGAAGGTCGTCCAAAAACAGCCGTTGTGCCAGAAAACATCGATGCCGTACGTGAACTGATAATGCAAGACCGTCATGTAACATACCTTCAGATATAGGCATGCCTATGCATTTCTCCCACCAGCATACATTCGATATTGCATGAACACCTGGCCGTAAAAAAGGTTTGTTCTCGTTGGATCCCGCACAATTTGACAATCGCTCAAAAAAAAGGCTCGTGTGGATTGGTGTAAAGAAATGCTGAAAAAATACGATCGCGGTGCTTCAAAGGACGTTTATAAGATCGTCACATGTGACGAATCATGGATCTATGCGTATGAGACCGAAACAAAACAGCAATCGACCGTGTGGGTCTTCCAAATCCAAAAAAAAAACCATTTTCGTTGATAAATATTCGTATTTTCATTATTAGGCCAGAAATATATATAGCAGCCTACGTATAAAAATTTTGGTTAAAAAATTCTGGCATTTCAGGTAGCACTTTCGAAAGATGAGCCCATTTGAAGTAAAATAAATTAATAAATATACAATATGAAAGAAAATAAAGGGAAGGAATTTAAATTTGGATTTTTACAATACCAGAACTTCTTACTCCAATCAACTGTATGTAGAGATATTTTAAATTGATAAATCAGAGGAAATCAGTTCTTTTTAATCGGAAACTCCATCATCTTTACTGGCGTAGACACCGCTTAAGCGAATATAGCCGAGTTAACAACGGCCCGCCTCTCATTTCTTCTTTTCGGTGTTCTCTACCTGATCTTTGCAATCCTCTGCTACCACGGCCGAGTACTGCATAGAAAACTTTCAAAGCTTGAGTCCTGATCATCTGACCCAGCCAGCAGGAACAATCTTCTCTAAGAGTCATCGTTAGCCTCATTTTTTATCATTTGGCTTTCAATTATCTAAAAACCATCGCCATATTATATTCTAAGGATCTACAGACTGCACCAATGCAGGATTTTTTATTATTATTTTATTTTAAAGATTATGTCTCTTGTTACAGTCTTTTTTAAGAATACCGCCACCGTTTAGTAATATTCAGGATTTGTTATTATTCAAGAAAAATATGCATCCTTTCAAAGTCTCCTATTTGTATATTACGGTCATTTCATGTATTTGAGAGATGATAAAATAACCAATAGCGAGTTTTTTGCCACCTTTAAACTGCATTTTCTCAAAAACCCAAAATTTTTAAGTACAGAATCGAGTTCTACTCATAAAAGCCATTTTAAATAAAGGTCACTAATTTTTTATACAAAATTTTGTTGGTTTTGATATACATACATATATGGTAATGCTAACCTTTACTTCATTTTCTTTCTACACAGGTTCATAAAAACGGTTCATATTTGTTTTGCAATAATTATTTTTGTTGCTACAACTACCTGGGCACGTCCACAACGTTTTGCACATATCGCTGTTATCGAAAATGAAGCCTATGAACAAACCTTGCCCAACGCACTGCGCAATCCATTCTATAAGACGCCGCGTGTACGTGAAGCGTTAGCCAAGTCAAGTTGGTTTGGACCGGGCGAGGAGCCGGTAATTAAAATATAACACAAATATTAATAAAAATAAACAAATAAACCAAAATAAAAATTAAATAATAATAAAAAAAGAAAAAATAATAACAAACAAAAAAGCAAAAATTAATAAAAAAAAGCGAAAAAAAATAAAAAAGAGGAACAAAAAAACTGATAACAAAAGAAAAAAATATATTTAAAAAAATAAGTGAAATAAAAATTATATTGAAAAAATAAATAATATTTAAAAAATATATTAAAAAGGGAAAATAAATAAAATTCCAATAAAAAAATAATAATCAAAAATAATAATAAAAGAATGCCAAGAAAGAAAATATATATATAAATAAAGATGTAAGAATAAAAAAAAATAATTTTATCAAAAAATAAAAAGGTTAAAAATTAAAAGAAGAAAAAATTAAAATATTATAAAAAAGTACAAGAATAGAAATTATAGTAAAAAATATACTTAAAAATGGAAAATGAAAAAAGAATAATAAAATATTGCTAAAAAGGAAAATTAATATAAAAATAAAAGAACAAAAAAGGTTAAAAATGAAAAGAAGTAAAAATTAATTTATTATAAAAAAGTAATTTAATTTAAATCTATAAGAAAAAATAGAAAAAAGGGAAAATAAAAATAACACTAATAACAAACAAAATAATAAAAGGAGTTTTAAAAAAAAATAAAATGAATATCATATAAAAATAAAATTAGCAGCAACTAAAAATATTAAAAATAAAATGAAGGAAATTATTTAAAAAAAGTAAAAAAAATTATGGTAAAAATATACTTAAAATACTAAAAAAAATAAACAAATAAATATTAAAAACAAATATTAAAAAGGGAAAATAAATAAAATACTAATAAAAAATATAAATAAAATATTGATAAAAAAGAAATACGTGTAAATATAAAAATAAAATTAACAGAAAATAATAATATTAAAAATGAAAAGAAGTAAAAAGTAATATAAAATAAAAAAGGAAAAAAAATTAAAAATTATTAAAAACAATAATTTAATTTAAAACTATAAGAAAACATAAAGTAAAAAAATATAAAACTAATTAAAAATGAAAAATAAAAATAAAATAATAAGAGTTTCCTAATAAATATAAAAATAAAATTAACAGAAACTAAAAATATAAATTCAAATAAAAAGAAGTAAAAATTAATTTAAATAAAAAAGTGAACAAATTAAGAAGTAATCAAAACCAAATAAAATAATAAATAAAAAAACAATTTAAAAGTAGTAATAAAAATATAAAAATAATATAATAAATAAAAAATTAAAGAAATAAAAAACAAAAAAATATATTTAAAAAGAAAATGAAAATAATTGAAACAAAAAAAAAATATTATAAAGAGAAATAAAATAAAAACTAAAAGAGGATAAAAATTAAAATAAAATAACAAACAAATCAACAAAAATTAAGCAACAATTAAAAAAAGGAAAGATAAAAAAATAAAATTAAAAAACAAAACAACTACAATAATTAAAAAACTAATAAGAAATATTAAAAAAAGAAATTAAATAATAAAAAAATTGAAAAAATAGCAAATAAATAAAAAATAAAAATAAATATTTAAAAGGGAAAATAAACAAGAACAATAAAAATTTAAAAGTAAAATTCAAATAAAATTAAGAATAAGCATAAAAATTTAAATAAACAAATATTAAAAAAGGAAAAAATAATAATTAAAATGATAAAAAAGAATACAAAAAAGAATTTATAAAAATAGAAATTTAAAAGAAGTAAATTTATAATAAATAAAAATCGAACAAAAAAATATTAAATAGAAAATAATTAAAAATCGATAAAAAATATTAAGAAATGAAATTAAATAAAAAACAGTAAAAAAGCTATAAAAAAAAAATAAAATAAATAAAAAATTAAAAGAATTAAAAAGTAAACTAAAAAAAAAACAATAAAAATAACAAATCAAAAATCATTTAAAAATATGTAAAAAAAATATATAAAAAAGAAAATAAAAATTAAAAGAGGTAAAATTTAACATAAAATAAAAAAGTTAAAAAAATAAGAAAAAAGGCATATATTAAAATATTTTAAATAAAACTAAATAAAATAATGAAATCTGAAGACTTGAAATAAATTTACTTACAGGTATATGATCGTCAAGCAGAGAAAATACCACGTGCGGAGATCTTCAATGTACTGGCACATGCCGGATTTATTAATCATAACGGAAATTTGATTTAAGCCATACAGATGTGTGAACCAGAACTTGGCGTACATACAGGGTCGCTTTGGAAATTTTGAATATTTCCCAATACAGATCATTTTTAGGGCATACAGGCAGACATACCTATGTAGGTATGTATGTAGGTATATTTAGTAAAGCTATCGCTTTTATTCACAGATGAAAAAGAACGGACTTTTTTTTATTGGCAAACAAATTTACACAAAGTTATTATGTATGTATGTGTTTTATTACAGCGGTTTCATTGTACATATTAAAATAAATTTCATTGCAGTCATTAACTTTAAGTATTGTCCATTTGTAATTTATGAAAAAAATTACATTATTTGTATACTGTACATACACACAAGCATATGCATATATTATAAATATAAAATAAAATAAAAGTAAAAAACACTTTAAAGCGGATTTTAAATAAAGTGTAGCTATGTATGTGAGAAATGTGCGATTTGGTATTCTCCTTTTTTAACTATTGTTTATACAATACATATTTAAATATTTTCTAATATTTTTGTTTGCATATTTTTTGCTTTTAGTTTATTACAACATTTTACTTTGTAAAATTTTCAATGGATGCAATCATTAATTTAAAATTCTAACTCTACACTGGCTACAGCAATACGTTTCAGCTGCGCCTCGTTGTCTTGCCGTTGTGTTGCAGCAGTTTTCGCTGCATTTGCGCTGATTTCCTCATTTTTCAAAATCAAACTTTTACGTTTCTTCAACTCCAGCGCCTCATCTACCATCTCGACGTCTTCATCCATTGCGGCGGCATGTTTTGTGTTATTCCCATTCATACTTTCCTTCTCTGGGTTTTCGTCTTCTTCTTCGGTTTCATCATCGTCCGAGTGTTCGGCACCATGACCATTCATAAAAGCACTACTACCACCATTCAACATTTTTCTTCTATTATATAGTGGTTTTCCAGACTTTACAAATGTTTCTCCTTTGTTTGTGTCGGCATCTTTCGAAGATGAGTCAGCAGTTTTAAGGAGAGACTTAACAAAATCGGCAGCGAGGAGACTTAGTGGCGGCATTGTATGTGTGGACATGTCAATTAGCTATGAAAAATTAAAAGAGAATACAATTTTTCCATTAATAATAGATTGTTAAAAATATATATATGTATGTCGAATATAAATATAAGCTACTAAAAAAATTCGAGATATTAATAAAAAAAATATTTAGACGATGTGCAAATGATGATAAAAGGACATACAGAAAATGAGAAAAGTGTTTTGTTATCAGATCTGGGCTGTAAATTTTTATTTTTAATTTTTTATCTTGTCTTTCAAATGGTCTGAGGCTTTCAAAAACAAGAAAAAAGAGCTGCCGCCATTACGAAATCTTCATACCTTTACTTTAAATAGCCTTAAGACTTCTTTGATAATATTCAGTAAGAATTTATTATGAAGATGTCCCACGATGTGGAAGGCCGAAATGTCGATAAAATAATGGAAATCGTCGAGTCTGATCGTCATGGGAGCACTGTTTCGATTACCACGGAGCTAAACATTGCACAAAAAACAGTTTGGAACAATTTAAAAATGGTTGGATTCACAAAAAAGCTTGATGCATGGGTGCCGCACGAGTTAACGAGAGAGAAACCTCTAGGACCGAACTTCTATCAGCGAAACGCTGCTGAATCGTAATAAAATCGACCCATTTCTGAAGCGAAGGGTGATTGGTGATAAAAAGTGTATCAGCAAGGAAAAGAGTTGGGGTGGAAGCCCAATGAACCCGCCCAAACGGTTTACAAGGCAGAATTGACGTCGTTTGTTGAGGGTTAGGTGAGACTGGCCAGGAATCTTCCACCATGTGCTGCATCCCCGCGGCCAAACTCTTAACTCGGACCTGCATTGTCCGGAATTGGACCGTCTGAAGGAAGTAATCGCCCAGAAGCGCCCAGCTTTGGCCAACAAAAGGGGGGGTTGTGTTTCATCAGGACAACGCCAGACCACATACATCGATAGTGAGTCATCAGAAACTCCGAGAGCTTATAGTTCGGAGCTCGCACCAAACATGAAACCAAATCTTCTCATAAAAACTGAAAGAAAGTTGCTTCGGAGTGACATAATCGGTAGTCATCGACACAAGGGAAGCAATCAAATTGCACCTAGAGCAGACTAAGGGTTCGATGCTTCTTCTATGCTACTTTCATGTTAGGGTCTAAGCCATATTGAGTATTTATAACTTATAGTCAACAGCGATGAGACCCATTTCCCGCTCAATGAGTATGTAAACAAGCAAAACTGGCGCATTTGAGACGAAGAGCAACTTGAAGGGATTCAAGAGCTGCGATTTCATCCTGAAAAAATAAGGGTTCGGTGTGGTTTGTGGGCCGGTGGAATCAACGGTTGATATTTCTTCAAAAATGATGACGGTGAGAACGTAACCGTTATCAATCAATGGATTTATTAAGAGAACAATTCGGTGGGCAGACAATTTGTCCGTTTTGAGCCGGTCGGTAAGGCATGACTGTCGTAATTTGAGGAATATTTTTGCGGTTACAACAACAACTTTTTCCTCTGGGGGTTATGTAAAGTGTAAAGTCTATCCGGACAATCCCACTTCGATTCAGGAGCAAAACATCACGCGAGTCATTCGCGAGCTACCAGTCAAAATGCTCGAATAAGTCATCGAAAATTGTACTCAACGGATGGAACATCTGAGACGTAGCCGCGGCCAACATTTGAAAAAGATAATCTTCAAAAAATAAATGTCAAAGACTATTCTTTCGAATGATAATAAATATTCCCCATTAAATTGGAATTTTCTGCGTTTCTTTTCTTTAAAAAAGTAGGCTACCTCGAAATGGATCACCCTTTATAAGCCAATTGCATTGCGCGTTTGATCCTCTTCGAACAAAAGTTAAAAATAATTTCAATCATACAAAAACAAGAAATAAATCATTAAAAGTCACTCACAAAAAAGACCACAAGCAGCGATTACGTCGCTCACAGGATGTCATGTATTATTATAGCTTCGGAAAGCAGATTATTTCAATTTAACGCGCAATTATAAAAGTCAATAAATATATTTTTTTGCTACTATTTTCACAGATAACTTGTGCAATTCAAAGCAAACAAATCAGTTATCAATTAGAGACTCATGGCGTGGACACACCTACGCACAACTAATACCGTTCGCAATGACGCAAAATGAATTAATTTCAAAAAAAAAAATGTGAAAAATGCAAATACTGCACGAAGAATTCTTCTTCAGATATGAAACACGAGCTGTGAGATTTTCAAAATTTTTTACGACGCTAATGTTGCCAAAAAACACTTAATTTTTCTAACATTGTTGCAGCGGTTTACAAAAACCCAGTGTACCCAGATCGAGAAGTGAGTTAGATCAGAGGGGTTTAGTGGGCACGTAAAGGGGTTATTACTGTCGTGTCCACTGATAACAGGTCCTCATCGCGGTGTTCAGATAGGGTTGAAACTTCTTCATCTACGTCTCGCTAGTTCGCTGCGTCCAAATCGATGCGACATAATTAACGACTGGCCGACCCAAATTGCCTTTAATAAGTAAGTTGCTAGCAACATTTCTTTGGCTCTCCCTAGATGCTGCCGACTAGCGATTTGGGGATATTTTTGTGGCTCTGTACTATGAGGGAAAATCTCAATCGTAAGCCCTTCACTTCGCTGCATGTTGTCTAATGCGACTCCCAGTTACTTGAGGTTGTTCTTTGTCGGAATTTTGACGTCGTCGACTTTTACATTCAGTTCCAGCCGGCACTCCGCCGTTCAGCGAAGTCGGGTCCTTATATCGAAAGGACCCGGATTTTAAATCTGGCCAAGGACTGTCACTCCCGCAATGTTCCCCGAAAACCAATACGGGGAATATTTTGCGGTTACGACAACTTCAGAGAAACGCCGTTCGATAGTGAAGGGAGCTTCGGAATACAAAAATTAAACAAAAGTGAGGAGAGGGCACCACCTTGCAGAACTCCTTGCATAGTTTTTCGTAGTTTTGAGTTTTGATCTATAAAAAATCTGCAAATGATTCTCGACTACTCAAGTAATTCATGGTCCACCTTTTTCTCCCCGGCGGTAATGACCGCTAATAGCACTGTGTGATGGATCATATGAAACTTTTGACAGAGAGTCAGTGCTTCCTTACGGTGTTAAGTGCTGTGTACTTTGCGTAAGCCATGCTGATGAGCTGCTGGACACAGGTGGTGAGTGAAAGACGAAAGGTGCAAGATATCATATGTCTTTGGTACTGGTTAGAGGAGAGATATTTGCAGAAACTATTCTAGTTTGTTAGCAGGTTTCCCCGGTTTTTAGTATCGGGACCGCACTCTACCTCTGTTTCCACATACTGAGTATTATTAGAGTGATAAGAGACTGAGTGAGGACCTTGATGACGAGTTCTGTTCCAGCTGAACGCTGATTTTTTAGAATACACATGGATTTTGTCAACCGTATTGTTATCGCGTCTCGTCGGATTTTATAACGATTTTACGGTGGCTTAATGACTGAAACAATCGATATGGCCGACAAGTATCACCTATCTAGTTTCTTCTAATATCGCATATTATTATTTTTGATGGATAAGGGACGGTATGAAATTGGCTCTTCAGCCGGTTTGTTTAGTACCGACATAATTGCAATTTTTAAAGTTTAATTAGGAGTTTTTACTAGACCTTTTGGCATTTACAAATCTTAACGCAGCTTTTTACCACCTCTTCGGTAACTAATTTCACGTCCAGAACTGCAGGCTCATATGCTCGTAGTAGTCGGTCGTTCATTTCCGTAGAGTAGACGGTTTCCAAGACGTTAATCAATAGTCCGGGAAGGTTGGCATTATAGACAATTGAATGTGTACACATAAGAGTCGAGTTGCTCGTTTAAGGTAATAAGATACTACACCAAAACGACTTGACTTGACTTGACTTGACTTGAGTTAATAAGAAACTGCAGACTTTCGGAAACATTGAAAGCTATATGATGTGTAAGAACTCTTTGCTTTTAAACTATTCATGTGTAAAAATATAGAGCTCAATTATAAAATCAAGAAAATGTCCCTACAATTTATATTTCATCTACATGTTATTTTCCAAAGATGTTACAAACTGATTCTTAGGTATACTTGCGATTTTCATTGAGCAAAGGATCATGCGGTAGAGGATCTGATTTAAAACTCTGTAAAACTTTTAATCACCCTCAATTTTGATCTCTCATTTTTGCACGAAATTATATAAATATGTCTTTCATACATATGGTACAATAATATATTAGACGTATCTTCGCATGACAGATAATTCTAAAAATATATTAAACAGCATTAAAATGCAAAAATTTACCAGGAACAAATGACGAAAGATCAAAGTTTATAAAGTGATAGTGGTCGATAAGCCTATCGCAACCAAAATTTTTTTTTCATTTTTTTATACACTTTTTTTTAATTTTTTGTATTATTATATTTTTCATGTTTTTATATTCCTATAAATTCGTTGATATTTTTATACTTTTTATAAACACTTTTTAAATTTTTTTATGTACATTTATATTTTTTGTATTCATTTCTTATTTTTATATTTCTATTTTATTTTTTTAACCATTTTTTATATTTTTTTATATTTCTTATATTTTATTATATATTTTATTTATTTTACTTATTTTATATTTTTTTATATTTTTTGTATATATTTTTATTTTCTTATATATACGTGTATTTATTTTTTTATATATATTTATATTTTTTTATATATATTTATAGTTCTTTATATTTTTTACTTTTTAATATTCTTTACTTTTTTAAATTTTTTATATTTTTTGATTTTTATTTTTCTATACTTTTTATACATTTTTTGAAATTTTTTTACATTTCTACCTTTTTTATATTTTTTACCTTTATTCATATTTTTTACCTCTTTTATAATTTTTATAAATTTTTTTATTATTTTTTATATTTTTTTTTATTATTTTTTATATTTTTTTTTTTATTATTTTTAATTGTTTTTTTTTATATTTTTTATTGTTTCTTATATTTTTTTTATTATTTATATATTTTTTTATTTTTTGTATAAGTATATTTATATTTTTTTTCTAATTGTTTATATTTTTTTATTTTTTTTTGTATATTTTTTTTATTATTTTGATATTGTATTTTTTTACATTTTTATATTTTTTTATATTTTTATATTTTTTATATTTTTATATTTTTATATTTTTAAATTTTTTTAAATTTTTTTTTTATATTTTTATATTTTTTTTATATTTTTATATTTTTTTTTGTATTTATATATTTTTTTATATATAAATATTTATTATTTATATATTTTTTTATATTTTTATATTTTTTTTTTATATTTTTATATTTTTTTTATATTTTTATATTTTTTTTATATTTTTATATTTTTTTTATATTTTTATATTTTTTTTAAATTCTTATATTTTTTTTATATATTTATATTTTTATATTTTTTATATTTTTATTTTTTTATATTTTTTTATATTTTTTATATTTTTTATATTTTTTATATTTTTATATTTTTTATATTTTTATATTTTTATATTTTTTATATTTTTATATTTTTTATATTTTTATATTTTTTATATTTTTATATTTCTATACATTTTTCGGACCAATTTCATGTATATACATGTAGGGTATAAAAACCAGATCGCTGTGTATCTATGAGTAAAAAGTTGAAAGTATCAAAGCTATTAAGCAGTCATCAGCGCACGCGAGTGAAATGATAACTTACGTGCATACATACGAGTATGTATAGAATAGCTAATCTGATTTCACAAGTCAAACCGCTTGTATTATGTTTTCAGAATTTTTTTATTTGATCACACAACAATTCCCGATTTACATCGAAATGAAGATCGTATTGAATTCGAAAACTCGAAAACTCCATACTCAAGTTAATTTCTTAATTTTTTTTTTAATATATTTTAGTTTTTTCGCATGGTCCTTTTTATAATTATATGATGCATCTTCTCGGTGGTTCTATCAGAAAAAACGCAAAAATCAATTTCTGATATGACAGAGGACGATGAGCCGATGAGGCATTTAAATCAACGTAATGATGGTTTTTAATTTTAAACAAATAACATAAATATATTGTATTACAACTTGTAAGCGAAAAACTGTGGCAATAACAGGGTGTGCTATGGCAGACGCCGGTGCGCTAAAAATATTACAAGGGCAATAAGGACACATTTTGCTGAGAAGCGAATGTCGCTATCGAGTTGAGCTGCGGCGTAAATGTTTGAAAGCCAAACTCAAGTTAAGCGGTTATAATTTATGATCACCGGAATATTTTTGAAAAAATGTATGTACTCGTAATATAAATAATATGTAACATACATACATATTCATATGTAAATATTTATAATCCAATTTTTCTTTTATTTTTATAGCGAGGTTGTTGTAACGTTAAGCGATAGCGAAATCGCTAAAAAGCGATAATGATTCAAAAGGAAAAAGTGCTCTGCAATATTTTATAGAAATTTTACATTTGCTCGGTTAAAAAAAAAATAAAAAATTCGCTGGTGAAAACTGGATTAAGCATGTCAGCACTTACGGAAGCTGCTCCAAGGCAAACAGAAGTTATGAACCCAACAATAAGAGTACACTTGACGTGATGACGAAGCCGTTACTGGATGCTGGCTGAAGCTAAATGAAGCACGCGTTTTTAATAAACAAGAAAGGAAGAGATAAATTTAAGTGGAACCAAGCAATATATGCTGCTTTAGTGAACTAGAAATTCAAGTCGTTGCGAGTCAGTTTTAGTAATTAATTCAGGAAAGGAACCTAGGCTTATTCATTATTTATGTATGTAAGTATCTATCTGTAAGTCTATATCTATTGGGTTGTAACATAAGTTAACACTACGAACTTTTTTGCATTTTGAGTTATTTTACAACGATTTATTTTGTTGTTTAGCAAAGTGTATATATTCATCCGAAAGACCTCTTCCTCTTCTATAAAACTGTTTTATTTATTTTTTTGGATAATTTAATTGTTTGCCATTTTTCAGATTCAGAAATGGAAAATCCAGGAGGAAAAAATCAACATTTTCGACAACAGTTTTTTTTGCCGAGCAACAAAGTGCTTTTTGTATCGAATAATCGTAGGAGATGAAAAATGGTTTGGTGGGGCTGGGAAGGCATGCTGTACTGGAAAATGCTCGAACGACACGCCACTGTCAACAAGGGGCTCTACATTGCCCAGCTGAATCGTGTAAAAGACCTGATAAACATGGCCAAGTCATCTTGCTTCACGACAACGCCAGGCCCCATGTTGCCCAAAAGCACTCCAAGAGCTCGAATGGGAGCTTCTTCAGAATCCACGGTATTCTTCGGATCTTGCACCTACCGACTATCACCTTTTCCGCTCTCTGTCAAACCAAATAAGGGGTGTTACCTTCGATGGCGAAGAGGACCTTAAAATCTCAACAACTTCTTCGACAGCAGACCGGCCTATTTTCGGCGAAACGGCATCAACAAATTGGTCGAGCGGTGGAAGGAGGTCGTAAACAGTAACGGAGAATACATCATTGATTAATTTATTATTATAATTATTGTTTTTTGTTCAAATAAATCTCTGTGACAAAAACTCTACGAACATATGTTGCAAGCCAACATATCACTCTTTCTCATTTGTAGAAAGAAAAAGAAAGAATCTGAAATGCGTAAGTACGAAGAATTGTAGCTGACGACCAACAGAGCAAATTCACGAAAATTTACCAAAATATGAGTCGATATAAATCACTTGATTTAAAGAACGAAATAGGTTAGCTGGTAACTGACGTTCAGAACAGATGCAAATTGTTTTGATAATGAAAGAGGACAAAACGAAATACCTTCTGTCATCAAAAAACAGTCAGCACAGTAGCACCCTTGAAATCCTACACAGTCACTCTTACCAACAAGGGCTACTTTGGAATTATTAAAGTCCTCTTTCGACGAACAAAGAGAAAACTTCGTCGCTTCTCATTCCCGACCTGATATATGTTAAAGCAGCATGGACGACGTAGATGTCCGAAGAGTCGGTATTAAATATTAGAACTTTTCGAAAGAAAGTGTTGAAGAAAACTCAGGTTTGTCTATTCCTGGTCGTTCTTCGGAATTGGGGATTCCACAAACGTATTTTGCATAAAGACTTGGGTTTTAAGGTTTATAAAGTTTAGTTAACACAAGAACTGATGACGGCCGATCATCAATAACGTATGTGTCTTTGCTGACTGGGTGCTTAAAATGCATGAAAATTATACGGAATTTCATCGGAAAATCATATTGACTAATGACTTCCACCTCGATGGCTATGTCAATAAGTAAAACTGTCGCATCTGGGGTTCGGAAAACTCAAGATTTATTGTTCAAAAGCCTCTCCATCCCCAACGTGTAACTGTATAGCGCGGTTTCTGGTCCGGCAGTGTCATTGGACCTTTCTTTTTTCGAAAATGAGGCTGGAGCAACAGTTACGGCGGAAGGATTAATGATTTTTTACGGCTGGAATTAGCTGGTATTGATTTGAACAACGTTTCCTTTCAACAAGACGACGCTACATGCCACACAAGCAGCGATACTATCGATCTTTCAAGGGAAAAGTTTCCGGATCGTGTTATATCTTGCAGAGGTGTTCTCGATTGACCACAGATATCTTGTGATTTGAGCCCTTGCGGTGTGGCGGATGGGGTCCACGTGAAAGATAAGCTCTACGCCAACAGGCCAACGTTGATTCAAGACCTCAAAGATGGAATTCGTGAAGCTAGAGGGCATACAGCAGCCACTTTGCGTTTTGGTGATGGAAAATTCCATAGAAAGAATACGGTGCTGTAAGCGTAGCCGTGGCGGCCATTTGGTTGATATTGCTTTCCATAATTAATGGCATATCTTCTTCTTTACACCGAAGTAAATATCCGATAATTTATCTAAAAAAAATTTCATTTTTATTTGAATATTAACACCTATTATTGGAAAGCCATGAACATATATAATTGACTCTTTTTCGCCAATTTGAGGTAAGCGTCTTGGTGTTTTTCCAACAAATAGAGCGACCTACAGTTTATTCTAAGCCGCCGTTTTTTTATCAGTTTTGATTTTCGTGTCAGAAATACACTCGGAGGGATTGACATTCCCTGACGATTGCCGACCACAATTAGAAAAATTCATTTTCTATAATTTTGGCTGTTGGTCGGACCATGACTCGAACCTTGGCTTTCAGTATATATCCTAATCAAGCACCGAATATCGTGTATCATTTTACCAGGGGTGTTAGTTGAAGTTTGCCGGATTTACTAGTAGATGTCGCTAGCGATATGTATAAATTTCTATTATTTGGCATGTATGTAATTTTTTTCTATTGACATTAACCTACAAAAATACGCAAGTCACATTCCGCCAAAATAATAGCGTCATATTTGTTTATCTCAGTGAATATGTCGAGTTTCGTTCCAAGTAAATCGCATTTGCGGTGAAACTTATAGTGAACACGCTCCAGTGATTAGAACATGTGAGACATGGTTTCGTCAATTTAAAAGTGGAGATTTCGAGTTGACAGACAATGAACATCCTGGTGCAGCGCAAAAGTTCGAAGACGAGGAATTGCAGGCGTTATTGGATGTTGATCCAACCCAATCGCAACAAAGATTGACAGAAACACCACATGTAACTCGAGGAGCAATTTGCCAACGTTTAAAAGCCATGGTAAAGATCCAGAAGTATGGAAAATTGGTGCCATACCAGCTAAGCGATAAACAAATGGAAAATCGAAAAACCGTTTGTGAAATGCTGCTTCAACGATTCGACAGGAAATCTTTTCTGAATCGAATTTTCACGGGGAACGAAAAATGGATTTATTTTGAGAACCCGAAGCGAAGAAAATCATGGCTTTCCCCTGGTGAACCTGCCCATCGACTGCAAGGCCAAATCGCTTTGGCCGTAAGACAATGCTCTGTGTTTGGTGGGACCAGTGTGGTGTGGTGTACTACGAGTTGTTAAAACCTGGTGAAACGGTGAACACGGATCGCTCTGGACAATAAATGATCAATTTGAATCATGCGTTGATCGAAAAACGGTCGGAATGGGCCCGAAGACATGGCAAAGTTATCTTGCAACATAACAACCCGCCGTCTCATACCGCTAAACTGGTGAAAGACACATTAAAAACAGCTAATTGGGAAATATTATCGCACCCGCCGTACTCTCCAGACCTCGCCCCGTCCAACTATCACCTTTTCGCATCGATGGGACACTCCCTTGCAGAGCAGTGCTTCGCTAATTTTGAAGAAGTCGAAAAATGGCTCGTCGAATGGTTTGCCTCGAAAGAGAAAAAGTTTTTTTTGAATGGTATCCATAATTTGCCTGAGAGATGGGCAAAATGTGTAGAAACCAATGGTCAATACTTTGAATAAAAAAATTTGAGATTCCTCTGAAAATTAAGTGTTTTCTTTATCGAAAAATCCGGCAAATTTCAACTGGTATATTGTTGCAAGCAACTGCTAGCTGAACAAATTTAATGTATTGTACCTTTTTACACAGTACAGTCGGGTATAAAAAGGGGCAACTCAAGTAAATTGCAAACTTCGTAAGTGTGCACAGCTGAAATTATATTGAAAGTAAGACAGTAAGTTAGTATGATAGTAAGTGAGCACGACAGTAAGTCAGTATGTTTGTATTACAGACAGACGTGCCGCTTGCGATCCGCTGACTAAAGTCAAAGACACTTTGCTAATGACAAGCGTGAGATACATACATACATACATATCTAGTAAAGAAATCCAAATGAGTAATACCTATACAATTATTGATATCATCATAAAGACCATTTGACCTGCTATATAAATAATTAAGAACAAGCTCAAACGAGTCATGGACTGCAACATTTAATAGTTAGCTGTAATTGCAGTTACAAAGAGGCATACGAGCTCATAAAAAAAAATGTATAGCGACAATTATGATAAAGATATACTCGCGCACATACTACATGCATACATACATACATAGCATGTATGTTTGTACATGTGGGTGGATTAAATACCCCAAATAAAAACGTCATCACATCAGCAAAAAGACATTTCTATAGCAATATAAAATATGATGCCGCTGACACGCAATCGAAGAGCCGGTGGCGCCAACAATCGCAATATTCTGAACAAAGAGAAGCAATCCCAAAGTAATATTAGTTGAGTTGAGTTGATTTGAGTTCGCGTGCTTACTAAGACACATTTCTGTGAATGAGCGCACTCAGACTTACTGGACCTTTGTGACACCACTACTGAGCCATCTTAGAGAACACTTTCTGAAGCTATTTCTACAAGGAGGTCAAAGAAAAAACTTCTTTGACAGCGATGTCAAACTGTAAAGACCGCTCTCCTTTTACCTTTCTCTGGCAGTGACAAAAATAATCAGAGCGTGTCGGTTGCAATGGTGATGGGGAAACTATTTTACAAGGAACAAAAATTTCACTTTTTTATCCTTTGACAAAGGCTGACCTTAGCAGTTCTCTTGCAGAGAAGATATGGCCACGTCGTATGCAGAGTTTGTTGTGCTATCTCGTCAGCGGCACGGTTCCCTGTGCCCAGTAACCCAAATGTCGCATGCAGAGTTTGTTCAGTTTAAGATAGGTCTCTTTCTTAATACCTCATCAGCGACAGCCTTCTTTGTGCCTAGGGACCTAAGCCAATATCATTTTTCTCTGGTCGAAATTTTATTCAGAGTTTCATTGTTTGCAATGTGAAGATACTTCTCTTTTGAGAGACTCCATAATATAATTGATTTGAGCACTGATTAGCCGAACATTTAGGCTTCAAATTAAACACTTTTCAAAACATAAAGTGCATATTATTATTTTTTTTTAGGTTTTCTCGCAAAAGTGTTTAATTGAAAGTGTAATTTTGAAACCAACAAAAAAAGAAGAGAGAACTTTAATTCAACGAGCCCACAGTTGCAGCAGCACACAAGACTATCCATTCAACGAAAAGTAGGAAAACCAATCGGAATCGGCGCTTACTCATCGCGTTGCTGCCGGCAAAATGTCGTGCAAAAGTAAATAAACAGTGACCCAACAACATGTCGGCGGCGAAAAACAGCCAATGACATAAAAAATGCAACAGAAATATGTATGATAAAATTGAAGCAAACAAGTGAAGAAAACAATATGAAAACTAATATAAACAATCCAGTAAGTGAGAGCTAATTTCGGTTGGAGTCAGGCAAGTAAGGGATGATTTGGCTCCTCTCTCTTGAACGGCGTAAGCTCCGTCGAGTCAGCGATAGCGCGCCAGTCATATTTTCTCTGGGTACTTTTTCACTTGATCTTTCAAATGGAGTAGAGGTCGTTCTCTTCCTCAGCTTTCACAGGAGAACTGTCGTCCATAAGAACGACCTGACCTATCCAGCGTAGCCGCTGCTCCTTAGTTCGCTGAACTGTCTTAATGCCGTCATATATCTTGTACAGCTCTTGGCTCTATCGTCCACGGTATTCGATATACGTCGTTTCCAATGCACAAAGGTCTATAAATCATTCACAAAACCTTTCAGTCTAAAGCTAATTCTTCATGGGATTTCCTAACATTATTGTTGTACTAATACTGGTTCTTAAATAGGCTATCTACGATTTCAAAGTTGTGGCTGTCGACAGTGCTGTGGGAGCCAATTTGAGAATGCTCTGAAAGTTTGTTTGATGACAGGAGAAAATTCATCTTGTCCTTGTTCACTACCAGATCTTTCTTCTCTAGTCTGTACAAAGCAGAACTAACGAGCCGGATGTTAGGGCCGATGATATCGATATGATCGGCGTATGCCAGTTGTACGCTCTTATAAAAGCCGGCACTTTCTCTATTTAGATCAGCAACTCTTAATATTTTCTCCGGCACGAAGTCATACGATAAAATCACTCGGCCTGAAACCTAGTTTGGACAAACGCCGCAGACGCGAATCTAATGAAGCCGTTAAAGTTAGCTCAGCGTCTGTTTGCACGGTCTTATAAGTTTGTGAGGGTACCAAATTCTGTCATAGTTCTCACGAATATTCGTCAGCAAGCTGATCCAAAGTGCAGGCATGCCAATTCTTTGCCGACATATTTGAATAGCTCAGCCGGTAAGCCGTATTAGTCGCCTATATATCTATCTATATCTACCATCAGATGAACAAACCTAATATACCCTCTGTACACAGTACGAATGGGTATAAAAAGTGAAAAATTGTGCTTGCGAAATGGTTGTAAACAGTGAAAAAAGTGTAGGAAAGTACGAATTTTACCAGATAAACAATGAGAGAGAGATAGAGAGAGAAAGAGAGAAGAAAAATAGCAACGAAAAGTATGCGGGAAGCAATATCCTTTGACTAGACGAAAGTATTGCGGAGCGACACCTTCCAATGTATTGTAGTAGTGCAACTCAGCTCAGCCAGTGTGCCACAAAATTACTCTGTACAGTTGTCCCCTGACAGCACCATACACCCCTCCAACGCACGGCCACACAATGTTATGCTGCAGCAGTCGATGGTAGAATAGAACAGCCCAAAGTGTGGAGTGGCCGATTGTGGCAGTTATCACCGCCGCAGTCGTTTCGCTGTCGTCGGGTAAACAATGCGAACATCGGTTCTCGCATATAAATTGGAGCGAATGCAGTGCGACGTCCGATAATTTCAAATTGTCATTCGCGCTCGTTAGAACACACACAAGACCTAAAAAGTCGGCACAAATTTTCGTATGTGACAATTACAAAGTAATAAATCAAATTAAATAAATAATTGAATAAATAATTAAATAATAATAATAATATAAATAATAGAAAATATGCAGAACGATGTGAAGCGGCAAATAAATTAATTAAATTAGTGCAAACAACAAAACAATAACAAAAACTCCTAACATACATACGCACATCTCGTAAACCGTGAATTGTTAAGGAATTCGAAAATACGAGAAGAAGCAAAGAATCATACTAAAATATACATACATACATATTATATAAATATATAATAAAACTAAAAAAATGTTGGTCAGATTTTTCCGCATATTTGTTATTATTGTACTGACTTTGCATGCGCTGATGCCAGCCAGCTATTGTGGACCGTTGCCAAAAGTGGATGAGGTAAGGATTTCGTTTGGAGTAATAAAAAAAAAAAACAAAAAAAAAAACAAAAAAAAAACAATAACCATAACATAAGTGTACAGGATCTGATATCATCGCTTAAAATAGTAACAACTTAAATATGAAAAAAAAATTGTAGTTGAATTATTATTGGTAATAATCATTTCTTTCTGTAAGCTAAATATAATGAAGTAATAAACATAAATAAATACAATAATAAAATGATATAAAACGAAATATAACAAATAAAATAAAAAAAATTAATTTAAATAAAACAATATTAAAAAGTAGAAAAAAAATAAATATAATATACATATTAAATAGAATTTAATCATACAAATAATTGAAATAAAATCAAAACAAAAATAAATAAATAAAATAAAAATTAAATTAATTAATTAATATGAAAAAGATGGAAGAAAAATTAAATAAATACATATTAAGTTAAATATACTAAATAGAATAAAAGCATAAAAATATATAAAATAAATTAAGTTAAATTAAAACAAAAAGAAATATATACATAAATATAATAACAAAATAATTAAATAAATAAAATAATATTAAAAAGTAGAAAAAAATATGCATATTAAATAGAATATAATCATACAAATAATTGAAATAAAATCAAAATAAAAATAAATCAAGATAATAAGATAAAAATTAATTTTATTAACATAAAGATTGAAGAAAAAATTAAATAAACGCAAACAAATTAAGTTAAATGTATTATGGTAAATAGAATAAAAGCATAAAAATATATAATTTAATTTAAATTAAAGAATATAAATAAATAATAAAATAATGTAAACCAAAATATAATAAAACAAAAATAAAATCAATACAAAAAAATATTAAAAATACTAAAAATTAAATTAAAGAAATAAAATAAAAATTAAATCAAATAATATGGAAAAGTAAATAAATACAAATAAATTCAATAAAATATATATATATCAGAATAAAAACATATTTATAAGAGTAGTAAAACCAAAACAAAAAATTTAAATAAATATAATAAAATAAAAATTATATTAGTTAACATAAAAAAATAAGTACAATTAAATAAACTAAAATATATAAAATAGAATAAAAAATAAAAATAAATTAAGAAAAAATAAAAAATAGTAAATACAAAAAGTAAATAAATTAAAATAAATAAATTTAAAAGTCCATTGGAACATATTAATTCGTCAAGTTGTGGCTGAGATATAGCCTAATATTTGCCAAAAAAGGTAGCCAAAATTATCTTAAACGGATCGAAGGTTGTAAAATTTCGCGAGGCGGTCATTTGAATGTTGTAGTGTTGCACATATAATGTCAAGGTTCAATTTTTATAATAAAAAAGAAATTTCATTTAAAAAAAAAATATTTTAATTGCCTTTGATTTACGTTTAATTTCGAAACCGCATAACTCTGTATAAATAAAACAAAAAGAAAAAAAAATTACAACTAAAGGTTGATTATTAAAAGCTACAGAAAATCCAAAAATATATATTTAGAGAAATGAAAACATTTAAGCTGGAATATATGCATATATTTAAAACAACAAAAAAAACGTGGACAAAAGCAAAATTATATTAACATTTTTTGTCATTCAAATCATTATCTGTAGAGTACACGTGTACTTTCATATCAAAATCAAAGCATACGCCATGTGTGCGCACACATCTAAATAAATGCCTAAAAAATGATCCAAAAAAATTTCCAAACTCTTTTTGTCAATAAAAAAAATGTAAATAAAAAAATAATATTATATATAATTCAAAATGTTATCAACTCGAATAGCAGAAATTTCGAATTTGCATGACCTTCACTATAAATCATCAACTATTAATAATTCGCCGAAAACGTTTCTGAGAGATGAGCTGTATTAAAGGGAATTGCAACAACACACAAATTATAATATTCTTTATGTGAAATAAACTAAAATATACTTTAATAAAATTGATGAACAAGGAATATTTATGCACATACATATACATAAAAAAATTGTCTGGTATAGTAGTTTCATTGCACTTGAAAAATGAAAAAATAAGGAAAAAATAAATAAATTTATTGTTATTTGTAATAATAAAATTCTCAAATATTAATTCTTGTACAGCATGACTTCATTTTGTTTGTAACTAAAAATAGTTACATCAATAAAAATTCATTTCATAGGCGCTCAAAGATTGCACAATAAACGTTGTAAACAAGTGAGAGCGACTTGTATAGATTTATTTATGTATGTACATAGGTATGCATATAACGTAGTACTTTCTAGGCAATGAAATATGAAACGATTTAAAAGCCCAAATTGATTTCACAAAAACCCAATTTAGTTAATTTTGCTTGTGCTCATACCCGTCTCTACGATTACCATACATACAAACATACATACATACATATACATAGTAATTGAAAAAAATAATAATAAAATTAAGAGCAAAAAAAGGTATAACAGAAATATATTTGATTTAATATAAAAAATTCAATAAATAAAATTAAAATTAAATTAAATTTTAATACAATAAAATTTAATAAAACAAAATAAAATAAACTAAATATATAAAAAAAAATTAATTAAAATAAAAAAGTAAAATAAAATAAAAATTAAAAAAGTGAAATAAAATAAAAATTAAATAAATTAATTAATTAAAATGAAATATGATAAAACATAAGGTAATAAAATAAAATAAAATTATGAAAAAATAAATCAAAAAAAAAATAAAATAAAAAAATATATATGTATAAAATTAAAGACAATAAAACAAAACTAAATAAAACTTAAAATAAAATATATAATATAAAGTAATATAAAACATTTAAAGTAAAATAAAATTTAAAAATGTTAAATATAATAAAACAAAACTAAATAAAATACCAAAAAATAAAAAAATTAATTGATATAAAAACATAAATAAAAATTAAATTAAAATATATAATATAGAGTAAAATGAAACATTTAATTAAATTAATTAAAACTAATAAATAAAATACAAAAATTACATAAAATATTAAAAAATTAACGGAATTTAAAAGAGTAAAATTAAATAAAATTAACAAATCAAATAAAAAATGAAATAAATTTAAATGAAATATAATAAAGCATAAAAACAAAAAAAAGACAAAAAAAACAAAAACTAAAAGACAGTAAACTAAATAAAATTAAAATACAAACTAAACAAAATTAAGTACAGCAAAATAAAAACAATACAAACAAATTTAAAAATAAAATAAAAATTCAAATTAAACAAAAATAAATTAAATACATTAATATAAAGCGAAAATACAAAAAAAAAACCTTAAAAAGAGAAAAATAGTAATTAATAAAAATAATATTAAAAAGTTTGAATAATAAATTAAAAAAAATGAATAAATTAATAAAACACAAAAAAATTAAAATAAAAGATTTAATTGAAATAATTAATAAATAAAATACATAAATTAAAAAAATCGTCAAAAAATTAAATGAAATTAATAAAAGGAAATAAAATTAAGAATTAAAATGAAAAAATTTGATCAAAATTAGAAAATGGATTAAAATAATATGAAATAAAAATTTTATTAGAAATGTGAAATAAATAAAAATGAAAAAAAATATAAAATAAAAAAGTTAAAAAAAAATTAAATTAAAACTGTTGTAATTTGTTCACTATTTCCAAAAAATATATGGCCTGAGACGGTTCCATAAAACTAAAACCCCAAAAATTACATTAAATTAAATAAAACTAAGTAATATGAAAATGTCAAATAAATTAATTAAAATAAAAAATAAATAGTTAATTCCATTTAAAAAATATAAAAAGAAACACAATAAAACAAAATGAAGTTACAATAAAAATATATATAATAAAATAAAAAATCAAATTAAATACAAATAAATAAATACAGCAAAATAAAATGATATAAAATACAAAAATATGAATTAAAGAACAATAAAAATTATTTAAAAAATATAAGATTATAAAAAAATATAAATTAAATGAAATTTAAAGAATAAAATTAAATTAAATTAATAAAAAAATAATAATTAAAAATAATATTAAATAAAATTAATAAGATAAAATGGAAGTGAAATGAACAAAATGAAATAAAAAATAATATTAAACAAAAAATTTATCTTTCTCTAATTGTTAAAAAAAGAAAAATCAGAGGGGTCAACAATTTATCGACATAAAAATGCTCTAATTTAACTATATACATATGTATATGAAGAGTGTATGTAGTGACGGCGCACGCATATTCAATTGATCCATTGGTCAATTTCCAACGGTAAAAAAGAGGCCTATCACATGACGTAAATCACGTAGAATGGATGGTTGTTTAAATAAATACAATATATACATATGGAGCACCTATGCGTATGTATATGTATGTATGTATGTATGTGCACATGAGAGGAGATCTAAAAATACGTGCTACGTAGGGAATATAATACGCGGCGAGACAATAAGCAACGTCGGATACCATCCACAACACATTTTCGTGTCGTGTAGAGATGAATTGGCACACAGTTCTGATCAGAATGAAATGGAAACTGAAAAATGGATCAGAACTTGATGAGTCTATGCATCCAAAAAAAATTTTGTAGTAAACAGGATATTTGATAGACTACAGAAGATTATTATAAATTATGATATCGTAGGAATATTAAAAATTAAAACAGATACCAAGATTAAAAAAAGTGAGAAATCTTATTTGTAAAACCTTGGCTTCGAATCAGTAATTCATCCGTCCATCCTACAGTTTATATCTGGCCTTTAGTAGAAGAATAGTACAATTTTTGTACGATAATATCCCGCAAACATAGTTTTTTTCTCAGTTTTAAGCGAACGACTAAAAATATTTTTTCAATGTTTTCAAGGAAATAATAAAAATATTCAGATTAGAGATCACATTGAAAATTTATTTTATTTCACTTATAATTTTCTATTCAACAAACTTTTTGAACTACCCTCGTAGGTACACTCGCAGCATGCTGTACAACTTGTTTAGAATATGCGTAGCAAAATAGAAATGCAAAAATATCTACACCCACACGTACATAGAGTTTTATATATAAATATATATGCATATTTATAGACATATATGTACTTATATGCACATACATACATACATATATTACAATTGAAATAAAATACATTTTTTTTTTCTTTATTACAGCAACAACTTTCGAAGATACCACAATGGCATTGTTTGCGCTACTTCAAACATGATTTGTTGATGATGCGCCGATGCCGGCATTTGCATGTACCCACGGCGCCACGCTCCGGTAATGTCAAATGAGCTTTAATGCTTGGAAGGCCATGGCCTCCAACACATTTGTATGGTTTTGTTGCGGACTAAATCAATATGTACATACATATGAATGTATATGAGTTAAATGGGGCAGGAGGAGGATATATGTATACACATACATACATACATATGTGTGTATAAATCAAAGCGGAGTCATATGAGATTATTGCACCAACAATAGCAGTAGCGGTAATAAATAAACAAAAAAAAAATTAAATAAAAATTGAAAATAAAGTGATTTGGTTATGTACATACATACATAAACACATGCGTACGTACATATATATTTAGGTATATAGTCGGATGACAATATGCACCCACTGACTGATAATCACACACATAATGTGAGGGTAATTTTTATAGCGTAATCAAAAAATTAAAAATTAAAATAATAATAAATAAATAAATACGGAAATGTCGGAAAATATTTTTTTTTTAATTTAATTTTTGCTCAAATCTTATTTTAATACTCGTAAAATGTACGCATTCCAAAGGCATCAATACATATTTATTCGCACGTAAGGAAATGTTTTTTGTAGGTCGCAAGGGAAGTGCATGCACTCGATGTATGTATATACATACATACATAGCATGTAATGTGCTCCCGGAAATTTTTTATAATGAAAATTATTGCGATAATTGTATTTTTTTTTTTAAATTTGCAAAATAACGGAAGAGAATTTTCTAAAATTTTCAATAGCATTAAAGTAAGAAATTAAAAAAATTTTATATTAAAAATTAAGCCAAAGCCAAATGTACTTCATATATACATACATACATACATATATGTATATGTAGTTTGTACTTTTTTATGCTGAAGTTTTGTATTTTTATGTTTCAATAAAGTTAAATATATATACATATATACATACATATATTATTTTAGTATTCTTTTTATATTTGAAGAAAAGAAATTTTGAAGCAGTAAGTGGTAAGAAATGAAGATTTTATAGACATCAGAAGATTTCCTGTCACGGTTCTGAGGGCGGTGTTTTGGCAGTTATGTAACCTCTTCAACTGCGACTCGTTTGTCTCCGGTGCCCAGATCGGTGCAGCCGGATGGCTAATCGCTTTGTACGTTGCCAGCAAAGTGTGTTTTTTATCTTTTCCCTAGGTGCTGCCGGCTAGCGCTTTGAGAATTTTATTGTGGCTCTGGAGTTTTGCAGCCATTGCAGTCGTATGCGGAGTGAAAGAGTGGAGGCTGTCGAATGTGTCTCCCAGTAACTAAGGGTTGTTTGTGGTCGGAATGTTGATGCCATCGACTTTCAAATCAAGTTCGAGCCTGTACTCTTTCGGCCAGCTGATGAGTTTCGATGTTTGACTTCGAAATTCTACCGATGATTGACGACCACTCAGGTATCCCATGATCCACCACTTCAACACCGGCGATATCAAAAGCTTTTAACAGGTCCAGCGCTACCAGGACTGTTTACGCACAGAGCTGGCTTTGGTTTAGGCCATTGACTATCTGTTTATGACGTTAAGTGTTGTTGTGGTAATGTGCATTTTGCGGAAGCCAAGCTGATGTGCTACTGGACTCAGATGGTGTGAAAGTCGGGAGCAACAAGGCCTCAATAGTCTTCGCTACTAGGGAGAAGAGATATATCGGCAGATAGGACACTTCTTTTTTGGAGGGTTTTCCCGATTTGAGTAGCTAGACCACCCTGCCCATTTTCCACATATCGGATATTTTAGACCGGTCAAAGATAAGTTGCTTTTGTTGTTGTAACCGCAAAAATATTCCTCGAAGTAAGTTTTGGGGAATGTTACGAGAGTGACATTCCTCGGTCGAATAAAAAATCCGGGTCGTTCCGGTATAAAGAACCGACTGTCGCGGGAACTATTGAATTTTAGTCGCCTCTTACGACAGGCATGCCTTACCGCGGGTAAATTCTTGAACCTCTAACCCACAGGGAGAGTCAAAGACAAGTTGAGAACCTTGGTGATAAAGTCTGTTCCCGCTAGTCCTAGATGTTTTAGCATCAGCATGCTTATTTTATCGGGGCCGATGTGTTAGGAGGCTTTCGCCTTCCCCATGAACCCCAGAACTCTTCCCTAAAGAAATCAAGCGTCGGCAGTTTGCGCAGACGGCGGTAACTTGTCATTTTGTCAACTGAAGGTTGCATTGTAAAAAGTCGGCTAAAATAGCTCGCGCACCTCTTCGCGTCCACGGAGGCGTGGTCACCGAATGGAATATCCAACCGGTCATCGCGTCTCGTCGGTTTTGACAATAACTTGACTGTGGCCCAGAGGAGAACTTGCAGGATCTGCTCGCTTACAAGTTTGGAAACCTGACAGACCCGAGTAATTCTAACGCAACAAAGGCCTGGATTCTGTGATAGACTTAACTTTAAACTCTCAGGATCTGAATCCGAAACACGCAACGTATGTCCAACATTATAAATCTTTTTGACCCGAACCCATCAAAACATTCTGAACCTCCTGTTAAATGCCATCTATAACAGAGCTGTTACTTAACCGCTTTTGCGATTGCTAAAAACCGCATGAAAATCCATTCAGCAGTTTTTGAGTTTATCGCGAACAGACAGACAGACGCGGAGGAGTACTTTGTTTTTTTACAATATTTAAGATTAAGAATTAACGATAGTTATACATATTTAATTTTATATTTAAGCATTATTATCACCAAAACTTATTAAAGATCACTTCTACTGTCTGAATTATTGTTATAAAGCCGTTCGAGACGGATTAAGACAAAAAAGTAGAAGCTTGAAGGTACCAACTAAATTTTTCCATGTATAACTTAACTTCTAAGTGTGATATTCGCGATTATTTAAAAATAAAATGAAATATTCTGTCTTCTAAAAGTAAAGTAACAACGAAAATAAGTTGAAGAATCGTCGTTATGTCAAAGGTTTAAGGAATTTTAGTATTAAAATAAACTTATTTGTGCTTTTAATTGTTTTGCTTTTAAATGTATAAATAAATATGAACGAATAAATGTATATACGCAACAGAATATAAAGAACCAAACTCACCGATTTCACAGCCGTTTTACTCGAATTGCCCACAACTAATGGTCCGATCGATTGTCTAGAGTTGCTCTGCATATCAGAGTGTTGTTGCGTAGCAAAAGTGCCAAATGTACTGTATTGCATTGCTTGATTAGCTGAATTCGTAAATGTAATTGGTGGTGGCGCATCATCATCCACACTATCCGGTATACCCAAGTAGTAGATTTCCTTAAATATTTAAAAATATTTTGGCATGTAATTAAAGACTTTTTTTTTGTTAAATAAATATGTGCAACTAATTTACCTGATCTTCTGTTAAAAAATATAAAGTTGACTGTGCCTGCCAGTCAACATTGATAGAGCGGTTTTTGGGATGACGCCGCGGTAGCCAAACAGCGTCATACAGTCGTGGTAAATTGCGACGTTGATATATGGGTAGCGGTACATTCGGTTGGAAAACGTATACTAAATAAAATAATAGAATGCAAAAAAAGTTATTTTTTTTTTGTGCAACATTACATGCAAAATCTTCCTTGTTACTCACATTCATTATACTTGGTGAAGGCAGCGACTAAATTACTTGTTGGATCGAAGGCCATATGCTCGACGGATAGCTTGCATGCAGCATGTAAACGCAACGTGAGTAAATTATAAATTAAAACACGTCTCTCCGTACACACAATCACCTGGTAAGCAAAATAGAAAGTCAGTAATACATTTCCTTATACGTATATTTGTTTTAAATTTACCAAATGCGCCCATTCACCAGCTGCGAATTGCACATTTTTAATCTGCGCCATTACTGGTTCAGACAAAGATATTTGCTCAAGTGGATCCTCCTCCTCCAATTGCTCATTTGACTTTTTTGTTTTTGCCGGCGTGGTAGATGCTCCACTCTTATGTGTGGAATTGCCGTTTGTCAGAGGCGGTGAAGACGCATCACCAAAATCTAGCGCCTCCATTAGTGGCAACAGTTTTTCGTGCACCTGCGCTTCATAACGCTTTAACCTCTTTTCATATTCATGCAAGCGCCATTTCGCTTTGTAACGATGTCGTGTACTTATATGTTTTACTTCGTTTTCCATTTCAAGCAAGCGATTACGCTGACCTTCGGGAATTATGGTATCATATAAATAGGAGAGTAGACGTTCTCTGCCTTCAGGATGCACATTTACTCTTATTCCCAGGCGTTGAAATAGCAAAACTTTGTGAAAAAAGTTTAGCTGATGCATATCCATTATTTTAGTATATAATTTTTTTCTTGTCTCTTCATCAATATCCTCAGCCGGTACCTCTTTGGGTTTGAATTCGATTTTTTCGCATTTTTCTGCAAACTTTTCCAATTCTTTGATTAGCGTCTCATCATTTTTTCCAATGAAATCATTCAAGAGTTGCAACCATCTTTTTCGTTTTTCTGGTGTAAAATCATCTTTTAGTTGAGATTCTACGCCTTTCTGTCGCAAGCTCACTTGTATTTCAGGTACAACACCGTCAAAACCTGGTGGTGGTGTAAGCGCTGCTTTCAAATTCAAATTTTCAGCTCTGTATATGCAAAGTGTATTGCCGTATCCTGCCGCAAGTACAGAGCCATCTTGCGAAAATGAAATAGATTCCACAGGTAAGCCACGATAGGAAGTTTTCGCTATACAATACCAAACTTTGCCTTTCTTATAAATGCTATCAGATTCCTCAAGTGACCACATTTTTATGATATTATCTTCGCCAACTGTAGCACATAGCAAATTTTCCACTTGATTTGGTGTCGAAAACTCGATGGCTTTAAATCCGCCTTCATGTGGCAGCTCAACATTTGTATTGAGTGAGTATCTACAAATTACAAAAAAAAAAAAACAAAAATAATAATAATAATAAGAAACAAGAGTATAAGATATAAAATTTATTTCCTATTTAATTATACTAACGTCTTAGCAGCCTCATCATATTTCCAGAATTTTAAGCGTAATTCAGGCAAATGTTCATAATCATTGAACACTTCGCCAGTTGCCATCCAATCGATATTAAATGCTGCTTTTGTCACCATGATGTTATAAAGAACTTTGGCACTCTCCATAGAAAGTTGATTTTGCATGACAATGTCCATCTGAAATATTTGTATATATTTGTTTTTAACTAACAAAATATCGATTGGGGGTTTTAAATATAGTACTTACATTATACAGCATATTCTTTGTGTATACAGAATAAAATTGTAAATGACCATGTTTGCCATTCAACACAATAGTATTAGTACGTGGGTTCAATCGCAATCCGACAGGAAATTTATTATTACCCGTTTTGTCTTTTTCCATATAAGTGAATTCCTGCAGAGTGCTAACGATTTCATTATCACTGCCAACGAAATGGACACCATTATCTGCCGTACAAACAGCAATTTGGGTATTGTCATCATTAGTTGCTAATTGACAAATTACAGAGCCCATTCGTGGCAGGAAATTACGTAAATCAGGTTGTTGAATATTCCAATAGACTAGCACCGACTCATGGCCACTGCTATAGAAACCCGTGCCGCTTGGTGTGAATGCTATACTTGTAACAGCGGTATGATGCCAATGGTAGAGGGTCTAAAAGATATTATTTATAATTCATTACTGGCCACTCTTTACTGTTCAGTAATTACTCACCGTTTTCACTGTGCTTTGGCTCATAAACTCACGCCACAAAAAAATTTGACCAAGTTCATCACCAGTAATAATCACTTCTTCAAGAGGATGGCATCGTACAACAGTAATAGGAATCCGCCGTGCATTAAATAACCTGTAATGAAAAAAAATTGTATAAATAAGAAAATGTCAAACTGTAGTAGCACTAAACTCACCTTTTCCAAGTCCATGACTTGTAATTTAGAAAGTATATATAGTAACCTTGCACTATTGCGATATGCTTGAAATTTTTTGAATCTGCCGCCACAAGAGTTTTAGTGGGTCTGTACAAATAAAATATCACTTATATAGATTTTAAAATATTAATATACTTTTTTATGTGTTGATCTTACAGCAGCTCTAGTTTGCATGGCACATGTAAACGTTCTCCCGTACTTGTGTTTACCACGAACCATTGGACTTGCTCTTCCTTCCGTGCAGTTACAAATGCACAAGCTGTATTGGAATTGGCGTATAAATTAATTAAATTAAAAGTAAGAATTTCTTGGGCTTTGTGCAAATTCAAGTCAAGTTTTTGTTGTTGACGTCCAAAACGCCAAATCCAACGAAAAACCTCGCCATTGGACGAACACGCAACAAGTGTTTCATTATCATGCAATTCTAACTCCATTGACACAATGTTAGCATTAGCACCGGTAAGTTTACGTGCTAGCTCTCCAGTTACCGTAGAATATACGTATATAACATTTTTGCAGCGAATAAAAAGAAATCTGTAAGTAAAAGAGTACAGAAATTTAAACGTTTTTAATAACACTACAAATTTTTTAACTCACTCTCCACCAGGCGAAAACAGTGGTGTATGCTCAACAAGATTCGCACCGGCCAAGTATTGTAATTTAAGCTTATCAAGTTCTTCGAAGTCCATTTTAGAAATATTTCCAAATCCTGAAAGGTCAGTATGAATGTCTCTAGTATTTGCAATGAAGTTATCAATGAACGCAGGAGTCGTGTCTTGCTTGTTTGTATTACAACGTTGTGCTGATGTATTATTTTCTGGCACAACTTGTTGTCTACAAACCATTGCCTTAACACTAAAGAAGTTTAAGAGCTATTTTGCAAGCCAGTTTGCAATATATTTTCACTTTAATTTATATTTTAATTTAATAAACGAATCACTGATACTACTGTTTGCCGCACGTGTTGTATGTGTCAAATTTTAGGAGAAACTTCAAGTGATGTGTTTTCCTATACAGTGGCGACAAAACTGTCAAAAGTTATCGTTACTACATATATTTTGAGAAAATGTTTTGGTTTTTAATATTTTTTTTAATAAATATATTAGTAGAAACGGTATATTGTTACAACCTATAAAAGTTATATGTATATAAAAAGCGGCCGCGGTAGACGAGTGGTTAGCATTGTGTCTGGCATACGGAAGACTCGGGTTCAAATCCTGGTGCCACCAATATCCAAAAGTTATGGAAAATTTATTTAAATAAAAAATTAAGTTAAATTTTCTAATTGTGGTTGCCCCTCGGCAGGGAATGTCAACCCCTCCGAGTGTCTTTCGGACATGAAATAAAGGCTCCTCTTAAAAAAAACCATCAGCCTTTCGGAGGCGGCTTAGTATAAATTGTAGGTCCCTCCATTTGTTGGAAAAACATCAAGACGCAAAATCACAAATTGGAGGAGGAGCTCGGTCGAAAATCGCTTCAGCGGTTACAAAGCGCCAATTATATATATATATATATATATATATATATATATATATATATATAAAGAAACGATTTAAATAAATATTTTCGATTGTGTGCGGTTTATGCAATGTAAAACTATTTAAGAAATGGATCAAAACATTGCTGAAAAGAAGCAGAGAACATGGAATAATATATATATATACACGTATATATAATAATACTAACGTACATTGTCTGAAAGAAGTAAATTTGATTTATTTTTTAATTGTACAAATTAATCGATAGCATCATTTCGATTATCTGTTAGAATCAAGCTGTCACCTCTAATATTCAGTCAGCTGTTCACTGAATGGAACATTGATTTTTTTCTTTGATAAAAAATTACACATAATTTTTCCTGTCAGAAAGCATTATAAATAAATTATATTGTTTTCTGTAAATTCTTCACAGAAAACTCTATAGAGTTATATTAGAAAGTCACGAAAAATAATGGTGTAACCATTTGAGAAGTAATCGGCAGTAGCAACTATAAAATTCAACAGAAAACAACATTATACCGGCCGTTGCCCCAAATCGAGCTTGGAGATTTATTTATAGTGTACAGTGTGTAAAATGTGGTTCAACGCTACATTTACATCAACAATTTCGTTATGGTGTTTATTTATGCTGTTAATCTGTTTTTGTCCTGGCATAGTATATGGTAACCTCAAGGTCATCTATGCAGTGAACGCTGGAGGCGAAGAACATACTGACAAAAATGGTATTCATTATAGTGCCGATCCATTACATAGCATTGGCACAGCATCGGACTATGGTAATAACTTGGTGCTTATCGAACGGGTACCAGAACAAGATGAGGTGCTCTTTAAAACTGAGCGTTATCACACAGGACACTTTGAATATACATTGCCCATAGACGGCGATGGAGAATATGCTCTTATATTAAAATTTTGTGAAGTTTACTTTACCGAAGCTAATAAAAAGGTATGCATTAACTTTTAATTTCAAAAGGCTATAATATTCCTATGAGCTATAAATCCTACGTATAATAGTGGGCGTATAAGCTAAATATTAGTACATAAAAACAAGGGCTTAAGCAATTTTTTTCGAAACCCAAAGTAAGGGTACACGTCAGTATTTGGTAAATTTTATATGAATATGTATTTTTTGTGGTTATATTTCTGATTTTCTGACCACAAATGTGTGATTAATATACATAGTTGTATAAAGATTAAAATTATATATATATATAAATATATGTATGTATATTATTATAATTATTACAATTTTCATACATAATCATTAAAATATGTATATGTCGAAGCTTGTAATACAGTATGTTTAATTTAATCTTATCTCTAGTTATTTATTCAGTATTTTTATATATTATTTTCCAGATCTTTAGTGTGCTTCTGAACCAACATACCGTGGTAAAGGATTTAGACATCTATCGCAAAGTAGGACATGGTGTAGCGCATGAAGAATATGTTTTCTTTATAGTCTCAAATAACCGACTTTACTATAAAAACGAGCAATCGGATATACATAATGGCGTTGTACGTTTAGAATTCAGAAAAAGTGATTTTGATAATCCTAAAATCAATGCATTCGCCTTGCTTAAAGGAGATGTGGCAAATATACCGCGATTACCACCTTTACATCCGAAAGATACCAAAATTGGTGCTGATATGGGTATGTTCCAAGATCATATTGATGACGACAATGGTGACGAAGTAGCGGAACAAATACAAGAACACCAACAACGTAGCAAAAATTTAGCTGCTGCAACAATAGATAATGAAGTTTTTGATGAAGATGAAGATAATGAAGAGGAGATGTTGGCAAGGAAACGAAAAGTTAGCGGACCAAAACAGCCTGATCCATACTCCATAGATGACTCATCGGTTATGCTGCCTGTATTCATAGCGATTGGAGCATTTATACCACTGCTCTTCTGTCTCTGCAAGTTGTGATGTGTTGAATTTCATTAAGCAATTTGTAATGGAGAAATACCGCCTTTTTAGTTTTTTAAATTATTTTCCTAAACTTATTTGAAATCCGGTATCCGGGTATAGCGAGTCTGATAATTGTTGATTTAGAAGTACATATGACTGGAAGTGATAACTTTATTTAAATGTCTTTAGCTCTCTAATTTCGTCAGTTGATCTCTAATTTTTATTTTTTATCCTTCCTCACCTAACCCTTAACGGAAATATTTCAAGGAATTTAGCATATTTTAATTTGTATTGAACAAATACATCTGTTTTAAGTTAATAAATCAAAGAAAAATATAATTTATTTTTGCTCGAATTATTAATCAAATGATCGTACTTAAATCGCTTTGATAGAATGAGAAAACATCTTTCTTTGCAAAGCTTACTTTCTTTTCAACGCACAATGATTTACTTAAATATATGTACTAATAGTTTTTTTTTGTTGTACTTTTATTGTATTTTACTTAATTTAAACAAACAATAAAAGTTTAATTTGGTTACAGACCATTTAGACTTGCAAAGTTGTTTAAAAAAACTTCATATGTACATACTTACATGTATATGTATGTGTATAGCTATTATACAGTTACGCATAATATTTAATAGTGAAGAGAAAAATATATAAAAATAAATACATTTTAAGTTGTAGTTAAATAAATTTCGAAATTGAATTTACGTCAAAGTGAGCACTTGTTTCTTTTTACCAATCCTGGTTGATATTCAGCAGTATCTGGTACATCATACTGCTCTATAATTCTAATTATTCATTGGAACGCGATCGATGTGTTAACACAAGCGTAGTTAGGTCACCGAGAAAATAACAGCCTTTGACCGAGTAAACGGCTCGAACTGAATGTGAAGGCGACGACGTCTAAATTCCGACAATAAACAACCCAAAATTACTAGGATTCACATTCGACAGCCAGTACAGCTTAACTCCGCAAACGACTGCGGTCGTCACAGAAGTACGGAGCCATAAAAATTCTCTAGACGCTAGCCGGCAGCGCCCGGAGGAAAGACAAAAGCACACAACGTGACGTGATCGGACAACTTACAACTAATTTTACCTGCTGACCTAAACGCTGTTAGGTCGCCGAAAGGGTGACAATTCTTGATCGAATAAAATATATATAGACTTCGGCGCGTGGAACTGGCTGTCGTAAGAGTTGTGCTGTGCAAATAATTTCTGCTGGGATGCTACCATACTTGAGGCAGAACCTCCAAGAGCCAGTCAATACCTTTAGGAACTCGCTCCCTGGGAATGGCGTCCTTGGATTTAAAAACTACCACTCATTGCAGATGAAGAGCCTCGACCTGCCTCGAGAGTCCCATGTAATACTGGCGCTACTTAGGTCTGGATATTGTAGCAGATTAACTCTTCCAGACTCAACCGCGACACACATAACCTACGTCCCGGATATAACGAGTCCCCGCACGACACTAACCACCTCTTTGCGTCCCCCTAAAACCAACACATCTAACCCCCCTCTGCCTTTGTTCCGAACCCGTCGAAGTAGCTCGTTGCTGGTAAATACGATCTTTTATTGTATACGTTCTTTGGGACAACTAAACATTTTTTCCAACACTGGCTACGATATTTGCCAGTTATTTACACTTAGTTTGAAAGCTCATGTAAATATAATGCAGAAATAGTAATGTCTTTGTCAATAAAGTAATCTTTAGGCAAGAAAACAAAAAAAAAAAAAAAAAAAAAGAAAAGCGCTAATATTTATAATCGAGTTGAATGCATTAAGAAGAGCAAAGAACTTTATAGAAGACTAATTCAATGTAGTAATAAAAATAAAATATATTTAAAATGAAAATTCTTTGTGAAACAATGCTACACGATCGGCATACTCAACGTAATCGGTCACCTCGTTATGTTAAATCAACTCTTGCTGTGGGTTACAACAATTCAACAAAAGATGCAGATGGAAATAGTACGAGACATTTGGAAATCATGCACTTCACGCCTCAAAATAAAGTGGGAGAACGTTTTAAAGTCACCAATAACATTGAGAAAATATTCTCCAAGTTTTTGCGTGACGGTAAAGTTACAATTGGCTTCAAAGAACCTCCTGTAAATCTTATGATCAATTGTGACCCCATTCAGCTAAAAGGTTTCCTACAAACTATCAAGCTGGGCTTGGAGGGTAAAGATTCGATAAATTTAAGACTGAACATAGCGGCCGCTACGGCCATACCACAACGATCACAGCCACAGGAGAAAATGACAATTCTGCGTCGCGGAGATTATCCAATAAAAGGATTTCCACGCACATTAAAATCTTTAAAAATTTCAAATATACAACTACTCAAAATAACTTTCGACATTTGCTCGCTACGTAATTTGACTGTGCTCGATTTAAGTGATAATCAAATAACCAAAGTAAGTAAATAACTCGTTTGAACAAAGTAAAAATTAATATCACATTTATTTGTAGGTGCCCCGTGAGATGGGTCGTCTACCGCTTGTATCCTTCACAATAAACAACAACCAATTAGGTATAGCCAACGATTGGGAATGGTTGCGCGGCAAGCAAATACGTAAAACATTGCGAGAATTAGATTTATCTGCAAATGAATTAAATTATTTTCCACGTGAACTCATACGCCTCGAGCAGTTGGTTGGACTGAAGCTGAGTAATAACAAAATAAGAAGAGTACCTTTCGGATTTCGAAGACTAAGTAGTTTACGCAACTTATACATTGCCTCGAATTTACTTACTTCTCTGCCATCTGATTTCAATACAATGCGTATTGTGGTATTAGATGTGTGGGGTAATAAATTCGGTATGAAAACAGAACATATAGTAAATTTGGAGAATAGTGTTCATAGTACACAACCGTTATGGCTTTTAGCAGCTCGTGCTGTTTGTTCTTATAAACTAAGTTATTCAGCAAGCACAATACCTTGGTTATTGCTGGACATCCTTGCTGAATCTCCTCTGTGTGCCTGTGGAAAGTTGTGCTATGACACTACTATATATGAGCGCGCTGTCATGGCTACTCTAGATAATATAAAGACATTAGTGAGTAGTAGAGAACACTTAATTTACGCCGATGTAGTATTATGTGGCGCAGGTTGTGGCGGACGAAAACAAATTTCATACAATCATCCTTAACAAAGCCGAACGCATAGTTTGTAAACTGTTCACGTTGGTCGTCTCAACAAGGCATTAGAAAATAGATTTTATGCATACAAAATATTTTAGTTGTACTTTTGTTAAATTTTGCAAACATTTTTATGTTTACCGCTAATTGTAATAACACATGAAACAATTAAATGCTGCTTACAGGCTTCTCGCTTTTGGATATAATCCTCGAGTTCTACTGGCATTTTCTATACACTCTTATTGGTATCATGGACACGTAGCTCCATTCATAAAGTTAAATGATTACATAGAAACCCAAAGGACCCCCGTAAAGTTGATTGAACGGCCGATGAATTTTTATGAGGAGCTCTGATTTCATATCAGAAATGCCCTCGTTGTTGTTGTTGTTGCAGCGGCTAGCTAACCCCGCTTAGGGCAGGTATTGTTAATCTAAGTCGCCGAAGTCATCTAAGGGGAGGTCCAGGAAACGTGCTGTTTCGACGGGGTTGGACCAAAGGGAGAGGGGGGTTAGATGAGTGTGTTTAAGGGGGCATGTGAAGAGGTGGTTAAAGTCGTGCGGGGACTCTCCACATGCAGGGCATACGTTGGGTATGCTGGGGTCGAGTCTGGATAATTAGGAGTTTAATCTACTACAGTATCCAGATCTAAGCTGTGCAAGGGTCACGCGGGTTCAGAAATACCCTCGGAGGACTGAGTGGCGGATTTTAACAACTCAGCTATAAAGTTGTCTGCAGTACATATCTTTTACTTTAATCTTAAAACTCTTCTGTTGAATACAGTTTTTTTACGGTTTGATCAAAATAACGGGGTTAAATAGACGTCTTCCATCTTCATTCCTCCTATCCTTCAAAATGCTGAGCCTTATACTGCTTGTTGCCTATCAGTCGCTTTGGGAAAATCAAAAGCCACCTTTTTCATCAAAGTGTTTTGTGAGTGATTAAATTTGAGTCGCTTAGATGCCTTGTAGCAGAACCGCACGGATCCAGGAAAAAATTCCTGACTTTATGAACTCGATTCATCATTATATTACAGATCCGCGAATGCTGGCCGCTTTCCATATTGTAGTAGATCAAACTCCTACCTATCCGGACTTGACCCCGACATACCCAACGGATGTCCTGCATGCAATGAGTCCCTTCACGACATTAACCACATCTTTGCCTGCCCCTCAAACCAACTCATCTAATCCACCTTTCCCTTTGGTCCGAGCCCGACGAAACAGCTCGTTTCCTTAACCTCCCGTTAGATAGCATCGATGACTTAGACTGATTTAGCCTGCTCCTAAGCGGGGTTAGCGAACCGCTACAACAGCAACAAAAACTCATTTTGGTCTCGTCTGTTCCGTTAACTATGCGTTTGCATACAGTTCGCTCGATTTTAATAGTTTTTTTTTTGCGTGCTCACCCCTGTAAGTTTGGCACTGGAACTACTAGTGAATGAGATGTGACGTTCTAATCGGCTGAAGTCTGGATACTCGCAAGGGTGGTGCTCCAGTGCTTTCTTTTTTAATTTCTATAAGGATATCAACCAGCTAGGCAGCGGCAGTTTCCCAATTAAGGTACGGGGCATTACAGGTGCTCGCCCTCAAATCGTGGACTTTAAAATTGTTTTGGGGTGTCGCCATCAAAAGGGCGGTCTTTTCCTAGATTAATTATTTTATTTTTCATGAGTGGTTGGCAATGCGTACTGCTATTCCTGCCAGTCGGATACGAGTTCTGGTTCGACCAACATCCGAAATTGTGGAAAATTAATTTTTCTAATTGCGATCGGCCCTCGACAGGGAGGGCTCATGATATTCCATTTCGAGTGTATTTCTGACATGAAATAAAAGCTCCTCATAAAAATCCATTGGTCGTTCGGTGGCGGCTTAGAATAAACTATAGGTCCCTCCATGTATTAGAAAAACAAATGGAGGAGGAGCTTGGTCGAAAATCGCTCTAGCGGTTGCAAAGTGCCAAATATACATATATAATATATTTCCATGCAGTGGGTCTAAAGTCTTGCGCACAACCATAGGGACTCGCTTTCCTACTTTAACCCAACAAACTGATGTTTCTTAGCTTCTTAGTGTATATTTGGTCTAAGACCGGTAGTCGTGGTCCGCTTGAACCATATGGCCACTCCCAGGTGTACGATAGTCACATACTTTCCTCACTTGCGTGGACCTCCTCACATGGCCCCTTCCTCTGATGCAATTAGTACGAGTACATCGTTTCTCAAAAATTACATCAGATAGTAAATTTCCGCCACAATTTTTATTTATTTTTTATTTACATTTGCTTACATATGTACATATGTTTTATTTACTTTGTCATTGCCATAACATGTAACGGTACTTTCTTCGAAACACGTAAAAATTTGTTATCACAATTTTTATTTGATTTGCACACGCGCCCAGAAATTTACCAATTCCCGATAGAAAGAGAAGACCTTCGTTCTGCACTCCATTGTTTCTGCATTGGCAAATAGCAAAATAATATAACGGTAAAATAAAATAAATTGTGTAGTGGACAATTCGCGTGCACTTCGTTATTTTTCATTAATTCTCAATCTTCTTTGCCTCCCAAAAAAAAAAAAAAACAAAGAAAGAGTAAATAAATATAAAATCCTGGCAATTTTTTCAACTGCCACTTGGCTGATTTCTTGCGCGGATAGCAGGTCTCGCCGGCAGGGAGACAGAAATTGATAAAGTCGTCCTTTGAAAAATGTAGTCACCTGCTAAGACCTTCACACTTAGCCATCCCTTACTCATAGCATATCTGCTGCTACTGCCCTCTTCCTCATCTTCCTCTACATACACTTACCGGCGTGTCTACGGCACGAGTTCTTTCCGCGTGTCGTACGGTTTGCTACGATTTATTTCTAAATTCCTAAAGATGATTGTGGACTGTAAGAGGTTAAACGTTCAGGGGGCGGGCGTAACTTCATAAGTCGGCTGAAGTTACTTGATAAAAAGGCCACACGTCAAGTAATATGAAAAGCAAGTTGTTTCCACACAGATGAGGTTCTACAAACATGCCCCCTTCCAACCCAAAACTTGCGCTTTCCCCCATCTCACTCGTAAACACTTTCTTAGTTGCATTTGGTGGAATTTTATGCGTTTCATTTGTGTCTGCCCGCAACGTCACTGATAAGCGTCTCGAAAGCGCTACCAAACGATTGCCATTAGTAAAGTGCCGCACAGCACAAACTCACACGCCTTTGACATTATCCCCATCGCTCCCCTATCAAGAAACCACGAAATGTCATAAACTTTTGCTGATGCACGCAAATTGTGGATAAATTTCGTTGTTGTTGCTACAGCCGTACAGCTGCTACGTCGTTGGGGTGTGGAATTCCTACTTTGTTTGGTTAAGTCAGTGATTTGCTGGTGCTTAGGCTATTACACGTAAGCAAGTCACCCCATTTTCTTTAACTGTTGGCTTATAAAAATTGTTTAATATACTCCATATTTGCTTTGTCTTCGGGTTAGAGTGTAAAATAAACAAGAAAACCTCTAGCAAGGGAAAGGGCGTGGGTATACATAGTGCTCCATTGCTGCATTCCTTGGTAGTTAAGTCAAATGACCGGCTCTAGTGGCTCTGTGGCTGGACTACTAAATTATGGGGGTGTGGTTTTTGAGCTTTCCGGCTTTCTGACCATATTTTTCAAAGTCACACGCTTAGACAAATATTATATTAAGCCATGAGAGGGGCGCATATGTCTTTAGGAAAATTGTTTATTCATTTTAAAAATACGGAAGTGGGAAGCCGAAGATGGGGGTTGCCGAGGCATAAAAAATTAGCCAGTAACGAAATTGAGAGAGTGAGTTGCTTTACGCTCCTAAAGAGAGAAATTTTTTGATCTTCCACCAAACAGGATTGATCGCCATGGGCTACGGACCACTAGCTGTCAAATTATCATTGGCCATATTGGTGTCCATGTAGTCCGCGGTTATCCATTTTGCGTTTAAAATACTTTTTTCCATGGAATTCTTTTTTTTTATTATGAAGTTCGATCTTTTATGTCAAACGTTAGATCTTTGAAATGACCGTCTCGCGAATTTTTACAAACTTCGATTTGTTTGGGCTAATTTTCGACTAATTTTTGGCACATATTGGGCATTATCTCAATCATAACTTGAGGAATGTTGGTTTTCAAGTGCCGAAGATGTTAAAGGTTTATCCATATAAACACGGTACTTCGCCTAGCCCCACAAAAAAGTCAAACGTTGTGAAATCAGACGATCTCAGTGGCCAATCGACATCGCCAAGGCGAGAGATTTTGCGGCTGGAATAATGCCATATTCGCACGTGCTGTGTGGCATGTGGCACTATCTTGCTGAAACCAGGTCGCGTTCTACAATTGCAGGCCCAAAAAATTTGACTATCATACGGCTATAACGTTATGAATTGACAGTGGCAGTCTGGATAGTAAGATTTCTCTTTTAACATCCCCGACAGTTTCTGTTTTGAGCAGTGCTTTTTAGCCCAATTTGAACATACATAAATGCTGTGTAACGTGTGTGAGACTTCTAAAGGGTGGTTAAATTTTCAAGGGCCGATGTTGATTTTGAATAAAACACAAACTATTTAGGAAATTATTGAAATTTTATTTTATTATGATATATTGGTATTACTCAATTATGTATGTAACGCGACCTCGGCGGCACACCTCCATACGATGGTCCAAATTTTCGATGACGCTGAGGCATAATGGAGTTTCTATGCCGTTAATGTGCCGAATTATCTCATCCTTTAGCTCTTGAATTGTTGCTGACTTATCGACGTACACCTTTTCTTTCAAATAACCCCAGAGAAAAAAGTCCAAAGGTGTCAAATCACATGATCTTGGGGGCCAATTGACATCGCCATTACGTGAGATAACACGGCCATTGAATTTGTTGCGCAAAAGAGCCATTGTTTCGTTAGCTGTGTGGCAAGTGGCACCGTCCTGCTGAAACCACATATCGTCCACATCCATATCTTCCAATTGTGGCCATAAAAAATTCGTTATCATCTCACGATAGCGAACACCATTCACAGTAACTGCCTGACCGGCCTCATTTTGGAAAAAATACGGCCCGATGATGCCGCCAGCCCATAAACCGCACCAAACAGTCACTCTTTGTGGGTGCATTGGTTTTTCGACAATCACTCTTGGATTCTCATTCGCCCAAATGCGGCAATTCTGTTTATTGACGAATCCACTGAGGTGAAAATGTGCCTCATCACTGAAGATGATTTTCTTCGAAAATTTTCATAATAAGTCTGGATAACTTTAACACGTTGTTGGATTGTGTATCTCTCCATGGTTCAAATTGAGTAAGTCTGAAATAGAGAAATGTCAAATTAAATTCGGAAAAAAACTTGGCGTTTAGGTGTGGTTCACATTCAACATCGGCCCTTACAATTTAACCACCCTTTACTAGATTGGAGTGAACAACAACCTTGACAGTTGTCACTTGCTTTACCAATATTCGGGACGGAAACAAAAGAACACGTAAGTGATTGTTAGTTTTGTTTGACTCCAACAAAAGGTATTACAGCCTGAGCCAAATACCCTATCCACTATCCATACTTGTCTTCGTCCAAAAGATCCATGGCCTTTATCTGCAAAAAACTGAACCAAGTGGGATTTTAAAGTCTCGTCATTTTCGAAAGTTTTACCATTTAGTTTGTTCGCAAAGATCGAAACAAATGGTAGTCTGACGGTGCAAAGTCAGAGCTATACGATGGACGCATCAACAGTTCCCAGCCAAGCTCTCTCTCAGTTTTTGGCGAGTGACCAAAGATATGTGCCGTCTAGCATTGTCCTGGTGGAATATGACACCTTTTCGATTGACTAATTCTGGCTGCTTCTCGTTGATGGATATATTAAATTCGTTAAGTTGTTCACAGTAGACATCCGAATTAACCGTTTGGTTTCTTCGAAGCGGCTCAAAATATACCACACCCTTCCAATCCCACCAAACTGACAGCATAATCTTCTTTTGGTGAATATCAGCCTTTTAAGTGATTTGTGGCGCTTTATCATGCTCGGACCATGATCGTTTTTAATTTACGTTATCGTAAACAAACCATTTTTCATCTCCAGTTATGATTTGCTTTAAAAACGTATCATATTCATTGCGTGTAAGATGCATAACACAAGCGTTGAAGCGGCTTGTTAAATGAATTTTTTTCAATTCATGTGGTACCCAAATACCAAGTATTTTTACCAGTCCAGGACGCCTTATATGATTATGAATGGTTGATTTTGGTATACTTAACTTGTCTTCAATCCGATCCGATTCAATTAAAGCCTTGATATTGTCATCATCAACTTCACTTGGCCGACCTGAACGTGGCTTATGTTTGAGTGAAAAATCTCCCGAGCGGAATTTGACAAACCAACTTCGATACTGTGTTTCATTTAAGGCCTTATCATCTAACAAAATATGCATTCAAAATATGATATAAGTATTAATATGACGACCACAGCTCGTGCTTCACAACCTTGGTCGTGTTGATAGGTGTAGATGGAACTTCCTCTACCGGAGTCTAAACGTATCGTGAATTGCAAGGAAAGCCGTTTCCAATAAACCTAATTATACTCTGGTATTCTAAAACCTTCGGAGTCCCAGGGGTTAATGGAGACAATACAAATTTTCCCTGATATTCCAGCTTTTTTGCAGCAGCAGCTTCAAATTCTTACAGCAGCTGATGTTTCTGGTACCAACGGGAAAACAGTTGGTTTCTCTTAATCTCAACTTTTATTTTCATTATGTGACACCCAGTACAAAAGAAGATTTTGGGTACTATTGCTTAATTTGTCTGCTATTCTGTTTCCCTGTGTCCTTGAGCCCATCAGTCATTAAATTTTCGCTGTTTTAGCAGCGTTTAGCAGTCGTTAGCTGATTTGTGTTGCATTTGTTCATGAGTCTATTCAGAGCATTAGAGAGATCTATAGACACCTTGGCTGTCAGAACATATCATAACAGACTTCTTTGATTGCAAAAATTTATGCTTGGAGGCCACTGCAATGCTCTGGTAGTCTCATGTGAATATTAACTGAGTACATCGGTGAGTAGATTCCACATCCTACTTTGGCATTGAGTTTCGAACCGACTATGAGTCATTTGTTCCAGCTCTTCCGTAAACTGTGCGAAAGATAATATTTGGGCGTGTATATACTCCAAGGCTGAGTTACGTTCCATCTAATTGCGTTAAAGTTCGGCTAAAATTTTCCAAACAGGTCAAGAGTAGAGTTTCTATAATTTTAAGGGCGTTGACTATATAGTATACTATATACAGCACACTGCAGCATTCTCTCTAGTTTGCACCTGAAAGTAGTTTTTTCGAGTGCCAACCACCATATGGTGACGCCATAAAATAAGGTGGATAATGTTCGACCCTCTCTAGGTACTACTAACGGCCGCTTTGCAAGCGCAAATAGTCGTTATATGTTAGTCTTCTTCTACCGTTTTTCCATGTTTTGAGCCGCTCTATGACTTTTAGTACGAGTGGCTTAAGAACTTCTGGTTTGGACCATCTGATAAAAATTATGCACTTCGTATTTTGTTGGGTTGACATTACGTTCCCTTCAATTGCCCAAGCCTTATGTAATGTACGGGGCGTTTCGAAGTACATCACTCAGATTTTGGAGGGTGTTTTCCTGTCGCTTTTAGGGTATTGTCGCCAGCGTTTACTATAAGACACACAACAGTGCGGATGAAATCCTCCACTGGCAAGTATCTCTGGTAGTGTGTCTGGTGAGGCGGGGTCATAAGCGAAGATGATTCATGCCAGCCAAAGACTTCCTACATACATATGTCTGCCTAACTTCCATATAATAGACTTCATTCAAAAATTATAATTAATTAAACTAAAAATAAGGGAAAAAGCTTTTATTGAATTGAAAGGAAAGAAAGGAAGGTGTTGAGGACTTATTGGTTGCTTTCAAAAATTATTAACATTTGATGTTTTCGTTATGGAAATTTATGGAATTTTCAGGGACATACATATGCATGTACATACGTATCAACATATTTACCCCTACATTAAAGAGCTTGGATGCTTTCAATATTAAATGGTACAAACAACTAAAGTAATTATGCTGACTAATGAAAGAAATTAGTTGCTAAATGTCATACAAAACCTGACACACAAACATACATTTGTACATACAAACACACTTACATACCTACATACATAGGTACATATGTACATTAATGTAAATTTATTGCAAATTATGCTGCTATTTGATGTCCATATTCTCACACGAAGGTATTCAATTAATTTATGTTAGTAAGTAAGGTATAAAGACATTGTCTTCAAAGGAATTACATATGTATATACAGGTACATTTGTATATATTGTACATATGTAAACATATATATAAATGAATTACATCACATTAAGTGCTACTCTATAAAGGCGTGCATACAGTCCCTGCAGGAAAAAATACCAGTTGTTAACTAGAATCAAACTAATTCGTGTTCCATCTACTTCCCTTATAAGCTACTTGTGTTTTTACCACGGCGATTTCATAGGAACTGCCAATCGTCTGACTATGCATCAGCTTTATACTAGTTAAATACTAGCCTGCAGCGTGACTGGAACAGTGAAGCTCATACGCTACAGTGATACTCTCTAACCACTCGTTTATAGTGACGAAAGTAAATTGAATTCTGCCGTGGTGTGTTAGATGTAACAACAACTTATGTATGTACATGCATATATTTATGAGGCGATTTTCGGCCGAGTTGGACAGCCGATGGATTTTTTTGAAGAGTTTTTATTTCATGTCAAAAATATATTCGGAGGGCTTGACATTCTCTGCCGAGGGGCCACCGTAATTATTCACGTTGTTGATGCTATACCGACTGATTTCATTTTCAAAATAACAGAATTTTCGCATTACTAGCTTACCTTCTCCCTGCAGGGATTTATTTGTACCCATAGATATAGTTATCTACATACGAGGGGACTAACAAAAGTTCGGTCAGTTGATGATTCTTAAATTATTTTTGTTAAATCTAAAAATACCAAATCCTTTGCAATTACTTTATTAGTATTCCTTTCAAATTTTAGAACGATCGGCTAAAATAGGGACGAGAAAACGCAAGATAGCTGAGCATAGGTCAGATGAAATTCCACTAACAATGCAAACAGAAATTCGCCATGTGATACTCTTCGGGTTTCGGCGTAATTTACAGCCAATACAAATATTCAGTGAATGCTAAATTGCATGTGGAAAGATTGCACCGTGTTTAAAGACTATTTATACCATAAGTGGTTCCGAAGATTCCAGACCGGGCATTTTTCTTCCTGCATCGCGTATGAGGCTCAAAACGAGGTTCTAGTGCATTTTGCTCAATTTTTCCTAAACAAATTCGAAAATGGTCCGTCTAGTAAATTTAGTCAAGTCGTTACTGGTGACGAATCTTGGTTCTATAAGTACGATCCAGAAACTAAACAGCAGTCCATGGTATGGAGCCCAAGAGAAGCAAACCTACCCGTAAAATCTAAGTAAAATCTAACAAAAATCAGTTGCAAAAGTAATGATGTCAGTTTACTTCACAAGATCTAAAATCCTAACTGCTATTCCACTGGAAAAGGGTCAGATGGTAACTGCAAAATGATACACCGAAGAGTGCTAACCAAAACTTTTCAAAAATTTGTTGGGAAACAGGAAGAAAGAGGTTTTGCGGCGCTACTTTTTACATCATGACAAGGCGCCAACCCACACTGCTGAAATAACGACTAATTTTATTGCGATCTCTGTGATCGAAGAAATACGTCCAGCATATCCATCCATATTCCCCGGATATTGCACTTTGTTATTTCTGGATATTTCCAAGAATTTAAATATAATTTAAAATGAAAGGTCTTTAATAGCAACAAAGATTATGAATAAATACAAATTTTGTAGTCAACCGAACTTTTGTTAATCCCCTCGTATGTGTAACTAAATAGCACTGTAAATGCTTTACTTTGTGGCAGTGTTAAGTTTATATGCTTAAGAAGCAGAGACATCTATATGTATGTACGAGTACATTTATTAATAAACTGGAATTCACCCAGTTCCGAGGAATCCTTTTGTTATTGCATTAATTAAGAATTGCGTTAAATTTTAAATCAATTAAAATGTAATAAGTTTATCATTACATTTCTCTCTTCGGCGTCTATGTACATATTTACTTTGGAATGGGAAACTCATACTAAACTTATTAACCGTCAAAGGATATCTGGGAAAAAGAAGAATACAGAAAAGAAGTGATTTGTTAGAAAAAAAAGCCTCAACCCGAAGCTTCATCTCTTAGGTTTTAGTCGCCTTTTATGACAGGCATGCGGCCGCGGTAGCTATCAACATCCGAAAGTTATGGAAAATTAATTTAAATAAAAAATTAAGTTAAATTTTCTAATTGCGGTCACCCCTTGGCAGGGAATGTCCACCCCTCCGAGTGTATTTCGGACATGAAATAAAAAGGCTCTTCGTAAAATAAAACACAATCAGCCGTTCGGAGGCGGTTTAGTATAAACTGTAGGTCTCTCTATTTGTTGGGAAAACATCAAGACGCAAAACCACAAATTGGAGGAGGAGCTTGTTCGAAAATCGCTTCAGCGGTTACAAAGCGCCAATTATATAAATTGTATATGGTCCAGCCTTACCGCTGGATAATTTTTGAACTTCTACCCCGCAGTGGTAGTAATATTTTTATCTATATACTCGTATGTGATTTCTCGAGGTCGGACTTTTAGTTTTCATTCAATATTACACCCAAGTAAGTAACCAATTCATTTTGTGTACTAATGTACTATCTTTTTTTAGGGTAAATTTTACTTGTACACACTTATTCTCATTGACTTAAATTCTTCAAATAGTTAGCCATTCGAATGTACATTAAGTATTTCCCTATAATCCGCAAAACTTGATATGACGAAGATTCGATTTGTCGGAATATCTCTTTAATCTTGCAACCTTCTTATATTGAAGGCTTTATTTAACACAGTTGGAATTATTCGATTTACCATATGTTCTTGCCATTTTGAAGGTCTTAGAAACTCTCATCGGTTATCACAGACTTCTCTTGAGGTCAATTCTTCACCTGCCAAATAAGTCAGTCATTATCGATGTGTGTGGTTTGTCGTTGTCCTTATGCAAAACAATCCCCTTCTACTTTTTACTAGACCTAGTATAAGACGGATCCTAAAATACCTACATTGCAGAAGGATTTAGGAAAATGAAGAAATTTTTATATGCTTTTAATTTTATAAAATGTGCTTGAGTGCAATGTTTTGAAGCTATTTAATCATATCATCCGTTATCCTGTCGTATCCAGGAGATTTCTTTATCCTTGTTATTGGAAATAATTTTTTAGTGATACATTGGAAAGATGCGTGGTAAATGAGGTATCCTTTCCCTGGTTGGCTCGAGCCTACTCAACATTGTGTGAACTCAGTGGAGAGTCAAAAATGATCAGACTTTTAAAACATTTAACTGTACGCCATAAAGAGTAGTTTAGTATCGGAAATCAGTTTCAGGGATTGTAATGAAATTTATTTTCCATTTTATGCTCCAGAACACTCTGAAGCTCTTTTATGCATCTCTGGATCCTCTGCCAATCTCTTTTGAGTTGTATTTTCTTTTGGTTAATGTCTTTACCCTGAGGCCGTTCATAATTTTCCTTCTATGGGAATTGGAAAGGCCATGAGTTCCTGCCATTTGTAGAGAGCTTGTAAAGCCATCAACTGCCAACAACGACAACCGATAAAAGCGAAAAACTCTACGGTAAAACCGGTTTTCGTATAAACAGGTAAAACGAGGCGGGAAATCGACGAGTTTTCCAAGAACTCTCAACCCAATCGTGCAACAGTTTTTTTATATCGTTTGATATATTGAAAAATTACTTATTTATTCTACAATAAAATATATTAAAACTTATATTATTCGAGTAAAATAAAACAAAACCGCGTTCCATGGGAAAGTGAAGGGTGGGGTTACATATAAGGAGGAGGGAATCCCGGGAAACCAAAAATATGACCACATGACTTATGGCCACTCACTAATCGGTTATTTCGTGAGAGCTTGACTATTTTCCAGCCATTACATATTTAACTTACTCTCTTTCGTGAATAAATGTAAACAAAAGCCGATACTACTTCACAAGTAACCATAAATCGACATAAACAATAAACCTCGTTAACTTTCCCCACGATTTTAGGTCATAAACGAGCCCTAAAATTGAATAGAAAACAAATATCAATATAACAAGTACGTAAATACCCTGCAGAGAGAAGTTAAGCTGGTATGCAAGAATTCAAATAAAACACTAGCATTTTGAAGGCTCCTGAACTAATTCGGTTTAAGGGTCGGTCTTTAAGCAACCAATTCGCCAAATACGTACGTAAATGTGTAAAGAAAAATTAAACTTACTTGCTTAGCGAGGTACCCGCCACGTAGAAACCAGCTGCAAGGAAACGCAATACAACGCCTCGGATGAGACCTTAGAAAGGACCCTTGAAAAGAAGATCAACACGCACCACCTCTTCATCGATTTTAAATCAGTTATGTAAACTGACATTAAGCAGTACCAAAGGCTCCATCAGGATTAGGAAGGACCTCTCCAAGCCGTTCGATATCAAAAGAGATTTCAGATATATTCTGAATATGGAGGTAGAATGTTTTGTAAGAGTGTACAGCGTACGCCGATGATATTGACATTACTGGCCTTAGGAACAGTGTCGTGAGCTCTGCTTTCCAGACTGGTCAAAGAAGCGAAGGATATAGGTCTGGGTAGTGAACGAGGGCAAATAAACAGTAAATGCATTCGGGACTCGGTTTCCCGGTCACTGGCTGACAGTCATAACTTTGGAGTCGTAGATAACTTCGTCTATCTTGGAACCAGTATTAACACCAACAACAATGTTAGCCTGGAAATCCAACGCAGACTCACTCTTGCCAACAGGTGTTGCTTTGGACCGTGTAGCCAATTGAAAAGTAAAGTCCTCTCTCGACGAACGAAGACCAAACTCTACAAGTTACTCATCGTTACTGTCCTGCTACATGTACCTACAATGTCGATATCCACGGCCTTGGGAGTCTTCGAGATAAAAGTTTCACTAGGTCATGTCTTTCGAATAAATGAAAGCACTCCAGCTTGGAAAGTGTTCGATGCAGTACGCGCCGGTGGAAGCAGATGATAAAAGAAGATATCCACTCCATTGGAAGGATCAGGTGGAGAGCGACCTAGTTTCACGTGGTATTTTCAATTAGCGACAAACAGCGAAGAGAAAAACTGAAAGGTGCGCTATTGTTGATTCGGCTATAATCGCGTAAGCAGTGAAGATGAAGAAGAAGAATTTCAACATGCCTAAATGAACTAGTATACAACTAGTATAAAGCTGACAGTTCGTAGAGCATCTCCGTACAAAATATACAAGTTGTTCATATTGGAGATATGTAGATGGATGATTAACTAGTTATTCCAATAACTAGTCAGATTCTAGTTAGCAACTAGTACTTTTCCTTGCAGAGTACCCAAGCCAACATACACCCATATCCACAGGAAGAATCAGGTGGAGAGCGACTTGGTATTTTCAATTAGCGACAAACAGCGAAGAAAAGAATCGAACGGCGTAAGTAGTGAAGATGAAGAAAAAGAATTTCAACATGCTTAAATGGACTAGTATAGGTATAACTAGTGTAAAACTGATGCTTAGTCGGACAATTAACAATTCGTAGTACATGTCCGTACAAAATATAAGCTGTTCACATGGGAAATATTTAGATGGAAGATTAACTAGTTAGTGCAAGAACTAGTCAGATTCTAGTTAACAACGAGTCTTTTTTTCCTGCAGGGCACGCACACATAACATGCACACACATATGCATTTCTGAGCATAAGTACTTTGGATATCTATCTTAGTCAGTGTTCCTCCTGCTACTCGTATTACATTTGTTGGCCGGAGTCCCTTTCGCGTATTGCAAATTTTTAAATATTGATTTATGTGCTCAATATTATAGCAAATATTGTTTTTTTTTTTTTATAGAGAAGAAAGTAAAAGTAATGCAAATGTTGTAATATTTCGTGTTTGCTTTCTGCACATACACACATACACGTACATATATTATACATGTGTATGTATTGAAATGATTTTTTGATAGCTTACCATGGAGCAGCAGGGGATGCTGGGCGTTTATATTGCGATTTGTTACGTTTCTTGTAATTCAATACTTAATGGCATTGATACGCGTAGCCGGTGGGCTATCTCTACAGAAGCGTTTCGGTTGTATGTATGTTTGTGTATGTTTTGTTTTTTTTCAATAAAAAGTTGCCGTTCAACGAAAATGTGTGTCGATATAAAATTTTTAAAAGGTAATATTTTATGCATCGCCATTATGCAAACTCAACCCCCTGCGCGCATGAGAAGACTGTGTGTATTTTGTATTTTTTATTTTTTTTGTTTTCCCTCCGTTGTGAGTTTACTCCGTTAGGTGAGCAGCTCTTTTTTCGCTCATTCATCCAGCCCATTTATGTATTCGCTTATTTCTTTGTTGTAAAATGAATATTATTAAAATTCATGAATTTTTTATGTTCGTTCTACAACAACAACATGACGTTACAACAACAAACGCTTCGCATGTCGGTGTGTCACAAAAAGAAAGAAAGAGAAAAACAAAAATTAAATCAACGCTAAGAGTTAGCGCTTCTCTCCCAGACACCCTCGAAGAAAAATAAACGTTTTTTTTCATACAACGAAGAAGTAGAAGAAAAAGAAAATTCTAAAGTTATTTCGTGCAGAAGAAAAATTGGTAGAAATTCTCCGCGTTAAAAGTAAAGAAACGTCTGAGTAGTGGGAGGAGTGTGGAGGGCGTGAGTGAATAGTCAAAAGTTGACACAGGTTGGAAATTCCTTTGCATTTCCTGCTGCAAACTTCGCTCAAGTGTAATGGTGTGAGAACTATGGGAAGTATGAAAGACTAATGAAGAAGGAGAAAACAGTTAATGAGCCAAAGTCAGTTTATGTGGCAGACTATGGAAATATAGAATGTCATTTGGATTAAGCCGCCAATTAGGAAATGAAACTGCAAGGTTTATTTGCAAATATTTTAATTAATTTTAATGGCAATAAACGGAAGTAAAAGTCTGATATTTATCGAAAATATTCTGCCGAAAATCGCTTCAACGGTTCCGAAGCGTCAATCATATTATATTAGGTCAAGTAAATAGTTCGTTCGGTTTTTATCCAAGAGATGGCGTTATTGTTCATAGTACTAGTGTTACGTGTCGCATCATATCATACTATACGGCGCTGAAAACGTGTTTATTCGCGCTAAAAGTTTGTCTTTGACAGTTTTTCGATTGATTGACTCAGTACATTGTGAGCGCTCGTCAAAGATGGACACCAGCAAAGAGAAAATTCGCTATATTTTACAATTTTTCTTCGATCAAGGCGAAAAAGCAGCCAAAGCGACTGAAAAAGTTAATTTAGTTTATGGGCTCGATACTGTAAACGAACGTGTAGCACAAAAGTGGTTTGCTAGGTTCCGTTCCGGTAATTTCGTTGTCAAAGATGCACCACGCGTCGGGAGGCCTGTCGTCGAAAATTGCAATAAAATCATGGAAATAGTGGAAACAGACCGTCACGTGAGCACTTATTTAATTGCTGAGGAACTAAAGATAAGCCAGAAAACAGTTTGGAACCATTTGCATAACCTTGGATTCAAAAAGACGCTCGATGTTTGGGTTCCACACGAACTAACGCAAAAAAACATGATGGACCGAATTTTCCATCTGCGAAATCGGTCGTGGTCGAAACGCGGGGAGCCGGCGGAAATGATGGCCAAGCCAGGATTGACGTCCAGGAAAGTTTTGCTGTGTGTTTGGTGGGATTGGCAAGGAATCATCTACTACAAGCTGCTCCTCTATGGTCAAACGCTCAATTCGGCCCTCTACTGCCAACAACTGGACCTCTTGAAGGCAGCATTCATCCAGAAGAGGCCATCTTTGATCAACAGAGGCCGAATTGTGTTCCATCAGGACAACGCCAGGCCACACACGTCTTTGGTGACGTGCCAGAAGCTCCAGGAGCTCGGATAGGAGGTCCTAATGCACCCGTCTTACTGGCGTTTTTGCCTTTATCGAAGTAAAATTCTAGAATATAGTGTATTACCTCTGGCGTCCATCTTTGACATGCACTACTAAGTTAATGAAATTAAAGGTCAGTCCAGAATAAACTGTAGCTCCCTCAATTTGTTCGATAAATACCGAGACACAACCCACAAATTGGATTAGCTCGGTCAAAAATGGTTTCAGCGGTTAAAAAGCCCTAATTTACAAAAAAAGTCACCGTCACTAAATGGTGTTGATACTCTTATTTCGGGTGCCGATGGAATTCTGTTCCGGGTGCAGCTATCGGTTTTATGCAATTCATAATAATCACGAGATAGTTTGAAACATTTAGAGAAGGCTTGCTACTAAAAGACGCTCAATGTTTGGGTGCCGCATGGATTAACGCAAAAATATTTGACTGTTCGAGTTACCAGCGGACTAATCACCGGCAAGTCATCGCATTCGCGACTCAGCTCCCATGTCACTGTTGACAGCCACAACTTCCAGGTCGTAGATAATTTCGTCTATCTAGGGACCAGCATTAACACCAATACTAATGTTAGTCTTGAAATCCAACGCAGAATCACTCTTGTCAACAGATGCTACTTTGGACTGAGTAGGAAATTGAAAAATAAAAGCCCTCCACTCCCCTTGGAAGGATCAAGTGGAGAGTGACCTGGCTTCACTTGGTATTTCCAACTGTCGCCAGACAGCAAAAAGAATAGAGGAATGACGCGCTAATATTGATTCGGCTATAATCGCGTAAGCCAATAAAGAAGAAGAAGAATCACCGACAACGAAAAAATCATGCTCAAAGTCCGTTGACCCTCCACAAACGACTTCCAAAGTGGGATTGGAATGGATTTCTCTATTATGAGCTGAGCTGTTAAAACTCTGAGCTCAACTGTATATGATTAACCAGCTTTCAACGTGCTCTTCTCAAAACAAACCTCCAGAAGGTGTTCATATATCTCTGACGACTTTTTGAGCTTGCTTGGGATGTTTTGATACCAACACCATTTAGCCCAGATGTTGCATCAATGTACTAAAATTTGTTTCGTTTTCTGCTCTTTGATGGTAAAAATGGGCCAACCTCAGAGTCGCTGAAAATCAGTTGACCGATAAGCCAGAGAAACTATACACAAATGGAATTATGAAGCTACGTGAAAAATGACAAAAGATCCTAAATAATAATGGTTAATATGTACTTGATTAAAATTATTATTCAATAAAGAAAACTTTTCTCCAAAAATATACAAAAAGACCACAGAGACTTTTTTTAGAAGCTTTTCAAACCAATACCGTAAGTCTTTCCATTCTCATTGGAGTCTTTATTTAATAACACATATATGATTAAAAGTAAGTATATTAGCACAACTCGCTATGTTAAGTTATACATATGCTATATGTATATATATGTATGTTTGTATTTAAAAAGTCACTTTTTAATAGTCCTTCTTTGATGCGGGTTAAAGGATTCAACTTCTGTTATTTTTTTTTTCTTTTGTTAACTGGCTTCAAAGTTCATCATTAATTTGCGGAAGTTAGGTTTCTCTGACGGCCAAGTTTAAGAGAAAGAATATAAAATAGAAAATAAATTAAAAAATATACATTATGGTTGGAGAGTGCAGAATAACTTAGAGTTATTTGGATATACGTGTACATATGTATTTACGTAATATTATGTATGTAAATAGGTATTTATTTGAAAATTTCATACATTTAATCAAACAGGAATGATTAATGAATGTATATGCATATGTATTTAAAGATTCTATTCTCTAATTGAAATTTAGTAATACAAACTCTATTATCCTTAGTAAGTAATTATCCAGCTTGATATAAGGAGGCCATGTGAAGATTTCCACACAAGTGGGGAAATCGCTCATATAAAGAAGTGGAAATTTGGCGTTGAATTTGTGATGGAAGAGAGAGTCGGTCGCCGGAGTTGATAGCCGGAAACATAGATTCGAATCTTCTGGTAGCGAGAGACTATCATGCAACGTTGTAATCGGCCATTACTCATGCGGGGTGGGATAGATACCGCGAATAACTCATTTGCACACAAAACTGAAAGAAGCCGAAATGTGTAAGTATCAATAGATTGGGAAGCTGGCCGACAGGCGTAATGTTCGAAAATTGTACGAAAAGTTTCAAGACCGAGGCATACCCATTTACAAAACCAGAAAGTTATCTAGAGAACGGTGTTCAGAGCATAAAGAGTTATGCCAAACGATTGAAATCTAAGTATGCAATGCCCCATCCACCGTCTGCGGAAATTACCATGTGATAAACTTCCTCAAAAACGCGTACAATGTCTTCTCTAGCGTATTTTGTGAAAGATTAAATCCCACTGTCCCAATGTCCAATCCAGAATAACTCTTGCCAACAGATGGTACCTCGGAGTTGAAAAATAAGGTCCCCTATCGATGAATCAAATCCGAACTCTACAAGTCTCACTTCGATCCCGTCTTACTATTTGGTGCAGAAGTGTGGACGATGCCGACATCCGATGAGGCGGGAGCTTTGAAGAGAAAAGTTTTGAGGGCCTTTGTGCGTTGACTACATCGAATACCGCATACGACTGAACGATGAGTTGTACGAAATGTATTGGGAAATTAACATTGTTTTTTAGATGAAGGTTTCAAGAAGAAATAAAGCTTTTAAAATTTAGCTTTATTAGAAAGATCAGGGTCTGCTATTATGTTTTAAAAATGTATGCATTAATTCGTGCGGTTTTCTAAGAGAGGGCTCTACTAGTATTATTCCGCGTCGTTTTCAGTAGATGTCATTTGTTTTAGCGTGAACAACAATTTCTTTCATTCATTTGAAAATGTCGAAATTTGTACCAGATAAAGTGTTTTTGTGGGGAGTTCTTCTCCATTACTTTAACATGAAGAAAATTGCTACCAAAAGGCATCGTATTTTACTGGACGTTTATGGTGACCATGCTTTAGCCGAACGAACGTGCCAAAAGTGGTTTGCACGGTTTAAAAGTGGCAATTTCGACTTAGACGACGGACAGGCAAAAAAATTTCAAGACGAAGAATTGGAGACATTGCTCGACGCAGATGCATGCACGACGCAAAAAAAACTTGCAAAAGTATTAGGAGTTAACCAAGCAACCGTTTCCAGACGATTAAAATCATTAGGATTCATCCAGAAGCTTGGAAATTGGATGTTTTAAGAATTAAAGCCAAGAGACGTCGAACGTAGATTCTGCATGTTGAAAATGTTGCTTCAACGCCATCATGACAACGCTCGGCCACATGTTGCAAGGCCAGTTAAAAACTATTTGGAAAACTGTGGTGGGAAGTTCTACCTCACCCGCCTTATAGTCCAGACATTGCAACTTCCGATTGCCATTGATTGATTGTCAGATCAATGCAGGATGCCCTCACCGGAGTACGCTTCAGTTCAGAACATGGTATCAGAAATTGGCTCGATTCCTTCATGACCTCCAAGTCGGAGGAGTTCTTTTGGGATGGGATCCACAAACTGCCAGAAAGATGGGCAAACATCGTAGCTTCCGATGGGCAATATTTTGAACATTAAATGTATAACAATTTTTTCACAATAAAGTCCGGCCGATAGGCCCAATTTTTGACTTTTGCCGCAATTCTAGCCATATGCCAGCAACAACGCGCGCGAATATTCTCTTCCCAAGCATCAGTCGTGTCGGGCTAATTTGCATAGGCAAGCGACTTCACATAACCCCATAAAAAATTGTCCAGCGGTATTGAATCGCACGATCTTGAAGGCCACGTTACAGGCCCATGACGCGAGTTAACCCACTCACCAAAAATTTATTATTTTGTTGGCCGTATGGCATGCAGTGCCATCTTGTTGGAACCAAACCTTGTCCGCATCAACACCCTCCAATTCAGGTACGAAAACGTCACACCAAACATTGACTTGGGGATGTAACGGTGGACTCATTGGAGTTTTCTTTGATAATCTGCCCCACTGCAGCAATAGCGACTTCGGTGCGCAATGGTCAGCATCTCTGATGCGCAATATCTACTAGAGTGAACGTGATATGAAACTGATCTATGGTTGTTTGAATTACCGATTATGCTGAACGATTTTGTCGACTGAATATTGGACACAGCTCATAATGCGTCGCGCGAACTAAACCATTATTTTAGTAAGAAATTCGCACGATTCGCTAAAGTGGTTCCGGAGTAAGTCTGTTTAATATGAAATGGCAAATGAAACTGAGTATGAATCAAGTAACAGCTGTCAAATAGACCAACTCCGAGAAAAGAATTTCCTCGCATTTTCATCACTGACCGACTGGACGAAAACACTACAACTTTTAAAGTATTCGATGCAGTATCCGCTGCTGGTTGCAGTGAAAAGAAGGAGAGAAATACTTCCACTCCATTGGGAAGATCAAGTTGAGAAGGTCTTGGCTTAACATGGTGCCTCCGATTGGAGCTGTGCAGGTAAAAGAAGAAACGACTGATGCGCTATCTTCAATAAGACTATATGGTAATAGCGTAAGCTGAGGAGCTTACGGATTTTATTTAAGGGAATGGAAATGCAGTTTCTTTACGACCCAATATTAACTTAATAAAAGTTTACGGATATGCTTTACTTTTCTCAATCATACATACAAATAAAAATACTCATTCAATTCAAATTAAATATACATACATATGTAGCTGAATAGTCAAATTAGACTCCAAAGACTCTCCATATCAAAGCGGAGAGTCCTGTTTGTTAGTTTGTTGTTTGTTATAATATGTTAGTACGAGTATATTGCATGTGTGTTAGTATAAAAGAACAGTAATAGCATTTCAATTTGTTATCAAACGGTCTGTGAAGCAATTTTGATTTATTACACACACGCGAGCACAAGTAAATCATTTTGTCGAGGCGAGACTAGTAAATAGGAGTATGAAAGCAGTGTGAGCTTGTAGTCACAGAATGATTGTAGGAAGTATCATTTTTAAATGCAACCAAAAAAGAAAAAATTATCTTAAAATCGCTGTTTTCCTGTTGTTGTAGTTGTAGCAGTTCACTTGCCCCGCTTAGGGACAGGTTTAATTAATCTAAGTTGCCGAGGTCATCTAATGGGAGGTCCAAGAAACGTGCTGTTCCGACGGGGCTGAACCATAGGGAGAGGTGGGTTAGATGTGTCGGCTTAAGGGAGCATGTGAAGAGGTGGTTAGTGTCGTGCGGAGACTCTCCACATGCAGGGCATACGTTGGGTATGCTGGGGTCTAGTCTGGATAGGTAGGAGTTCAACCTACTACAGTATCCAGACCTAAGTTGTGCCAGAGTCACATCTATCTTTTCCTCGTTCCTTGGTATTGCAATAGGATATGTTGAAAGAGTTGTGGTATAAATACTGCGTAATAAGTTGGAATCCTGTTCAGAATCATCACTGATATCAGTTTAAAAATCTGACTCCTTAAAAGAGCCTTTTCTGGCTTATAAATTTATCTACACTTAATCTATAGGATTTGTCCTGAATGACTGACGGATCAGCACACATCCTAAACCACGCGTTGTAGAGACTTCAGGTCCTGGGCCCAACCTATTCGAAAAAATATTGGTAAATCATTAATTTTATTGGCCTCTTCTTCTTCTTCTTTATTGGCGTTGGCACCGCTTACGCGATTATAGCCGAGTCAATTATAGCGCGTCATTCATCTCTTCTTTTCGCTGTTTGGCGCCAGTTGGAAATGCCAAGTGCACCCAGGTCACTCTCCACTTGATCTTTCCAACGGAGTGGAGGTCTTCCTCTTCCTCTGCTTCCACCAGCGGGTACTGCATCAAATTGGCCTCTTACCTAAATTAAAATAAGGAATAAACTGTCTTCCGGGATATGGACCTGGGATCGATCTATTCGAAATATTTTTATTTATCACTTGATTTACATGCAAACCAACAGAGGTAGCATGAGGCCTAAATTAATATGGGGAACATTTTTTGGTTCGGGAAGTAGGCCTGGGGACGATTTGATGATTCGATTTTGCTTAATACAAGGGGATTAACAAAAGTTGGGTCGGTTGATGGCTACTTTATTAGTCTTCCTTTCAAGTTTTAGAACGATCGGCTAAAATGGAGATGAGAAAACGCAAGATAGCTGAGGATAGGTCAGACGAAATTCCAACATCAACGCAAACAGATATTCGCCAGTCCAGCAACTTCAGTAAAGTCATTACTACGGTTGACGAATCTTTCTTCTATATGTACGATCCAGAAATCAAACAGCAGTTCATGGTATGGGGCCCAACAAGAGCGAACCCACTCCTAACATCTAAGCAACAAAAATCAGCAGCAAAACTAATGATGTCTGTTTACTTCATCCCATCTTAAATCGTAGCTGCAATTCCACTGGAAAAGGGTCAAATGGTAACTGCAAAATGGTACACCGAGGAGTGTTTACCAAAAGTTTTCAAAAATTTATTGGAAAACATGAAGAAAGAGGATTTTCGGCGCTACTTTTTACATCGTGACAACGTGCCATCGCACACTATTGAAATAACGAGTAATTTTATTGCGATCTCTGGGATCGAAGAAATACTTTGGCTAGCTTAATATGTGGAAAATTGTTTTTTCTTTCTCATATATTTTAATATAATTATCTATAAGTTAAAATAAAGTAAAAAAAAAAACAAATAAACCGAATAAAAATCTTATGAGAACCATCTTAGAATTCCATGCGAACGAGGTCATTCGCAACCTCTACTTTGTAATAGATTTGGTGAGAGGGAACATATGTGGCTCATTAACTATTGGGTTGCCCAAAGGGAAACCCGCGACTTTTTAAAAGAAAGTAAATACATTTTTTTTTAAATAAACTTTAATCAATTATGTAGTTTCCATTTTGTTGGATGACCTTTCGCCACATCAGTATTCCACGCTCATAGAAGTTCTGGCTTTTATCTGTGATTTTATAGCCTCGTCATTCTCGAAAGTTTTACTGTTTAATGAGTTCTGCAAAGATCGAAAGAAATGGTAGTCTGAAGGTGGATCGTCTTTTGGTGAATATCAGCCTTTGATTTGTTTGTGGCGCTTCATCATGCTTGGATTATGATCGTTTTAGATTAACGTTATTGTTAAAAACCCATCTTTCATCTCCAGTCACGATTTGCTTCAAAAATGGATCATATTCAGTGCGTTTAAGATGCATAACACAAGCGTTGAAGCGGCTTGTTAAATGATTTTTTTCAATTCATGTGGTACCCAAATATCAAGTTTTTTTTTACCAGTGTAAGACGTCGTGCATGATTATGAACGTTTGATTTTGGTATACTTAACTTCTCTCCAATTTCACGCTCAGCTACATGACCATCCGAATCGATTAAAGCCTTGATCACTTGGCCGACTTGAACGTGTCTCCTATTTGTGTGAAAAATCTCTCGAACGGAATTTGACAAACCAACTTCGACGTTGTGTTTCTTTTAAGGCCTTATCACCATGCAAGTTATGCAACTTTTTAGCAACCTGCGCTGCATTTATTCCTTTAAGGAAATAATAAACTAAAATATGGCGAAAACTCGTTTTATTTCATAATGCCACCATGCCCTTCATGATTTGGGGACTGAACCCTACTGTTTACAACATTTAGGTGACTAGCTGTTAGTGTTGCTTCATACATTACTTTGTGTTAACTAGGCTAATGTTAAGAATGATTTACAGAGCCTTTATTGAGGTTGTCTTCATAGTGACTGCTATACCAAGTTGACACGCACGTTGCACCTGTTCTAAGGGTTTAATATGACACTTCCTCTTTAATGTCACTCATCACACTAGTGCAGTTATGTAAAGCCAATGCACCATATGGGGTCGTAGTCCCTGTTTTGGCGCAATAGCTCTTCCGCAGGTATTCCAAATTCACAGCCCTTTACTGATCCTGCTTTCCTCATGCTCTCTCCAACTAAGTGTTTTTTGTACAATATCACGGATTACAGCGAAATTCTTATCAGAGCTCGAGAGAATTATAATGTTGCCTCTTAAAGATTGTAAGGAAATGATGAACTTTCGTCTTTCTAGTAAAGAGGCAGATCTCAGATTTTTCCGGACTTACTTCTCTATTACACATGACAGTCGGTTGGGATGTTTATCAGAACACAGGATGACAACATCATTCGCCAAGCATACTATCTTAAAGTTCCCCGCTGTTAACAGTTGAAGAAACTGGTTTATCAAGGTGATAAGTGTGTGACAAAAAAGGCGATTATATAAAGATTTTTCAAATGATTTATTTTTGAGGTTTGGAAAGCTGAAATAGAAAAGGACAAATTAGAATTTCAAAATAACTTTAAAACTTTAAAAATTCCACTTAAAGGATATACAAGCAAAATAATAATAGCATACATACATGTATTTAATGAAGGCCAACCTAATGCACACATGTGTGTATGTATACCAACGAATCAAACGGTACTTATCTGCACTCATAAAGATAAAGCCAAGGATAAGGGCAACGGGCATTTATGATATTCTTCTCTAAACTCCTCCACTAGTCACTTGCTTATTGCGAGCTTTGCTTTTCATTGCCTTTTCAATGCACGCTAACGGTGCTTCCATGTTAATTTACTTGTATTTTGTACACATATATATAAGTATTAACAGGCATTAGATGCTAGAAATAGAAAATAACAAGTAAAAGAAAATTGTGTATTTAAATTATAGCTTGAGATATTTCTATACAATCGAACCAATAAGTACATATGTATGTATATGTATACTCCTACAAATATATTAGCAGATACATAAACTACAACTGCGTTAAAAATAATAGCAGCGCTATGTATTAAAACATAATAATATATATAAATGTGAAAATATGGGGAAGAACGAACGCGGACGTAGTAAAATCAATTATTTGCTAACAGCTCAGCAACTGAAGACAGAATTCAGAAAAGAAGGAAGTGTAGAAACTACCAGAAGAACGTTAAGAGAAAGTAATTTGTATGATAGGAGTACACGAGAAGTGCCATGCAAGAACATTTGGAATGACCCACTGAAAAATGGCGGAATACTCTTTGGTCCGACGAAGGTAAAATTATTTTTTTGGCGAAAAGGATACAAGATAACGCCTTAGGTGAAAACCCAATACTGAATACGATCCTCGAAACACTTTAAATACCATTAAACATGATGGATCGAATATAATGATTTGTGGTTGCCTTTCATATTACGGTATAGGCCCCATAATCCGCGTAACTAGCACAACAGATAGTGAAAAATGTTGCCTTATGCCAAAGGTGGATCTACCACCAAGACAACGACTCGAAACATACTAGCGAATTTGGCGAAACAGTGAGTGTTTTCTGGCAATTAAGGTAAAGATGATCGATTGGCCAACACTATCTGCGAACCTCAACCATGTTAAGAACTTGAGGTGAGGCATTAAACCAACAGATTGACATGCGAAGGCGGCCAACAACAACGATCTTGGCGTGTAGTTGAGCGATCATTGTGTGCCATACCAGTTGAAAAATGACAAAATCTGGTGGGTTGAATGCATCATCCTTTAGTGCAGTTATAGCCAATAAAGGGTTCTGTAGTTCAGCGTGTTGAAAAAAACTCAAATTTGTCCATTTCTTGTAGTTCTTTGGGATTGGGCATTGGACAAACGTCATTTTGCATAAAGATTTGGGTCTTACAGCTTATAAATTTCAGTGAACACATGAACTCACGCCGGCCAATCATCAACAACGTCTTGACTTTGCTGATTGGGTCCTTGAAGTGCATGAAAATTATACGGAATTTCATCCAAAAATCATCTTGACTGATGAGGTCTACTTCCTCCCTTGATAGCTATGTCAGTAAGTAAAACTGTCGAAAACACAAAATTTATTGTTGAAAAGTCTCCACTCCACCATCAACGTGTAACTGTTTGATGCGGTTTAATGTACGACGGGGTCAATGCACTTTTTTTGAAATGACGCTGGATCAAAAGCTACTGGGTATGGATTTATCAGGAGATTATTAATGATTTTTTATGGCCGTACTTGGATGGTATTGATCTTTGGACAACTTTTACTTTCAACAAAACGGCGCTACGTGTCACACAAGCAACAAAACCATCGATATTTTTAGGAAAATGTTTTCGGACCTTGCTATATCTCGAAGAGGTGATTGCTATTGGTCACCGAGATCTTGTGATTTAACACCTCGCGACTTCTTCTTTTCAGGCCACGTGAAAGATAAGGTCTACGCTAACAGGCCAACGTCGATTCAGGACCTCAAAGATGGAATTCGTGAAGCTATAGAGGGTATGCAGCCGCCGCTTTGCGTTTTGGTGATGGAAAATTTCATAAAAAGAATACGATGTTGTAAGCGTAACCGTGGCAGCTATTTGGCTGATATTGCCGTCCATTATTATGCCTCTTTATATTGAAAAAAAAAAAAAAATCTCCTCATTTATTCCCAAAAATGCCATTTTTCTTTTAATATCAAAAAACACCTCTTAATGGTAAACCCTGTAGTTAATATTTTTGATAAAAATTTTGAGTGAAACTATCTTGTTTTTTGCAACATGATCCAAATGCTACTTAAACTTGTACCTCATAATCTACTGCTATTATTTCGACTGCCTACTAAATATAAATAATTTTATATGAATTATAAATAATATTTAAATATTGCGTTTTAAGTCTAAGTATTGTATTTAGGAATAAAAAAGTTTATTTTGAAATCTAATAATCGTAAAAATTTGTTGGAGAAGCTTTTCTACTTTTTACTTGCAATTTTTAATACTTCGCACTGCTATTATTTTGATCGTAATTGTACAAGCATTCATATGACAACTCTTGCTAAGCACTTGAATTTAAATTTAAGTGCATTGTAAGTAGTCAAAGTTCAAAGATTAGTTTGCAATATCCACGTACGTTTAATAAAGCATACATACATATATCCACATATGTATATACCTATGTACATATAGTATGTATGTTGAAACGTTTTTATAGAGAAACAAATAATTACATACTAAATTACATATGCAAAATTTATACCAACTCCATGTGAGTTCATTCTTTGATAGTAAATTTAATTGAAATGCCATTTTCAAGTATTTTCGTTAATTTGCTAAAATAAGTACGATTTTATTGCACTCAGTTGGAATATATTTTATGACTTTCATTTGAGAATTTTCCATTCAAATTTAATTTAAATTTACCACGACTCATGCAAAGCGGCGGCCATTGTCAAGAGATGCTGCTTAAAACAATTTATTGTTCATTGGATTTATATAGCGATAGTCAGAACCATTATATTCTTCAGAGTCGTTATCTGGTGGCCAGCACTCAAAGAAACCACTTTCAGGGGCGAACTGAATAGAGCTCAGCGATCGGCAGCTATTCTCATTACAGGAGCTCTAACGTTGACGTCATCAAAAGCCCTTCAAACTGCTACTTAATTTTTCCCCCATGATTTTGTACGGCAAACTTTAAGCGAAGTAACGCGCTACAGAGCACGCCCAGATTTTATTTTGTCTTGGGCGCAGAGTAAGGAGTTAGACTCCTCTTATTGTTTTGACAATCTCTACTTCATAAGAATCCTCGACAGCTATGAATGGGTAAATGGAAATGCTCCAGTTCAGAGTGTCATAGCCAACTTCACGGACTAAATTTAATTTGAGGCTCCATACCACTGCCGATGTCTTCCAAGCAGAATTTATTGCAATCACGGCAGCCGCTGAGTGGTTGCTAGGATCTCTGGTTACAAACTAATCTATCAATCAACTAATCGGATATTCAAGCTGCCATCAGATCGCTTCAATGTAATTGTGCCACATGCAAAGTGACTTTAAAATGTAGAAGCACTTTAAAGAGGTTCTCAGCTAGTTGCAATACAGCCGTGATATGGGTACCCGGACATAGAGACATCCCAGGAAACTGTATGGTGGAAGAGTTAGAGAGAGTTGGTACCTGCGGCAAAACTCAGGCTAAGAATGGCTTTCACCAAAACAGCCAACACCAGATGGCTTAACGAGAGAACTTGCAACGTGACTGGACAGCTTTGCCCTATGTTTGGCGCTAAAAGATTAAGGAGTCTAATCCTATTGGACCGGTTCAACATTAATAAAACAACGGGTATATCAAATGGACACTGTTTAATGGAACTTCACGGTAGGAGAATGGGATAAGTTTTTGCCGAATTTGGCCAATTCTACACCAGCCAAAATTTTCGCCATACACAGGAACAGATGGAAATTGCTTGGTGTGAGGTATGGACTATAAGGTGGGTACATAAAAACCTCCCAACGAAGCTTTCGAAGCTTCGGGCGAGTCACTATCGATGTATGTGGTCTGTCGTTGATCTGATGAAACACAATTTCTCTGCTGTTGGCCAAAGCCGAGCGATTGATTTCTTGAGACAGTCCACTTGCTGACAGTACAGGTCCGAAATAAGAGGAGCAGCTAATAGTGGATGATTCCTTCCCAATCCCACCAGACACACAATAAAACCTTTCCGGCAGTAAATTCTGACTTGGAGACCGTTTATGCAAGTTAGGAAAAAACCTCAAATCTATTTGTTTATTTAAAAAATTCGTAATTTAGGTAATGGCAGTACCCACGCTCTCTGTAAAATTCAGCTCGCTTGACCATTTATCATCCACTTTTAGCCGCATCTAACCACATCTATAATGTGGCGGTTTATAATCCGCTAATTGAATTTTCTGCATCGTGTATTAAAATCCTTAACGCCCGCCTTCAATGTTTCATCGCACTAACAAATATTCTGTCGAAACCCCACAACCACATTTCACGTTGCATTGCATCAGATACCTTCATACCACCGCCACGTTCCCGCACTGTTAGAAGGTTGCCATTCACTTTACTTTCGGCTAGAAATAATCTTTGCATGCATCACTTGGCTGTTTAATTAACACTTTCCTCATTATGTCCGGATGATGCTTTTACTCTTGCTTATTAAGTAAAGAGTTTGATGTATTTCGCTGCTTACAAATATACATATTGTGGAACAGGGTTGGCCATTTTAAGGTTTCGAAAAGAAACGTTCTTATTATACATTTAAAATAATTTTTTCCCTTTTTATTATCAAGTTCGAACCTTAGTTTTATATGTGAGAAACAACATTCAGATGGTTGCCTTGCGAATTTTTTCAAACTTCGATCCATTTGAGGTAATTTTCGACAACTTTTTGGCACATATTGGGTGGTACCTCACCCATAACTTGACGAATGTTGGTTTTCAAGTGCTCAGGAGTTAAAGGTTAATGCGCATAAACAAGGTAAAAAAAGTCCAAAAGTGTCAAATCGCTCGATCTCGGTGGCCAATTGAATTCACCAAGACGAGATATTACGCGGCATGGAATTTTCTCTCGCAATAAACCCATATTCGTTCGTGTTATGTAGCACCTGACAGCACCTTGTGAAAACCACATATTGTCCAAGGCGAATTCTTCAATTGCAGGGCAAAAACTCGGTTATCATATGACCATAATGCTTGGAATTAAGAATGACTCGCCATTGTCGTTTTAAAAGAAGTAAGATCCAATCACACTTTGGAACCAAGAGTGCTTCAAAGAGAAAGTTTTATTTTGGAATGTAATGGCCTCTCTTCAATTATGGTATTTGCGGATTTTCGGAGCTTCAAATGCGATAATTTTGCTAATTTACATATCGTCCTATTGGGAGATGTGCCTCGTCTCTGAAGAAAATTTTCTTCAAAAAATTGGCGCCCACTGCTTGTTGTTCAAGCATCCTATCGACGTATGTACAACGTTATGAATAGTCAGCTGGCTTCAGTTGTTGTGTGAACTGGACTTTATATAGCCAAAATACGCCATAACGTGCCATAAGATAGTCCCAGGTCTTAAGAACGTCGAGGAATAGACACATTCGCATTTTCGGCTATACTTTCACCTATACGTACAGTAGTGATATTTGTGATGGAACGATCGGAACGGTAATGAACGGGCCTTACAATATCTGTAACCGAAACTAGTTTCCTCACATTTCTTTAAAATTGTGTCAATTGTTTCAGTAATTAGACGATTTAGTGCACCAAATCTCATCTTAAAGACACGTTTGAGTCCCCAGTTTCGTAGTAACTTGTAATTTAAACAAAACCCTGTTGATTTGACAGTTAAGTTTGACAGATGTCAAATTACAGCCCCGTACTTTTGAAACCACGAAATGCCTAACTCTATATATACTTGAATTTACCTATGTACGTACACACAAACAACCAGATATGCACATATAAAATTACATGAGTGTATATGTATACATCTAGAGTAATTTAATGTGAGTGTTTCACGGGAATTATGGTTATACATTAATCCTTGAAACACCTGCAATGGATGGCAGCTTCGCATTGCATTGTTGTTATTACTGCTGCATGGTGAACTTTTGTATTGTGCAATATTTAATACTTCGCCAACAATGGTTCTAGAAAAAAAGTAACATAGTACTGAAGAAAAGTGATGAAGTGATTAATATTGAAAATGAAATGAAATATCTAGTATTTAAAGTAAGAAATATTGAGAAAGGAAAAGTAATAAGCAAATCTAAAAATATCTGCAATATGTAATTTATTATATTATAAAATAATATTTAATCAAATTAATAAAAAATAAATGAAAAATTTGTTTCTTAAATTATATCTCCTCTCGCATCAAGGTGAAGGGTTGATCTTAAGCTGAATGAAAAAATTACGCAAAGAGTAGATCCTTGGGACATTACTGCAGCGACCATATAAAGAAGCTTAAATTTGGTGTCGGATTTGTGGTAGAAGAAAGACTCTGTCACACAGTGCTATCGCCTACCCCAGATGTCGGAGGCCTTGCCAAAGTCGGAATTAAAGCGAGATTCATTTGCAAATAAGTGGCGCCGTTCAGGGTGGAGATGGATGCGAAATGATGAAGATAATATGAAGCATGCTAACATAGTAGCACTCACTATCTGCGTCCAGCAGCACATCAGCATGGCTTCCGTAAAGTGCATAACGCCATAAACACTCAGATAGTCAATGGTCTTAACCAAAACCGACCATGCGGGCGAACTGTCCTGGTAGCACAGGATTTGTCAGAGGTGGACCATGGGCTATCTGGGTGGTCGACAGTCATCGGTAATATTTCGAGGTGAACATCGAAACCTAGGAAAATTAAAAAAGGGGTTCCGCAGGGTGGTGTTCTCTCCCCACTTTTGCTTAATTTTTACATCTCGAAGTTCCCTCATCCACCAGAAGGAGTTTCTCCAATCTCGTCTGCCGATGACTGCCTTGCTGGCAACCTATAAAGCAATTGGCCGGCTGGTCGTAAACTATGCTGCACCGATCTGGGCGCCGGGGGCGAACGATACGCAGATGAAGAAGTTACAGGCTTGTCAAAATACTGCCCTCAGGACCGCGACAGAGAACTTTCTTATGTCGCCGGAGCATAACTTGCACAGCGAAGCATCTATGCTACGAGTTAAGGAGCATAATACTTTGCTGTGCAAGCAGTTTCTATTGGAATGTTATCGTAGGCATCTAATAGAAGCTAAACCTCCATCTAGGCACCTTCAAAGACTCCCTTCCCGTGAATGGCGTGCTCGGAGACAAAGCACCATCCACCGCAGACAATGAGCTCGAGCTGTTTCGAAAGACCCGCGTGACGCTGGCACAGCTTAGGTCTGGATACTGTAGCAGGTTAAACTTCCACTTATCCAGAGTCGACCCTAACATATCCAACGTGAGTCCAGCATGTGGAGGGCCTCCGCACGACACTAATCACCTCTTCACATGCCCCCTTAAGCCGGCACATCTCTCCATCTGGTCCGATCCCGTCGAAACGGCACGTTCCCTGAACCACGGTGACTTAGATTGGTTTTAAACCTGTCCCTAAGCGGGGTAAACGTAGCCGCTACTACAACAGCAACAAAAATAACAACAGTAACACTTTTGAATATTCGATAATTTCTTTAACTTTTATGAAAATTATCAGCTTATGTGGAGGATTATTCAACTTCGCCACATACTAGATCCGCTGGTATGCTCGTTTCAAATTTAAATTCACACAATATCAGGTTGTATCGTTCAATTTGCCCTCGTAATATCTGGCCTTCGTGCAGAGCACTTCGTTCCATGAACTCCAGACAACCGACACCATCTAAACATTCTGGATCTAGCCAACCACGAAAACTTACGCAGAATCCGTTAATTACATATAAAGTAGGATTTTATATGCATCTTGAACAGCTCTTCATCAAAAGCTCAAAATCACATTTCTTGCCATGTACATAAGTATCGTAGATCAGTACCAGACGCAATAAAAGATATCTTCGTATGAACCACACGACATCCGTAGAGAAATCGCATTTGATGTTCCTACTGGGCGCGCTCACGATACTCAGTATAGCGTATTTCAGTTTTACGGCTTGTACGCCGAAACAGTTCATAGCTCTAAAATTTCGCCTTTTGATCAGGCCCCACACGTGGTATTTTATAATACTTAATTTGGTACAGATCGGCAAAGCAATTATTGATTATCTACCATCGGTCGAAAACCACGAAACCATGATGGTATCCTTATCCCGAGATATGGTTATCTGTTATACCAGAACTCTGAACTTAAAGATTCGTGAAATCACTGCGACGCGGTCGAAAGATTAGAAACCTAATCGATTATGTTGTGATAGTCAATCCAGTATTATACATAGATGTACATGTGAGCTTTTAACAACTAGTCGCACCACTTTCTTGTTACAACATGATACCCTAGAAAGGTGAATTACCGAGTAGCTGCAACCTCAACATACAGCAAAACAGTTTTGTACTCGACTTGCACTTCTGCTCTCTGGGAACTCTTATCAACAACTCGGTTTAAGGAAACTGTAGGACGACGTTTCATGCGCCTGACGTATGACCACCTATTAAATAATTGGTTTTTGTCAAAGTCATAAGAAAACTGATATGGAGTGTAATATGACCACAACTCACGGAGATATGCCTAGTGTTGAAGAGGAAACCGATACGCATTTACAAACAGAAAAAGAGGGAGGTCGAAAAACGTTAGTATGAAGAGCCTTCGTTGATGTCTCGGCTTTAACCAACAAAGAAGAAAAATGGAATTTCAGATGCTGGTCCCCTTCAGCCAACTCAAGCTCAACCATCTTTGCCCTGAAGACCCTTAGGGGGGAATTTTTCATACCCAGTCTGTCGAGGCTTGAAACTTGCCTCGTGGAGGAAGGTAGCTCACAAAAAATTTTGCACTGTTGCAGCACCAAGGTCCAATTTCTTGAACACCACAAGCAGTATGAGAAAAAGGTATATATATATACAGGGTCCGCCATCTAACATTTTTTTTTGAACTAGTGGTTATTTTTAGTGTGGTGTGGTGGTGTGTATACGATTGAGGAATGGGCAGATGAGCGCTTGGCCGAAGACCCGGAATTTTACCAAAAAATCATCTTTTCCGACGAAGCTCATTTCCATCTTGGCGGCTACGTCAATAAACAGAATTGTCTTATTTGGGGGACGCAAAACCCGCACGTAGTCGAAGATGCCAAAGCATCTGTTAGTTACTGTTGGTGCGGATTTTGGGCCGGCGGCATCATTGGCCCATTCTTCGAAAATGCGGCAGGAGCCGCCGTTACGGTCAATGGCGAACGCTACCGCGCCATGTTAACGGATTGGTTCTTCCCGGAAATCGAGGAGGAGGACTTGGACAACATTTGGTTTCAGCAAGACGGCGCTCCGTGCCACACAGCCAACGTTACGATCGATCTTGTGCGCACTGTTTTAAAAAAAAAAAAGTTACGTGGCGGACCCTGTATAATTGGCACTTTGTAACCGCTGAAGCGATTTTCGGCCGAGCTCCTCCTCCAATTTTGTGGTTTTTGCGTCTTGATGTTTTTCCAACAAATGGAGGGACCTACAGCTTACACTAAGCCGCCTCCGAACGGCTGATGGTTTTTTTTACGAGGAGCCTTAGTTTCATGTCCGAAATACACTCGGAGGGATGGACATTCCCTGCCGAGGGGCGACCGCAATTATAAAATTTAACTTAATTTTTTATATAAATTAATTTTCCATAACTTTTGGATGTTGCTGGCACTGGGATATGAACCCGAGCCTTCCGAATGTCAGTACGCAATGCTAACCACTCGACTATCGCGGCCACCGATAGCCGGTATAGTCCTATAATAATATGAACCTCAAACAAGATTTCGATGGAAACATCCTAATCGACAGTAATTTTCCCTACAGTTCGAATACCGTTTTACGGTATTCAAGGAGACAGTTTGTAATTAGGCAAACTGGCAAAGAATGACAAAGAAACTGCCTCAAACGATTGTTTGTAATTATGATGATACCTTGAATTATTTATTAACTTTTTTACACTAAAATTTATCAAATTTCATATAACTCAAAGCTGCAAATATCAGTCCTAAAGGTAATAATAAATATATTACAAAACTTAATATGAATCATAAAGCGCGAGTATGAGACTTCCAGCACCATAAATTTAGAGTCGGGTAATGAGAAAGACAAAGGCACAGGCACAGGCACAAGCACTTTCACATACAACCATGACATTAAAAATTAAACGCTCAATTAACTCCTGCATGCTTATGTATATATAAAAATATTTCAAGCATAAAATTTACGCTTGTAAAGGGGAAAAGAAAAAAATGTGGCAAAGAAATGGAAATGAAGAGTTTTTAATACTAAATACTTATGTACCTACATACATGGGAATGCGCATCCACCTATGCAAACAAATGTACATATTTTAAGACTGTTTATGTTCATCTGTGTCTTTAAGTTAAAGAAGCTAAGTAAAATAATAGGAGCAGAAAATCGATTTTCTTGTATTTTACATTTTTTATTTTATTACTTTATTTTAACTTAATTTATTTTATATTTTATTATTATTTATTCTATTTTCTTATATATGATATTTTCCTTCATTTAATGTCAATTTAAAAATTTTTTATTTTATTTTATTTTATATAATTTTATTTAATTTCAGTTTATTTTATATTCATTTAGTTTAATTTAATTTTATAATTGCATTTTTTATTTTATATATTTCACTTCAATTTATTTTATTTTATTCTATTTATTTTTTTTCTTTAATTTTATTTAATTTTTTTAATTTAATTCTTATTTTATTATAAATATTTTATTTTATTTCATTTCATTTCATTTAGCTTTTTTATCTTATTTTGTTTTATTTTTTTTTTTTTTTATTAAATACACAAATTTAATTTAATTTAATTTTATTTTTTATCATTTTGTTTATTTTTTACCTTTATTTTATTATATTTATTTTAGTTTTACTATATTATTTTATTTTGCATTATATTTATTTTTATTTTATTTTATTTAATTTTAATTTTATTTTTTGTTTTATTTTTTTATATTAATTCTTATGTTAATTTAAATTTTTTATTTCATTTCATTTGTTTTTTTATTTTATTTTATTTTTTATTCATTTATATTATTTTATTTATTATATCTTATTTAATGTAATTTTTTTATTTTATTTTATTTAACTTTATTTAATTTTAATTTTATTTTCTATTTTATTTAACTATATTTAGTTTTAGTTTTATTTTTTATTTATTATTATTTTATTTAATTTTAATTTTATTTTCTATTTTATTTAACTTTATTTAGTTTTAGTTTTTTTTAATTTAATTTTTTTTTAATTTAGTTCTTATTTTAATTTTATTCTTTTATTTCATTTTATTTTTTCTCATTAAATATACAAATTTAATTTTATTTATTTTATTATATTTATTTTAATTTTACTATTTTGTTTAATTTAATTTTTATATTTTTTCATTTTATTTTATTTTATTATACTAATTGTGTTTTATTTTGAAAAATTAATTTTTTTATATAATTTATTTTTTATTTCACTAGTTAATTTAATTTTATTTTTTTTTTTTATTTTAGTTAATTTAAGTTTCTCTTTATTTGATTTGAATTAATTTTATTTTATTTTATTAGATTTTTATTTTTTTATTTTATTTGGTAAGTGAAGAACGACCTGACTGCACTTTGTGATTCTAATTTCCGCCGAGCAAAAGGAGGAAGGATTGGTGTTAACACGGATATAAAAGCGTAAGCGGTGTCTACGCTAGTAAATAAGAATATATGTATAAACACAGTCACATTCATGTGTATATGTGCATAGTCTCACCTCAAGAGCTGTACATGTATCCAACTGTCTGTAGGCACTTGAACTCAAGACATTGCGAGATAATTTGAATAAACGAAAAGGAAATGTATAAATGTATACATACATACATACATAAACGAATAGGTACATCTGTTGAGTGCATTAAAAATAAAAAATTAAAGGAATTTCACACTTTACTCCACTGGTCCCTTTGCAAATTTCATAACGTGCACCAATTATCACCACTAACGGTGCATATGACTTTACAATTACAAATTGCTTGACATTCATAATGTCAAAATGAATCAACACAATCATATCTATGTACATACTCGTATGTCTTTTTTCTCCAAACTCCCCTTTTTTGTAAATACTTCACTTGAGCGGCAACCAGCCAAATAACAAGCAGCTGCTGGCGACAACTTCTCGCCACAGTCAATTTGGCAACGGAGTATGAGAAATTGCATGGAAGAATGGTTGGACTTTTATTTTGTGTGGAATACGAAAAGAAGTCACTTAACACATCTGTTGGTTGTGTATGGAAGACCCTAATACATAGTATTCTTTAATCGGATGTATGTATGTACATGTATTAAATTGTTTCCGTTCAACTTCATAAGAATTGCAAATGATTTAACAATTTATAATATCTCCTGAGAAATTCATGCATCTGATTAAAGCTAAAAAATATCCAGAGCGTTCTAATTATCTGAAAGTTAATCTTTTCATCTTAGGTATTTCGAGTTTTGACATTGAAATGGCATTTAGTTTATACATAGTTGTTCTACATTAAATAAAAACAGATTAAAAATTAAGCTTTATTCCTCCAAAGATATATACCTATTATCCGATTTTTTGGCGTATGCAGGAACTTTTCAACAATAAGTTTTAAAACAGTTAGAAGATATACAGCTCAGTCCATGGTTGTTGTATGGAGGGAAAACTTCTCCAGCCTACTGAATGGCAGAGAAAATGCAACATCCGGAGATGGCGAAGCCGAAAACTCCAATCGATGATGATGGAATAGACGTCCCATCATTACCCGACTATGACAAGGATCGAATAGCGATTGCCTTTTTTAAGATCAGCGTTACGGATGGAGCTGACGGCCTACCGGCAGAGCTATTCAAACATGGTGGCAAAGAGCTCACAAGGTCCATGCATCAGTTTCTTTGTACAATATGGTCGGACGAAAGCATACCCGTCGCTTGTCAATTACCGTTTGATTAGCCTCCTAAATATCGCATATAAGATCTTATCGAAGACTGAAGCCCTTATCAGTGTGGTTTTAGACATAGTAAAACCACCATTGCCAATTCAGCATGACTTAGAAAAGATCTGTGAAAAAATAATCGATTCAAATCACCTTTTAATCGATTTTAAAGCTGCCTACAAAACTTATACTGCTATGTAAACTGACGCTGAAAATTTTGTCAATCTTGGGACCAGCTTTAGCACCAATAATAATTTCAGCCTTGAAATCCAACTCAGAGTCATCCTTGTTAGAAGGTGCAACTTTTTATTGACATTGACATTTAGCGACATTGATATAGTTCAGCGAATGAAGAGACAGTGGCTTTCATGGCGGGGTCATGTTGTCCGAATGGATGGACGAACTCCAGCTTGGAAAGGTATTCGATTCAGTACCCACGGGTGGTAGTAAAAGGCAGACTTCCACTACAAAAGAACGATCAGGTGGATAGCGACCTGGTTTCACTTGATATTTTCAACTGGCGCCAAACAGTGAAGAGAGGGAACGAATGGCACTTGAACTTGTTGGCAACCTACAAAGCAATTGGCTGGCCGGTCATAAGCTATACTTCGCCGATCTGGGCGCCGGGGGCGAACGAGACGCAGTTGAAGAAGTTACAGGCATGTCAGAACACCGCCCTTAGGACTGCGGTAACACCCCAGTAGGCACCTTATTGAAGCTGAACCTAGTCATATCAGAAAGGGAGTACTTGACATGAAGAGCACCATCCAGCAACACGTACAACAACCGCTGAACAGGACGGCGTACAGACCCATGAATGGCGTTCTCGGTGTTAAACCCCCACCAACTGCAGACAAAGAGTTCGAGCTGCCTCCAGAGACCCGCGTGACCCTAACAACTTAGATCTTGGATATTGTAGCAGGTTAAACTTCTACTTATCCAGACTCGACCCCAACATATCCACCGTATGCCCAGCATAGTGTCTCCGCACGACACCAACCACCTCTTCACATGCCCCCTTAAGCCGACACATCTAACCCCCCTCTCCCTCTGGTCCGCTCCAGTCGAAACGGCACGTTTCCTGGACCTCCCTTTAGATGACCTCGGCGACTTAGATTGACAAAGCCTGCCCTAAGCGGGGTAAGTAAGCCGCTGCAACAACAACAACAACGAATGGCGCGCTATTGTTGTTTCGGTTGTAAACAGGTAAGCGGTGCGAACACGAATTAAGAAGAATAATTAAGGTAAATAGAAAAAATATGAGGGAAATTACCTGTGTAAGGCATTTTGATACAGAAAATATTATATATTATTTGAAACAAAAATTAGTTTATTTAATATATTAAAAATTTTTTTATTCTTTGAACTACTTTTTTAGGTTCTCATTTCTTCTTCTTATATTTTATTATAACCTTGTTCGTCATTTTTTATTATATTCGTGATTTTGTGAGGCGAATAATTTGTGGAAGATTCTGTTTAAAAATTCGATTCGTCACTAATCATACTCGAAATTGCTCTTATTTTAAACGTGGAACTGTCAAAATTTATTAAAAATAAATTAATTTATACAAAAGAAAGCAAGAAACCCATCCAAAAAATACGGAAAATTCAATTAAATAAAGGCTTAAGTAAATTTATTTGGTTGCGGTCTCTCCTTGGAAGGGAATATCAAGCCCTTCAGTGTACGAGTATATCTGACATGAAATACAAGCTCCTTATAAAAAACCATCAGCCGTTCGGAGGCGACTTAGAACAAACTATAGGTCCCTCCATCGGTTACAAAGCGTCAATTTTATATTTCAAGAGAAAGTAGCTCCACAGTACTAATTAAATGATTAATATTACATCAGTAGTGAACTCCTGTTTTCAGAAACTTTAGGCTTTGTTTTAATTTAAACTCATAATTAATTTAACTAGGCCCACTAGATTGACATTGGTCTCTGTGTGCTAATAACCATAAGGTCTTAAATACAAAAAAAAATATATTTTTTCAGATAAAAATGAAACGAAAAATTATGAAATCACCTTACGTTTAAAGAAAATAACAACAGTTATGCAAATGGGTTATTACAACACACCCTTAACACATTTTGTGAACGCCCTAATGAGTTTATTATAATGTTACCGAATTGTGTGCTAATGACTCAATTAAGTTTTAAATCACGTTAATGACTTACATCAGGCGGTAAGTAAAATAAGTAATGAACACCGGGAACCATGAAAGTACAGTGCGTCGAAAAAAATCGCCCACAAATACATACCTGAAAGAGATGACATCCATCAAAATTTAAATCGTTCGGATTAGAATGATGGGTTTAGTGGATTTAGCCATCTCCCTAAGTCCGTCTGTTTGTACATAAAATAGTTCCTCAGTTTTTGAGATATTTCAACCAAGATTTGGTACACAGGTGCACAGATACATTTAAACGATCACTTGACGGAAACATCCAGCTCGAACTTCTATAACATTATCCGATCGATTTTTCAGTTTCGAGATTTTGAGTCATAAATCCATGATCCGCTTGCATGGTTCCTGGCAAGGTTCATACGGAAGTATGACCAGGCACAGACCTATTAAGTTCTTATTTATGGTATTTTTTACTTGAAATTCTTTTTTACGGTAAGTAGAACGTATAATTTGAAAAAATTTACAATTTAATGATTCGTAGTAGTTAAAATTTTGAATTATATGCTTAAATGGAATACTTTTGTTTCCTGGAAGAAGGGCCAGGGGCCTGGAATCAAGTTCGATTTACTCGAAATATAAATAATATTTTCTTTATCAGAAAGGGATCACGAAGAGCTTGACAAAAATTTTTATGATTTTTTTTTTAATTTTGAGTGTCTCTCGGACTAGGGCTCGAATTCTGGCCTTTAGAATGGCAGTACGCAATGCTAACTACTCAGCTATAGCGGTCGCATACTATGTACACATACGTGGGTTGCTATATATATTTCTGGCCTAATAATGAAAATACGAATATTTATCAACGAAAATGATTTTTTTTTTTTGGATTTGGCTCGTCTTGGAAGACCCCCACGGTCGATTGCTGTTTTGTTTCGGGCTAATACGCATAGATCCATGATTCGTCACCTGTGACGATCTTATAAACGTCTTTTGAAGCACCGCGATCGTATTTTTTCAGCATTTCTTTACACCAATCCAAACGAGCCTTTTTTTGAGCGATTGTCAAATTGTGCAGGATCCAACGAGAAGAAACCTTTTCTACGGCCAGGTGTTCATGCAATATCGAATGTATGCTGGTGGGAGAAATGCATAGGCATGCCTCTATCTGAAGGTATGTTACATCACGGTCTTGCATTATCAGTTCACGTACGGCATCGATGTTTTCTGGCACAACGGCTGTTTTTGGACGACCTTCCCGGAATTCGTCTTTGAGCGAGCGTTGGCCACGATTGAATTCGTTGTACCAGTTTTTCACAGTGCTATAAGATGGTGCTTCATAGCCATACAAAGATTTTAGTTCATCGATGCACTCTTGTCGTGATAATCCACGTCGAAAGTTGTGAAAAATGATCGCACGAAAATGTTCACGAGTTAATTCCATTTTTTGGCCGAGATGAATTTTTTAATTCCCTGTAAATAAAACAATTCACGATTAAATGACAAAACGTTCTGAGTGATGTTATGCTAAAAAATGTCAAACTTTCCAATGGAAATGTCAGATTGCACCTGGCAACACTTAGTGCTGCCTAGGCCAGACCTACATATAGCAGCCTACGTATAAGTAATTTATAACGTACTTTCCTTATCCGATTTTTCTTTCAAGTTCCAAATAAACGATGCAGGCAAAAATACTAGTTATTATCTAGAGTCCAACTAGTTTGCAACTAGTACTTTTAACATATCATACGATCTCGTACAATTTCATCATTAAAATATTAGTATTTCACTAGAATTTTTTCGTACTTGCCTACCTCTTCACTGCAGGGTAGTTCTCAACAATTACTTCGAAAGCTTTACAATTAACGCTTCATTGAATGTTGCAGTTAAATTCATGATTATTTTTAAGTACATACATATGTACGTACAAAAATAATTGCCACTGTCCAAACCATTAGTGACTGTAATTATTTGTTAATGAATTTTGGTAGTAATTTCACAAATTTGCTTTAAAAAATTCTGTTAAGGTTACTTTGGCTGAATTTATTTAAGATCAGAAAGTTTCCGGATATCGTCTTTTTCGGTATTCGCGATTTGTTTCATCATGAATTCGTTCCAATGGGACAGATGGTCAATAAAAAGTATTATTTGAGCGTTTTGAGGCGCGCCGAGCTGCGGTTGTGAACGATTTTAAGACCAAAAACTCGTTCAATACCATAGTAAAGCACCATATTCAGCGGATTTGGCACCATGCGACCACTTTTTGCATCCAAAACTAAAGTTACCACTCCGCGGAACCCGTTGAGGCCGTAATAGAAACAAATTGATTGACAGTTCGCGCTCATTTTTGGCATAGTAATTAAGGACAGTACTGCCAACTTAACAAAACAATATCTAGCGCGGGCAGTTTACATGACAATTTCCTGAAACTTTCTGATATTAATGGTATGTGCCTTCCATTGATCAGTAATATATTGCCGGTGAGGTTTGAGTATCATTAGGTTAGGTTTGGTTGTATTGTAGTTTCTAAAAATCTATGGCATGGATTACACCTAGGTCTGAATAAGACCCATTGTGATGTCACAAAAATTTAATCATGACGATTCTCTATTCAACCATTTCGATTCTCTAATGAGCCTTATTACATATATCCATGACTTCAACGTCGACATTCTTCGATATGCCATACAGCAAGGGGTTCCCAAAATCTCGTAACATACCGCACTGTCCAAAACGGGACAATCGCATTAAAGAGGACAGCCCGTTCCTTCCTCCTCATCATCCTTGCTTCTGGTCTCACCGCGTGTCGTGCTATCAGATAGTGGCCAGTCTTTTAAGGAGTACATATCGCATGATCTCTCACAAATTCATTTTGGCCAGGTTTGCTTGGCTCTGTTCTGTTTGGATGATCTATTGTAGAGATCGGCAACAGTCCAGCACAATTTTGAAATTTGGGGAGGTACTGTTTTTCCTCATAACAGGTATTTTCGCTTAAAAGACATTGCAATGATCAGATAACTCAAAATAGAATACCTTAGAGGGGCTTATGTTGAAAACTCCACCTGCTACTCTCCTCTCAAGCACTCATCCCTCCCGCGGAGATTCGGGCTGAAGTAATTTGAATGAAAATGGAACCAAAGGTCTGTAGATATTAGGTCTAGTAAATAGTAATTCATTATTATTACCCTAGTTAGAAGTATCCGATTTACGTCAATTATGGACTGGCTATATAATGTTTTGCCATTTCGAAGGTAATGTCCTTATGTCTCTTTCATAGAAACCCTTGTCCCTAGTGGCAATAAATTGGGACAGTATATTTTCGCAAGCCTCTTTTGAGGCAAAATTTCTTACCAGTCAAATCATTCGTCATAAACCGGAACTGATGGGTCTCACTTGGTGCGAGCCCTGCGGGTTAGGGGTTCAAGAATTTAACCGCGGTAAGGCATGCCTGTCGTAAGAGGCGACTAAAATCCAATAGTTCCCGCGACAGTCGGGTCTTTATACCGGAACGACCCGGATTTTTTATCCGGCCAAGGACTGTCATTCCCGCAACATTCCCCAAAAATTACTTTGAGGAATATTTTTGCGGCTACAACAACAACAATAACTTGGTGCGAGGTCCGCACTATAAGGTAGATACATAAAAACCTCCCAAACAAGCATTCGGAGCTTCAGGCGAGTCATTATCGATGTGTGTGGTCTAGAGCTGCCCTGCGATTCCCCTTCTGTTAGCCAAAGATGGGCGCTTCTGGGCGATGGCTTTCTTCAGATGGTCCAATGGCTTACCGTACTGGTCCGAATTATGGCCATAGGGGAGCAGCTCTTAGGGCATAATTCTGCCATAAACACAATAAAATCTTTATGTTCGTCAATCCTCATTTGGTGACCGTTTGTATCAGCTCACTGCACTTCGACCACGACCGTTTTCGTTAGACGTTACTGCTCCTATTCGCTTCAGAAATAGGTAGATTCTGTTACGAATCAACAACGATTCGCAGATGGAATTTCGTTCCAGCAGATAAATTTTCATTCTACACTTTTTTTTGGGTATTTTTAAGGTTAAAATTCTAATGATCAAACTTCTAATTAAATCATCAGCCAGTGCTACACAGAAGAGAAAAGAAATAAAGAAAATGAAATTCTAAATTAATTTTAACTTGACTAACAGTAATTTAATAATGATGCTAAAGTTCGATTAAAGCGGAAAGGTAGCTACTAAAACTGCTTCGGCGTATTTCTAAACAAAACATTAAATATACATAAATGCTATCGTCATTTGTTATGAAACTCTTTGTTTCTACTTTTCTGTTTTTTGTTTTCTACTTTTGTGTTTTTTGTTTTCTACTTTTGTGTAATTAAATGTTTTTTATCGTCTTTCGGTGAGCGTGTTTTTTACTGCTTTTGGTAATTTGTGGAACAAAGTTCAAAATAATTTCACGCTTTTTATTGAAATGCACACTTCGGCTGCAACTACTCATCATTATTAGCTGTTAGCTAATTGATAAAATCGTAATGAGGCATTAATTTGTAATACTCCAACAATAAAATAGGTTTGAGTATAAAAATCTACATACACACATACGAGTATGTGCAAATGTGTATAGTTCTAGATTAAAAGTTATTTATATTGTGCGCAAGCAATTTGCATTTGTCTCAAAGAAATTAGTCATATTGCGAATATTCCTGACTTTGCTTAACACAAAGCAATAACGCAAGTTTTGAAGTTGAAAAAAATGCAACTAAACAAAATATAAAAAGGGTGTTTTATAAGACTTGTCGTTTTCAATAAGGAAATACCTTTTTCAGAGTTGAACTCTTTGACAGCTGTTACTTGATTTAGGTATACTCAGTTGGCCATTTCATAATGAACAGAGACTCACTCCGGAACAACGTTTTCCAATTGTGCAAATTTATTACCAAAATAATGGTTCGGTTCGCGCGACGCAGCGGTCGTCATAAAGAGTTGCTTCTAGTTAGGAGCCCTAAAAACTGAAGTTTTTCGAAAATTTTTCTCGAGAAAACTTTTAACTTTATTATCTTGAACATTTGTACACATATTTTGGCATCTTTGAAGAGCAGTTAGTAATTTTTTTATTTCTAAAAATAACAGTTTTTGAAGCTGCTACAGCAGATCTCCAGGGACCCTTCCCAAAAAAGGCGTTTTGCGGTGACCAATGTATAATCTTATGATTAATCGAAGGAACAAAACAAAAAATTTGTTTGACAAAATGGCGGCTTCTCAAAAAAAAAAAAAAATCAGTCTTTCTCCATAATGTTGGTCTTGAATTGCGCATTTACCAGGGGTGTTAGTTGAAATTTGCAGGTTTTTCGATGAAAAAAACACTTAAAAATTATGGACACCACTCCACAAAAATTTTTTCTCTTTCGAGGCAAACCATTCGACGAGCCATTTTTCGACTTCTTCAAAATTGACGAAGCATTGCTCTGCAAGGGAGTGTCCCATCGATGCGAAAAAGTGATAGTCAGACGAGCCGAGGTCTGGAGAGTACGGCGGGTGCGATAATATTTCCCAATTAAGTGTTTTTAAGGTGTCTTTCACCAGTTTAGCGGTATGAGACGGCGGGGTGTCATGTTGCAAGATAACTTTGCCATGTCTTCGGGCCCATTCCGACCGTTTTTCGATCAACGTATGATTCAAATTGATCATTTGTTGTCGGTAGCGATCATTGTTCACCATTTCACCAGGTTTTAACAACTCGTAGTACACCACACCACACTGGTCCCACCAAACACAGAGCATTGTCTTACGGCCAAAGCGATTTGGCCTTGCAGTCGATGGGCTTCACTAGGGGAAAGCCATGATTTTTTTCGCTTCGGGTTTTCAAAATAAATCCATTTTTCGTCCCCCGTGACAATTCGATGCAGAAAAGATTTCCTTTCGAATCGTTGCAGCAGCATTTCACAAACGGTTTTTCGATTTTCCATTTGTCTATCGTTCAGCTGGTGTGGCACCCATTTTCCATACTTCTGGATCTTTCCCATGGCTTTTAAACGTTGGCAAATTGTTCCTCGAGTCACATGTAGTGTTTCTACCAATTTTTGTTGCGATTGGGTTGGATCAACATGCAATTGCTCGTCTTCGAACTTTTTCGCTGCACCAGGATGTTCATGGTCTGTCACATCAAAATCTCCACTTTTAAATTGACGAAACCATGTCTCACATATTATAATCACTGGAGCATGTTCACCATAAGTTTCTACCAGCTTCAGCTGCTTTTTTCTTTTGATGAAATAAGAAAAGCAACGAATGCCGCAAATGCGATTTACTTGGAACGAAACTCGACATATTCACTGAGGTAAACAAATATGACGCTATTATTTTGACGGAATGTGACTTGCGTATTTTTGTATGATTCATGATTCCTTGACAGTTCACCAAAGCATAAATTTTCTCTTATGCAAGACCCAGCTGAAGTAGAATCGAATTTAGCAATGTATGGCCCTAGAATGCCACAATAGAAACCCAATTTCTTTTTTGTTCATAAAAAAAAAATTATTCACATTTTTTAAATTCATGTAACCCCAGCAGAAAGATATGCACTTTCGTGGAAAAACGCAGTTTTAATATATTACTAACTATAGTAAGTTTATATACTACCTGAGCTTCCCTTGACAAGTCTGAAAACTCATGGTTAACCAGCGCATAGCACTCAGCCTGGACAGCTTGTTACAAAATTTTGTCATATATCTCAGCCTTTCCGCACTCAATGAGTGAGGTTTGTTCAGATTTAATGTACGTTGCTCTTAAAGACAGCATCTTAAGATGGGACTTCAGGACGTATATTGGTCCATCGTCCTTATGTCTACGGAACAAAATATTATATCTGTCTCCGTCACCGACCCTGTTATCTGGTTTTGAACCAGCCGCATAAAAATGAATCGAGTCTTCATTCCCTGATCCTATCCTGTCCCATTGGTTGATATTCGCTATAACAACCTTGTAATCTTTCGTGAAGTCAATTAAGGTTATATAGTAGTACGTAGTCCGTCGTTGTTCGTAATGGGAAGAGCGAATCATGTGATTCGCTGGTAGTGGAAACGCTGCTTAAGATAATCATTTCATGGATGCGAAGTGTTGTTGTAGTGCGGAAATGTACTACTCGTATGTACATATCAATGTAATAATCATTATTTAAAGAAAAATAAGAAAAATATTCTTTTGACGGACATATTATTCGTAGGCTCAGAACCAACAAAAGACTATCAATTTCTTTTTTATTGCGCCATCAATTGGAAGATGAGTCAATTGGAGTACAAATCGCAAGGGCAAATATATACCTACATATGTAAGTAACAATGTACGTAAGATATTTAAATTAATCAAAAACACTACATAGTAAACTATTTATATGCATACCTACATACATATGTACATTAGAGTGCCTGCTTATGAAATCACTTACAAATCGTTTAGAAAGATGAAATTTAACACAATGTAGCCTTAAAATTTCTTTAGTACAATATATTTTTTATCTTATATTTGATAGCCGGGAAGTAAAATGAAATTCTCAGAAAATATATTATTATTATTATTTTGTCGAAAAATAATATATAAATAATAAATTTTGGTGAAAATAATTTAGATATTAAATCAATGATTATTTACCAAAAAAAAATAATTATAATAAAATATCTCCCAAATTTGATAAAAAAATTAAAATCACATCGATAAAAAATAATAGAACAAATGTAAATCACAAAACGCCGACAATATCTCATCGAAAATAATAATAATTAATAATCCAAAAAAACAATTTATTAAATAACTTTGAAGAAATTAACAACAGAATTGATTAAATTGTACCGAAAACATTTTCATATAAAAAGATGATTTATTTTTAATTTTTCAAAAATAGATATCACAAAAATCAATCACATATTCGATGGAAAAAAATCACAAATAATCAAACAAATTTTGACAAAAAATTATATATCGCAAAATATTAACTATTATCGAAAATAAATGAAAATCTAAAATTAAAAAAAATAAATCATAAAACATCGAAGTAAAAAATTTCCTATTTTTTTATTTCAAAAAATTTATTAAATTTTATCAAAAACAGTCAAATATAAAATTAAAGTTGATTTAATATCAAAAACTATAAATCATAAAAATCAGTGGAATATTATCGAAAATTTTATCAATATATTTAATTATAAAATTAACCATAATTATTTTTACACAACTATATAGAAATAAGAAAATACCAATCAAATATTATCGAAAAAAATCATAATATAACGACCAAATTTGATACTAAATCTTAAATAAAAAATTAGTATTATTTTTACAAAAAAGTTAAATCACATAATATTAAAAAAAATATGAAAGAGAAAATGAAAATTCTAAAATAACGATCAAAGTCCAAGGCACGATAAATATTGTGAACCAGCCCCAGAAGGGAGTCGAGATCATCACTCATGAAAATGTTGTTGCTAAAAAGATACTTCGATGCTGCAAGTTTCAATTTCATTTTCAATTAAAACACAAATACTAAAAATCGAATTTTTGACTCAGCATATTGATATGATGATTTGAATTCAAGTGTGCTCTGCCCAATCCACAGTCTACGCCAATTATCGTGGGATAAGCCTCCTTAATAACACCTATATGGTCTTGTCGAGCGTAGTATGTGAAAGACTAAAGCCCACCGTAACCAATTGGAGCTTATCAGGGTGGCTTCAGACCTGGTAAGTCAACCATTGACCAGATATTCACCATGCGCCAAATCTTGGAAAAGTCCCGTGAAAAGAGGATCGACACCCACCACCTCTTCGTCGATTTTAAAGCCGCCTTCGACAGCACGAATAAGTGCTGCCTTTATGCCGCTGGTATCCCCGCAAAATTTATACGGCTATGTAAACTGACGTTAAGCAACACTAAAAGCTCCGTCAGGATCGGGAAGGACCTCTCCGAGCCGTTCGATATCAAACGATTTTTCAGACATGGTAAGGGCTACATACGTGTATATCGGTGCATAAGATTTTTCAAGCAAACAAAAATTCGAGGTTATGTTCAAAATTAATTTCATATTGGGTACTGCATAGAGTACTTTTAGAGCTGGAGCGCTTTTGTTCATATTGATTCACTGACCTCCTCAAAGTGCCAAGGACCATAAATTGTTCAAAAAAAAATTTTCTCTGGAAGACTTCCAAAGGCGACTTATCGGATGTCGATACCGTTTACGCTTCTGCATCATATAGCACGAAGGGAACGATGAGGGATTTGCAGACTTATTATTGAGTTGTATACTCTTGTAAAAGATTGGGATTTATCTATTTAGTTAGCCTTGCAGCTCTTTTTATCTTCTTTAGCATCAAATTGATCATACCATGAAGCAGCAACCCTGTCTGAATCCTCGCTTAGTACTGAACGACTCGGATAGATCCATCCTAATTCTCACTGAGCTTCCGGTGTTTTCCAGCTACAGTTTACACATTCATAAAACTATTTTTTGAGTTCCACTTGACGATATCACTTTGGCCAACAACAACTATAAATTTAATAGAAAGGTGTTGCCTGTTCCACCAGGAGCATTAAAAAAAAGAAGATTTATCCAAGCTCTGCTTCGATACTTGATAGTATATATTTTGTAATAAATAGATATGTCTTTGTTCATTTGTTGGTGAAGAAAAAATGTTACCCTCATTAACTCAGGCAATGAGTTACCTATGTACCAAATTTTTTGTAAATCGAACGATTTATAAATAAACGCGATTTTTTCGAATATTTCGATCCCAGACCCACCTCCGGGAAACCTTTTATAAACGGGGGCATACGTCATACCAAAACACACCTCCAAATTTCAGGTCTCTACGATCAGTGGCTTTGTTCTGAATGACTAACGGATATGTTATAAAGTTCGTTTGATTTTTTTTTATGCAAATGGTTCCAAACGGTTTTCTGGTTTATCTTTAGTTCCTCAGCAAATAAATAAGAGCTCACGTGACGGTCTGTTTCCACTATTTCCATGATTTTATCGCGATTTTCGACGACAGGCCTCCCAACGCGTGGTGGGTGGTGCATCTTTGACATCGAAATTACCGGAACGGAACCTAGCAAACCACTTTTGTGCTACACTTTCGTTTACAGTATCGGGAACATAAACTAAATTAATTTTTTCAGCCGCTTTGGCTGCTTTTTCGCCTTAATCGAAGAAAAATTGTAAAATATAGCGAATTTTCTCTTTGCTGGTGTTCATCTTTGACGAGCGCTCACAACGTACTGAGTCAATCAATCGAAAAACCGTCAAAAACAAACTTTTAGCGCGAATAACCACTAGTACTATGGACAATAACGACATCTCTTAGATAAAAACCGAACGAAATTTTTACTTTACCAAATATTTTGGTGTAGTAAAAAGAAATCGATTATCTTTATCACTTATCTGTATCTCGCGTTGTATAAGTGCGACCCGGTTCGTCTGGATGGTGTTAGAAAGATGACATTTCATACTAAAAAAGCTTTTTTCTGACAGTTTTGTTATTGGTAGATTCAGTATTGTTTGAGCGTGCCTCAGAGATGGACACTAGCAAAGAGAAAATTCGCTATATTTTACAGTTTTTATCGATAAGTGCGAAAACCCAAGGCAGGCGGCTGAAAATGTGAATAGCGTTTATGGTCCTGATACTGTTACAGTCAATCATGCACAATTTCGGTTTCATTCCGGTAATTTTGAAGTAAAAGATGCTTCACGGAGTGAAAGACCAATTGTCGAAAATGTCGATAAATCATGGACATTGTCGAGTCCGAAAAGAAAAAATGAAACCATTCAATTTCAGGCAAAAATAATGGATTTCTTTTTACTACACCTAATATACACGGTGTGTCCCAAAAATAACCGAACTTTTTGGATATAAAATAGTAAAATACACATTATATTATCTTTGAAAGTTATTATTTATTCAAAATAGGTTTGGAACGATCAACCAGCGCATGCATAAATTTTTTTATGTCATTTATAGAAATGTTCTTCAGTACCTCGGTTACGGCCGCTTCTTTTTTTCAATTTTTTTTTGATTTTTTAAACTTCAATTTCAATTTTTTTTAAGTTTGACACAAAATTTTATATTTGCTCTTTGTTCCATTTTTTTTGGAACCATTAGCACACTTTTGGTTTTGTTGAAATGGCTGTCACTTTTACATATGTCATCCGACTTACATGAAGTTAGGTGCGTTTGAAAGAGGATGAATGTATCTTTTTAATGTTGCAAATTTTCAATAGATGGCGCTGTATGTTGTATGATTTAAATATAAAGTTCGGTTATTTTTGGGACACACCGTGTATGTATGTATATATAGATTATTATTGAAAAAAATTAATAAATTAAAAAAAAATATTACAAAAAATTTTAATATCCTATTTTTATAGGTTTATTTTCGTGTTTATTTTCCCACCACCCTAATGCGCATACATATAATTGTATCATCTATTCTCCAGCGTTATACTTGAACTTGAAAAGGTAGAGCAGGCCGGCACGGTCAGTCACTTACCAAGCGAAATCAAAGGTGTGCGGTTGCAAGCGTTGAAATTGAAAAAAGCAAAAACAAATAATTGAAAGTGAAACTGCATAATAAGAATTCGCACCTTTTTATGTAAAAAATTTACATATTTATATATGTGCATTACTATAACTATAACTTGAATAAGAAGACGTAAATAAATTAAAAATATATAAATAAAAGAGAATTATTTATTTTTTTTTTTTCACTCTAAAGATGTTGCCAGACACATGTTGCGGCAACAGGTTTCTGTTACGCTTCAGTGATTTTCTAAGCGTGAGAGCATGCGAATCTTAATCAGCAATGATTCATAATCACAGCTTGAATAGTTGGCTTGGCATTATCAACGAGCGTTTACTTGAAGACAGTCCGCAGTTGACGACGGCCTGAAACGAACGCGAATGCGATTGTTATACTTTAATTTAATCACGCGTTTTTAGAGACGGACCGGAGAGTGCATTTACATATGTATAAAAATCATTATTTAAGTGTATGTGTGTAACGTTAAGCTGGACGGAGGCATATTTAATAAATATAATTCACTCGATTAACTATCGGAACTACAACCCAACAGAGCGCACCCGATAGCCTTTGTGCGTCACTTCAGCGGTTGATAAGCGTCGCTCTACCATCATTGAACAACACTTTCGTTAATCAGCAGTGTTTATTTTTGAAAAAAAAAATAAAAATATTTTTACACTGCTTATCAGCGCGCCAAATATTGGTCAGTGTCGCGCTGTGTGGGACCGAAATTTTGCTCGCATTCATTGTTTGAGCGTCCACAGTGAAGTTAAGAAAAATATTTGTGTACTCTGCACGTCAATTTAACAGTGTTTTTTGAGAGCGATGAAGGGGCATTATTTATTTAAGTGGCGATACTAGAAACTCGTGTGCCATACAAACGACAACTTGACGAGCCCCTTTTTGTTCAACAGCCAACACCCAATCACAATTACGATATACTTACGTACTTACATATGTACAAACTGTTAAATAAATAAAATAAAAATAAAATAAACTGAATCTTAGCTCTGATCTCGTCTGCAACGCCTTCATTCAGTTTCAGTTTCAGTTTACCCGTCGCGTACGCAACAACATGTCGCGCTTAAAGTTTACAATTCTCCTACTCAGTTCACTTTCGGTCTACTTGCGGGTCAACGCAGACGAGTCGAATACTTGGTCTTTGAATTTCGGTGGTCTCTCGCTGTTTAATATACCACAATTCGGTCGCTCGTTCGCCGAAGCTGTGGGTGCTATTACCGAGAATCCTCTAAATACCGTCGATATTTTGCCACGTGGTCGTGTTGCAGATCCTTATGTACCGGAAGATGCACATTTGAAAACGGTAAAGTAGTGTTGGGCGTACGTAGTTGAGGTGTAATGAAAATTTCCAACTTGTGTATTTATTGTTTAGCCGGAGTTAATTGAAAAGTATGGGTTTCCTTCGGAAATTCATCATGTAACCACCGACGATGGTTATATTTTGGAATTGCATCGGATTGCGCGTGAAGGCGCCACACCGGTGCTGTTAATGCATGGTTTGTTGGATTCATCGGCGACATGGGTTATGATGGGACCCGATAAGGGACTCGGTAAGTGTTGCTTACTAGTTTATTAACTGTTCATATGCGCATCGATTTTTATGGCATTCGTTTCTTGGGGTTTGTGAGATATCTCTGTCTGTAGACACAGAAAGGAGGTGGTATTCTTCATTAATTATTTTTTTTAATGCTTCAAAAATCGGTATATATTTTTAAGCGTCCATTTTTTTGTATAAAATATCTGCTTCGTGTGAAAATTATAATTTAAAGGGTGACCCAATTCGAGGTTACCTACTTTTTCAAAGAAAATAACACAGAAAATAAAAATTTAATGGGGAATGTTTATTATCATTCGAAAGAACATTCTTAGGCATTTATATTTTGAAGATTATCTCTTTCTTATGTTAGCCTCAGATGGTCCATCCGTTGAGTCCAATTATCGATGACTCATCCGTGCATTTCGACTGGTAGCTGGTGAATGGCAAGCATGATGTTTTGCTCCAAGGTCTGAATCGAAGCGGGATTGTCCGCATAGACAAGGAAAAAGTCTAGCGGTGTGATATCACACGATCTCGGTGGCAAATCGTCCGGCCCAAAACGTGAAATTATCTGCACACCGAAGTGTTTTCTCAATAAATGTATTGATTGACACGACGTAAGGGAAGTTTCGATTTCTGGTTCAGAAACCACACCAAATCGTTGTTTTTTCCCAATTAAAAGGCAGCTCTTGAACCTCTTTCGTGTTTTCATACCCATTGAGCCAAAAATGGTCCTCATCGCTGGATATTTTCAAGAGCCCATAGAGCAAAGCGATGTCGCTTGGGACAGTCGAGCGGCTTCAGTTCTTGCGCAAGCTGTATTTTGTACGCTTTCAATTTAAGATCCCGACCCAAAATTCGCCAAGTTGTTTCACACGTCAGTCCGAGTTGCTGCGAACGGCGCTGAATCGACTCTGCACGGTCTTCGTGTACACTCTCAGCCGTTATATTTTCTTCACTCGGTGCTGGACGTGGTCTATTCGGTCGAATATTATCCAATAATGAATGCTGGGTCTCAAGATGGGTGATGGTGTTGCGAGTGTGCCGATTATTTTGACCATAAGTTGAGCGAAACACATTCTTTACAGAACGTGAAGTTTCGTCGATTTGTAAACGTTGTTCTGGCGTCTTTCCACGATGAAATGCCAAACAGTGCTGAACAAAAGTAACATGACAGCTTGACACGACTCACGCGTGATCTGCCAAAGGCTATTGAAAAAAGTACCGGTGGTAATATGATTGTGCTAAGTCAACTATGCAGGCTTGACGTAGCGCCAATCCCAAACTGAGCTCTGCTAATTTGATACGAATTTTTTCAATTCAATTTCAAGAATAGCAAAATGAAAATAGAAATCTTCAATTATTTACAATTTTGATGACTATAGCTTAAAGCAGCTGAACATCCTTATATAATATAATAGCCCCTTTGTAATCGCTGAAGCGATTTCAATCTAGAATGCCACATTTCACGAGCTTAAGCAATTTTTTGACGGATTTACGACCCAAAATCTCAAATCTAATAAATTTGTCGTATATATATGTAATAGGGGTCCAATCTGACAGACAGGAGGTGCTAAATCAACTCAGCTAGTCGTTCTGATACCGTTGGTATACGTTTTATTACATTCGTTTTCTGGTAATTATTCGTACATACTTCGGACCAACGTTATCATACGATTTTATGTTCATGAAAGGTATAAAAAGGTAAAAAATGTGTAGGAAAATGTGTTTCATTTACGATGAGATTGCTGTAAGTGAATACCGAACTCAAGAGTCCCACCACTCAGTGACAGTTTGGAAACGTTTAAAGAAGACTGTCTTGTCAAAGAAGCTCGATATTTGGGTGCCACTTGAATTAACCAAAAAAAAAAAAAATATAAAAATTATTTGTCCGATTTACTAAAGCTTTTGAAAGCGAATAAACCGAATAATTTCTGAAGTACCCATCGATCACGTGCAATGGAAAATGTACTAAATACGAGAATACAAAACGAAAAGAATCAAAACCGGAAACTAGACTTTGACGGTCTCCTCCACAAACAACTTCAAAACTAAAATTGACGGCAAGCAAAGTGACGTTGAGTGTAAAGTAGGGTTGGAAGGGGATTGTGAGCTCTACTGCAACCAATTCTGAATATTTCTATATACATATGTATACCTACATATAAAATGTAAAAATTAATACCAGTTTTCGTTGTGGTTTTATAACTCAAGAACGGGCTCACCTATCCAAACCAAACAAAATCGGTCCAGCGGTTCTTTATTTATCACATTTTTCGTAACTTATGATTTCAATAAATGTTCAATGTTGACAATTCTACAGATTACATTTTTCCGGAAAGTGGATCAGGGACTAACCTTTCCGTAAAAATTTTATTTATGGCTGGATTTACTTGAAATTCGGTGAATATGTGGCTTTTTGCTTAGATGAGTAGGAAGATTATTCTTCTTTCCAGGAAGAGGACCAATGTCTATGATAAAACCAAATATGTTGTATTCCCACAAGTATTGAGTAAATATATTTATGATAAAAAGATAACCCATGATTAATTTGTCATACATTCAATAAGTATATGCGACAGCGAAACGTTCCAGGGTGCAGCTAGTATACGTATAATATATAATTGGCGCTTTGACACTTTTCGGTTTTGCGTCTTGATGTTTTCCCAACAATCGGAGGGCTCTACGTTTTTTTAAGCCGCTTCCGAACGTCTGATGGTTTTGTTTTTATGAGAAACTATCAGTCCATACACTCGGAGGGGATGCCGAGGGGCGACCGCAATTAAAAAATAAAGCTTCTTTTATTTTTGAATAACTCAAACCAGGACTATAATCCTGGCAATCCGAACGTTCGTATACCTACAATGCTTAACACTCATTTTTTTAACTGACGGAGATTGGTTGAGAAGTTACCACATACCGTTTATTTTGGTCTATAGTTAACATTTTTTCGTAGTAGAGCCGCTGAAAATCATTTGGACAAATTCTTCTCCGATTAACTATAAAAGTTCTAAACTGAAGGAGTTATGAAGCTACCCGAAATATGGCAAAAGATCATAGAATATGTATAATGACCAATGCTGATTAAAATTATTTTTCAATAACCAAATATTTTATTCAAAAATATACAAAAAAGAAACCGTTTTTATATGAAAATTTAGAACATTCATACTAGTACGAGGGTTGCCTTTTATATTTCGGGATTAGAAAGCAAACTAAAAATATTCTGCAAGCATTCGAACCAATTATCGAAGCACTTTTGCCGCACTGATTGATATATCTCCGAAACATGTGTTCTGAAAGCATCAAGCATCAAGTCTCAGTTTACTTTTTACGTATGGGAATAACAATAAGTCATTAGGTGTCGAGTCAATACTATACGGTGGATTATGATACAATAATTCAAAGGGAAGAAATTCGTCCACCAAAATTTAAATCGAAAATAAGAAGAAGAGTAGCTGACTGGATTTGCTATATCTACCTACGTTTGAAAGCAAATCAGCCTCACAATTTCAGATATGTTTCAAAGAAATTTTTTAATTTTTGATGTTTTATAATAATATAATATATGTAAGTATATAATTCTTGGTTTTTTAAAGTGGTGCCAATCTCATAATTACACTAAAATTCATTTTAGTCGATTAAATTTCAAAACGCTGTTGAATTCAATCTAACCGCTAAATATATTGATATTTCAAAACCTAGTCTTTTAGTTCTGTGAAGACGATTTCTCTCACTTTTCTAGACGCTCAAACCCCTTGGTTGTTTGAGAAACAGCTAATTTCTACCATGAGTCCCCACAACATAGTGTCTGGTTAATACGCCGGTTGTTATACTTATGGAGGTCATGTAGTAGTAAAAACTCTTTCGCTTCGATCAATTACACGTGGATTTATTCTTTCATCTGCTATTGGTCCTTCCGGGAAAGCTAGCAAATTATTATCTTACTTCTGCTGCCTAAGAAGAAGGGTTTGAAATATTTTAATACATCCATACGTGTATTCAATATTATAGCACCTGCTTAGAAGATAACCCCAAAAATAATTAAAAAATCTCCAAGTTGAATATTTTATATGCGGCAATTTTTGTATCATGCGAGGGATGATTCATCAACGTGAGAGCTCGCATTGTGTAATGAAGAGTTATTCGTCAAATGGTTGTGTACCAATCAGAATTTAGTTTCTGTTCTAATGGTGGGGTTTCTACATGTTCTGTTCTTTAAAAAAAAACTCAGGCAACCCTTTGCATGGAAGTGCCTCGTGGGCGAAAACTCTTCTTGGATTCGGCTCATCTTTAAACACCGATACAGTCAACTGCTGTTTGTTTTCGGGCTCATACGCGTAAATCCATAAATCACCGATGTCATAGACACCACTATCGTATTTATTTAATATTTCTCTCGACCAATCGACACGAGCCCCCTTTTTTTGAGCGATTGACAAATTGGGTGGGATCCAACGTGAAACAATTGCTTTAAAATCAGTTCAGTCATACAATATGCTGGTCCCACTAATGCCTATAGTTGTCTCAATCTCGTGATAGGTCACAGGAAGATCTTGTATTACCAGTTTACGCACAGCATCAATAGTTTCCGGAAAAAATAGCAGATTTTGGACGACCTTAACGAAATTCGTTTTGGAGCGGCACTTGACCTCGACTGAAATCAGCATACCATCGATGAACACTAGTCTATGATATAGCTTTAACGCCAATAATTGAATAAAGTTCATCAATGGACTGCTGCTGAGTTAAATTTCTATTTTTTGGTCGAGATGAATATTTTAAGTTACTTTAGACAACACAAATATCGCTCATATGCTAAACGTCCTGAGTGTGTATAACATCAAAAATGTCAAATGTCAAACTTTACGTTAAAGTTGTCAGTTACCAGATTGCAATACTTTGATAGCTAAATCACGAAATATAAAAGGCAACCCTCGTATCCACTTCTAAGTAGTTTTCCTTACTCTGTACAAAGAAATTAATCAAATAGCCACAGTTCAACCAATTTCTGTTGAAATTGTATTTTAAATAATGACCAATTGTTAACCGATTCTCACGCTTTAAGAGAGAGTGACGCAAGTACAAAATAAATTAATCTATTTCATGAAGATTAAGACAATTTGGCAATTTTATTACATCAAACGAATTTTTTCCTCGCAATGTTATTATTTATTCTTTTTTTGCTCGAAAGTTATTTTAAATATGTAAGAGTGCAAGTAGGTCAATAATTTTTTTTTAAATATGTATTAAAGCACTTATTAAATAATATTTATGTATTTATTATAGGAGGAAATATTCGACGTAATACGTATACGAGTACGCGTGTTTCCTAGAATTTGAATTATTACTTTGAAATGCGCCAAAGAATTGTGAAATGATAACCTACACAAAACTTATTTTGATTTATTTGTGTAAATTAGTAAGTTTAAGGCCAATTTAAATCAGAAGTTTTAAAGACATTTTTAAACCAAATTTGAAATTACATAAAAAAATGATGGACTAGACATAAGTTTTTAACTCTAAACAAACGATCTGTGGGGCCTAAGAATATTAGTTTTTTGTAGAGAAAAAAGGCCGACGATTTCTTTCTCTGTAGAATAATAATTGTATCATTACTTTTCATTTATAATAAATAAAAAAATAAATAAATAAATAAATAAATAACCTTCCAAGTCTTAAGTAGTGGAGCTAAATAGCCCTGACAGACGGCACCGTTAATCCCGATCAACTGCGCTCTTAATCAGATCTTAATTTTTAAAGTGATAGACAGCAGCAATAAAAGTTAGTGAACAGTTGATTAGTATTTTAATAATATATACTTTCAGTTTGATAAATTTTGATAGAAGAAAAATGTATAGTAGGCAAACCTTGTGCGGCACAATAGAACAACACCACAATTTAAGAAAAAAAAAAAAAAAAAACAAACAAAAAAATCTTAATTGTATTCAGTTCAAAACAAAACCAATTCTTGGGGTTCGACAAAATGATAGCACATTATAAATATACGTGTACATACAAAATTAAATAAGTACGCAAAATTCTGAGATATTAAATGGTGTTTTATAGTGTGTGGATCCTCCTTGAATAGAACTTACTTCAGTAAGACGATTGGGAATTGACTTAAATAATTTTTTTATGTATTTTTTCGGAATCGCCTCCCATTTTGACACAAAAGCATTTCTTTTAGTTCTTCAAGGCTAGTGTATTGTTTATTTTCTGCATAAACTTGCCTTGCTATATATCCCCAACAATTTTCAATAATACTGAAGTCTGGTGAACGTGCAGGCCACTCTAGAATTTTGACATTTTTTTCCTCAAAGAAGGACTTGACTACTTTTGCAGTATGGGACATTCTGTATATTGTTGACCCCGATTCACTACTTCTTTACCATTCAATCTAAAATAATTTGGCTGTTCATTTTTGACGGAACAAATTTTATTTCAGTTTCCCACGATAACCTATTCCAGCCCAAATCATAATACATCCTCCTCCATGCTGGCGGCGGCTAAGGAAATGGTTTTCCTCTCTCAAATCGTGGTAATAGTAAGACCAACTATCTGGGCCACTTAGATTAATTTTTTTTTTCATCTGTAAACAGCACACGGCGCCATCTTTTCTTCGATTTGATATGACTTTTAGCATCGACTTTTTATGGTATCGGAATTTTTCAAAATTCTTTGTACATTGCGAACATTTGTTTTTACACCAGCTTTTTCCGCAATTTGTCTGGCTGTAAGGTGACAATTCGATGCAACACGTAAAATTGCTCTTTCCTGCCTAGGTGTTAGCGCTTTTGGCCGTCCGCTACTACGCACTTTTCCGTAATTTTCGGAATTTTTCAATAAATTCATAACATCTTTACGACTTCTATTTAAGTGTTTCGAGATTTCTGCTATTTTCTTTTTTTCTGCACGAAGATGTAGAGCATTTTTGTAGAAATTTTGTTTATTAATTATAGTTTTACAAAATAAATGTCGTTATTCCATTCAGAAATTTCAAAAAACTAGCTGATGCTTTATTGGCGATTAAACAGCAGCTAAACATAAATTTACCAGTTTGTGCTTTCATTTTGACTCATCATAAAAAGTAATTTTCTTAGAGAGCTGTTGTTATATTTAAACTAGACTACCATGATGTACACAAAACCGAGCGCACTATTGTTACTACAGTTACCACAGTTTAAAATAAAACCTTCACATACACGTACAATATGTATGAAGGGAAAATTTTGCAAAAGTTTTATTGTGCTATCTTTTTGTCGCAGACTGTAGATCATATAGAGGGTGTCCCAAAACTAACGCGAGATTGGAATTAAATAGAACACACAGTTTTTAGTCTTCGATTCCAATATCTTTATTGAATCATAAAGTAAATAGGATCGGGCAAGTACCCACGGCTTCCCATACACATACGCATTCGTTTCTCGAAATTTCCCATGACTTTTCTCCTTCAAAATTGCTGAATTTCATTGATGCAACATTTAATCTCCTCCTTTAAAGCACGAGTGGATGCGGGCTTGTTGCAATAGACCTGTGATTTTAAATAACTCCATAAAAAGAAATCTGATGGCGTTAAATCACATAATATAGGGAGCCAATTCTGATAACCAAAACGAAAGAGTCACGACCGGGAAATGTCTCATGCAATAATGGCAGCTGTATGACATGTGGCACACCCATATTGGCCACATCAATATGGTTAATGTTGACAAAAAGAACTGGGTTACAATGTCGCGATGCACCAGTAACAGTCACTGCTTGGCCAGCCTCATTTTTAAAAAGTTATGATCCTCTTATGAATCCAGCCCAAAATCCACATCAAATAGTGACACTGTGGTTGCATTTGTTTTTCAATAATCACTCGTGGGTTCTCAGAATCCCAAAACGGCAATTTTGTCAATTAACAAACCCATCAAAATGAAAATGTGCTTTTGTTAATTTGATTGGCGTTTATATTTACTTAAAAAATTAAGTTAAATTTTCTAATTGCGGTGGCTCCTCGGTATTTCGGACATGAAATAAAGGCTCCTCATAAAAAACCATCAGCCGTTCGGAGGCTTAGTATAAACTGTGGGTCCCTCCATTTGTTGGAAAAAACATCAAGACGCAAAACCACAGATTGGAGGAGGAGCTTGGCCGAATATCGCTTCAGCGGTTACAAAAGTGCTAATTATATTATATTTGGACATATAATTATGAAATTTGTTGGCGAAAATTAAGCTGGCAACAATTTGCTGCTGCATGCAGCGTCGTTATCTTGTGTATCCCTTTTCCAGTCGGGTGGTACGGCTGGGTGGTATGTAAATTGATAGTTCGAATATTAGCTATTCTTAGTAATGATCGAATCGAAAGAAGAAAAGGAAGAGAGTAGACGTTTTTTGCATAAAATGATATAAATGTACAGTGACTCGTACGTCTAACCGGATGAGTCCAATGCCGATGTTGACACCATAGGGGAAGAAACTCGTTCAAGTACTTTGACATCGTTACCTTCACTTAATCAAGTTGTAGCTGTTTCGAGATAATTTCGAAGTCTGTGAAGTACTTTGATTAGAAATCCGGTGCATTAGCGTTAGATCCTTATTTTAAGAGTACTTCACTTCTTCCATCGGGAGCTTTTGGAACATCTCTTTTAGTTGGCTTTGTAAAAGCCAATTTTCCGTCTTGTTCTTGTTTTGCATCGAAAGGCATAATTAAAGCTCAAAATCTAAAAGAAACTTCATCATGATTTTTACAACAAAACCAAAAACTAGCTGCTCTTCGTCTAAGAGATTTAAATTAGTGCAATTATACACACTTTGGAGCCTCGGAAAACCCTTAAAGGTGCATTTAAGTGCCAAATAATAGAAGTATCTGCTGTTTAACTCTGGTAAACAGAAATGTCTATACGATGCAAGTTCACCCTTTTGGGAGGAATGGTTTTGACGTTTCAGTAAATATCATTGAGATATATGCCTATGGTTGATTCGAAGTTCGATAGTGGAGTTGGAGTTGAGGTTTTCTCAAATTATACCTTCCGGATGCTGCAGCCAATCATCGCAGCGTTTTTCATGTCTACAGGAGTTGGCCAAACAGAATATACTGTCTCTCACCTGGGTACCTGGTCATAGAGCGAAACTGTAAGGTAGACGAACTTACTGGACAAGGCATTTCCAGCAGTGGCCTTTCTATAAAGAACACTTTAGTACTCCTTTAGCTATATGGAAACTGCTGCTTAAAGAGCAGATCGTACTTAGATGGACCCACACCACGACCTGCATGAAATCTAGAAAAATTTTACCGAAATGAGAGCGAAAGAGGTCCCGCAAAAGTACTACCTTAGAGTGGAGGGCATCTCAAAGGTAGTAGGTGTCTTGAGAGCCCACTGCCTGATTGTACTACACGAACAAAGGTGGGGAGTTCTTTTAAGAAGATGCTGCCGAACCTGAAAAATCGTTGAGAATGAAGAAAAGATTTCTTATACGACTGCCTTGCTTTGGATAGAGCTAGGCACCAAGCAGTAGTCTAGATACATGTTCAAAATGTGTTTAAGAGAATCTAAGCGGATGGACAGGGAAGATAGACATGTTTTGTTCAACAACGTAGTATTGTATGTTAGCTCACTCGCTTTCACTGTTAGAACGCTCGAGACGACAGTTCGTAGTTGAATTTGAATCCATTGAAGAGTCGATTGTTTTTTCGCTTTTTTTGGAAAAGTTTACGAAGTTCGAATTAAGCATTCCAAAACATGTAAATCTCTCCCTCCTGTTTGATACAAAAATTATTATTCTTTTACTTTTCATATTCAAAACATTGATTATCAATTTTTTCCTCTTCCAGCATATCTCCTCTACAACACTGGTTACGACGTCTGGATGCCGAATGTGCGTGGTAACACCTACTCACGCAATCACACCAAGTACAGCACGAAGCATGCCAAGTTCTGGGATTTCACTTTTCATGAAATGGGAAAATATGATTTACCCGCAAGCATTGATTACATTTTGGAAGAAACGGAACAGGAGAAGTTGCATTATATCGGCCACTCACAGGGCACCATGACATTTTGGATCATGTGCAGTGAACATCCGGAGTATAGTGATAAGATTATCCTAATGCAAGCATTGGCGCCAGTGGCTTATATAAAGCATAGTAAAAGTCCGGTTGTGGAATTTTTGGCCTTCTTCCAGGACCCACTCAGTGTTCGTATGGCATGCATTTAACTTTATCTTTAATAATAAATAATAAATTACGTCGTTTATATTCTCATTTGTTATTCAGATGCTATTAAAGCTGATTGGAGCTCATGAGTTTTTGCCCGGTAATGAATTCATGACGATGTTTAGTCAAATAATCTGTGATGAGGACACCTTTACACTGAACATCTGCTCTGATGTACTCTTCCTGATAGTTGGTTTTGATAAGGCGCAGGCGAATGAGGTTTGTATTAAATGAAGTTTAAATAAATTAGGTCGAGTATTGCCAAATAAAATAAATAGTTAGCACATCAGTGGTACAGTAAGGTACACTTGCCTAGACTCAACAAAAAATTGACGCTTTGTAACCGCTGAAGCGATTTTCGACCCTCCTCCAATTTGTGGTGTGCGTCCTGAGGGTTTTCCAACAAGCTGCTTTCATTGTTTTCCAGCTAAGCCGATTAGGGGCTTTTATTTCATGTCTTAGTGGCCTTTATTTCATGTAAAAAAATACACTTGGAAGGCTTGACATATCTTGCCGAAGGGCGATCTCAATTAGAAAAATTAATTTTGGATAATGGTCGAATGAGGACTCAAACCATGACCTTCCGAAAGTTACGAAAGTTACGCAATATAAAGTGCGATGCTTTTAAGTTTTCTTTCTCTCTCGAGAGAAAATCTTTGTTCGTTCTTTCTTTCTTCTAGTGCCATGATATAAACGCGACTATTAAGCCCCGTCGACCATTCCCATTAAGTGCTTTGTCTCTGCTTTCTTAGGTAGCTCCAAGATGAAGACTAACTCCATAAAAAGGAGTCACTTAAGAGATGAGAGATCGTTTCTTTTTCCTCTTCTTGTTTTGGCTTCTGCAGCATCGCCTAAACGAAATTCTGTGTCTTTCCTATTACATAGTGGCCTGTCAAGACTTTCACTACCTCAAATTAATCTTCATATGACCTGTTCATAAGAAATTTCAAGAGCAGTTTGCATCTGCCAAAAGGCATAGGGAAGTTAATAATCTGCTTTCCAAATACGGTTGTTCCCACGGCCGAAAGGCGAAGTGAGAGAACGCTCCTACTATCTTCTGTAGAGATCAGCCACAGCCAAGCATAATTTTCATCTTGATCCTTGCCTAAATATCGCTGAAATTAAAGATGTTATTACAGGCTCCAATGTAATTTACAGTCTCTATAGTAGCTGATATTTTAACTTCGTCAGGTAGCCAAAAAAAAGATCAAAAGATGGATTTCTTGAAAATGCACGCTCACCAACTACTCAATTCGGCTTCGATTAATCTCGTATATCAAAGTTATCCTTCCCTTCTTTGCGTCATATAGTCGTTGGTATTAACCAGAGCTGAGCAGCTGCCATCTGCGTTGTTTGGTATCAAAGAATTTAGAATATAGTATGCTCGTACTCTATTGATTTAACTGCCTTAGACGAAGGCCACCCACTAAATGAAGTGAAAAGATATTAAGGACGATATTTAAGGTCTGGTTTTTCGTGCTTCAGTGCCCAAAACATGCTGATCAAAGCGGATCTTTGCTTTTTTCTTACGAAGTTAATATCTATCGTCTTGTTTATGGCAGAGATATATAAATCCAGTAAAAATTTTAGAACTTAAGTTCGACGTCTTCTCATTTATTTTAATGTATTTCAAATACATTATTTTGTCTAGAACTACACACAGAAATTTTGACTACATTCCCAGACTTACGAGGTTTGACAATTAAGTAATGAGACTGATTCCATAAAAACCGTATATTTCAACATTATTCTACAACTCTGCCATCCCCTTCAAAGTAATCCCGTTTGGCAGCCATACAACGATTTCAGCGTGTTTTCCATGCTTCGTAACATTTCTAGAACGCTTCGACTGGGATGTCCACGAGTACCCTAGTCACGGCCGCCTGGATATCCTCAATCGACTCAAAATGGGTTCCTTTGACCACCGATTTTGTTCTAGATTCCAAAAAAAAAGTCACAGTGTGACATATCGGGCGAATAAGGCGGTTGTTGCAACACGGCGATCCCTTTAGAGGCCAAGTACTGGGGCGCGCTGAGGGCGGTGCGGCACGGCGCGTTGTCGTGATGATGTCAGTTACGAGCGATGTCTGGGCACACACTGTTGACTCGTTTTCGCAATCTTTCGAGTATTTGGCGATAGTAGACTTGATTTACGGTTTGCCCCGGTGGAAGAAGTTTACTCAACACGACACAGCAGGCGAACTAAACAAGCTAGAGCGATGGCAAATATATCAATGGAAAGGAGAAGGATGCCGGCAGAAGGGAAAGGGAGTTTCAAGGTCGCAGGGTTACCACAATCGCGGCAATATAATCAGTCTCATTACTTAATTATCACACCTCGTATGTTAATAGCATTCAGAACTGGTGGGCTTATTGCTGGAATGTTAAATCTCATAGTGATGGAACAATTTTCATAATCGTCTCAGAGTTGCAATAAAGTTCAGAGCAGTTCGACTAGTTCAATCATTTCGAAGTCACATCTTAACGACTATTTTAAAATATTTTCCATTATTGGATTGTTTTTAAAAATTTAATGAGAATAACAACACGACAGTTTTGCCGGGGCTGCTTGACAATTTTCCGTGCACTGATGCTCACGAGCCTTGTGCGGGCAAATTTTATTTTAAGTCGCTTGTTTCCCGATTGTGAAAGTATTGTATAATAAATGTAGTCAGATAAAGATGAAAAAAAAAACGATTGATATGTGGGTAACATCTGTCGAAGCTAAAAATGTTATATGTAGTAGCTGAAAAGCGGAGTAGATTCACTGTAGTTTCTACCCGACTACTGGAGACTACTACTTTATATTTTTCGCCTCCCCGTGGCTTGCGTTAATTATTATATTAGTTCTAGTGAAAATAATCCATTATTTTTTGCAACAAATTGAAGACATTATTTTATAGTTGGAATCATCCTATTTATATCAAGTTTGCACCGTTTTGCTTGATAACTTGTCTGTCATAGAAAACCTTGTCCCTATTGGCAAAAAATTAGGGCAGTCGATTTTCCCAGGCTTCCCTTGAGACCGATTCTTCAGCAGCCAAATCAATCGCCATTGGTGCGTGGTCCGGACTGTATGGTTAATGCATAAGAGTTTCCCAGCCAAGCGTGTCATTATCGATATGTGTGATCTGGCATTGTTCTGATGAAATACTATTCACCTCCTGTTGGCCTAAGTAGAGCGCGATTATTTCCTACAGACAGTCCAATTGCTGACAGTATAGGTCCAAATTGAGAGATTGGTAGGGGAACATTTAATAGTTTGTTGATTCTTTGCCAATCCCACCAATCACACAACACAACCTCCATGGTCGTCAATCTTGTCTTTGTGCCGGCTCACTGTCCTTCGACCACGACCATTTTCATTTGACGTTGCTGTAGGTAATCTGCGTTTCCTAACCAGTCACCATCAACTTCAAAAATGGGTCTATTTTGATACGATTCAGCAGCGATTCGCAGATGGGAATTCGGTCTCGTTAACTACTCTTTCAAGTGGTTCCAAACTGTCTTTTAAACTATGTTTAGATCCTGGGCAATCGAAACAATGCTCGCTTGATGGTCGGACTCGACAATTTCCATTATTTTATCGACATTTTCTAAACTTGGCCTTACACACCTCCACACCGTGGAACACCGTTTGCATAAAAATTACCGAAACGTAATCGACGAAACCAAAATTGTGATTGACTGTTACAGTATTAGGACCATAAACACTATTCACATTTTCAGCAGCCTGAATTGCGTTTTCGCCTTTATCTTTCTTAGTACAAAATATTATCTTTCTAAAGCCATATATGTAGAGTAAATTTTCATTAAAATAGGAAGGATGAGCCACTTGGCTCGCACAGTCAGCTAGAGAATTATTATTAATTTTTTCAGCAATCTTTAAATATTATTTATTTTCCTCTTGATTTTCAGACAATGCTGCCCGTCGTTCTCGGTCATTCGCCCGCCGGTGCCTCCACCAAACAAATGCAACATTTCGGTCAGCTAAAGCGTTCGGGGCATTTTCGTCAATACGATCACGGTTGGATACGCAATTACTGGATTTATAACAGCATTGCACCGCCGGATTATCATTTAGAGAATGTACGCAACAAGGTGGCGCTGCATTACTCACAAAACGATTGGCTCGCTACGCCGCCGGATGTTGAGGAACTTCACCTGCAGCTGCCGAATGTCATTGGTAAATTCCTGGTGAGCTATCCGAATTTCAATCATTTGGATTTCGTTTGGGGTGTGGATGCCAATGACCTGTTGTACAATCGGGTGCTGCGGCTGATGAGTTTGGTGGAGCGCAAAGAACTTTAAGAGTTAACTTTTGTATTTAAGGAATTAGCAAATAATTTAAAAATTAATATTTTAATTATAAGAATGAAACATGTACCTAACATTTAATGTATTTGTTATGTAATCTTAAATTTGCATACATAAATCAGGCTATAAATAGAAAGTAATTCATTCAATTCACATTTATATGGCGAGTATTTGGTATTTGTGATAGTCAATACTTCAATGAAAGTCAGACTTCGATCTTTTCTGGGTTAACTAGAGAACTCACATACGTGTAGCTTTGACTCTGACTGATCTAGAGATGTGGTTCATATCTGATCTAGTTTTGAAAAAGCTTTCACTGACTAAGAAAGGAGCTTTTCCAGACATTCGGCCCGAAAAGAGGTCTCAGGAAAAGTAACTAACGTGGAACCTTTTTATTTTAAGATAAGCCGAGATGGTACCGTTGTCTTCAAGAGTGAAGTGAATGGATCTGGAAGTGAAAGAGTTAAAGATATAAAGAATATATAAGAAATATTTCCTTTCATTATGCAAACAGCTAACGACGCTTAAACTACAATGTGGACTCAGAGTTAGCTTTGTAACGCTCAAACCATTTCGTCTGTTTTGGAATTGTAAAGTTTTCTCTTGACGAATAAAGGTTAAACCCATCCTGTTGAGGGCAGGATAAACCTTTTCCAAGCTTAACAAATGAAGGGAAGCGAACGAATGTTAAGCCAATCCTGTTGATACACAAGTTTGGTCCCTTTTGGCCCTTCAAGTATCAGCGACGGTGAATACACTATACGAAGGAAGGATGAGTTCTACGAGCTATCGAATTAAAAGGGAGCAGCTTTTTTGGCTCCAGCTTGTGGAGCTTTCGATGCACTATTTACTGGTGGTAGATTTCTTCTTCTGTATTAGGCGTAGAGTGGCTAAACATCGGTAAGTATCTCCGATTTATGCCAAGTTGCAACGGAGTGCCGGATTCTTGTGGACTCAGCTACAAAACTATAGGTCCCTCACATTATAGGGAAACTTCATCTGTTCGTTTTGGTTGAGAAGAACCTGAAGACTGCTTTCGGTCAGGAGATTATCGGTAAGAAATGGGGTCTCTCTCCTAAAGCATTTACGCTTGACCTACATAACAATAGCTAAACTTATTTGGTCAAGAATCAGGAAACACTTCAATCTTGACGCCTAACCCAGTATGTAAAATAATGACTGTGGATATTGCTAGCAGGTCTATAGCTGGAAAAGTCGCGGCTAAGTTCAGATAGTCTGGATTCCTGGTTGGCTCCGGAAGTTGACTTCTGGTGAATATTTTCTAATAATAGCTCATGGGCTTCCGCACCATAAAGCAGGACGGGGACGTTGAATACTCCAGCTGTGACAGTTTTCGATGCAGTACCTGCCGGTGGAAGAAGAGGAAGGGGAAGACCTCCACTTCGTTAGAACGACCAGGCAGAGAAGTACCTGGCTCTACTTGGTATTTCCAAGTGGCGCCAAACAGCGAAAATAAGAAATGAATGGCGGAATATTCTAAATCGCATAAAAGGTGTCTACGTCATTAAAAAAGAAAAAGCTAATGGGCTTCACTAAAGGTGTGTTGAAAAATTAGAAAGAATGCCTTACTTTGAAATTCAAATCATTTGGGTTCCTGGTCCTAGCGAAATTATTGGAAACAGTATATTTGATGAGCTTGCAGCAACTGTTACCACCACTTCGTAACTATCTCACCAATGCCAAGCAGGTGTTCCTCTCTGAAAATGCGATCTGCTTCTGGTGAGGTCTAAACGTGCATGGTTGTAGGATTCTTCTGACCAAAGCTGGAATACGATAGATCAGGAAAGCTCCTCGCACTCAAACATGGTAAGAGTTCTGTCCGTTGTCCAGCTTGGAATTTTCGTGGGAACCCTATGGTGTAAGTTGTCTGGAGAAGGAGATACAATCTTTTATGTCCTTACTTCCAACCTTCCTCGCTTTTGCGAGCCTGTGGCTTAAACTCTTTAACATAACCTACTCTAATATTAACATGGGCTTCAATATCCTTGCAAAATTTCTTCATAAGTATTTGCTTTTACACACATATACATATGTATGAATTTATGCACCCAAGTGGTCACTACCGCTCTTGCAACACATTGCATTGGCAAATTTTGGTAATTTCCATATAAAACGAAACAAAACACTGCAACATGTTCGATATTTGTGGTTGTCATTGGAGTTTGACAGCAGAGTGTTTGTGTGTGTGTGTGTGTGTGTGTGTGTGTGTGGGGCAACTAAATGCGGCCTTAAGCAAACAAGCCAACATAAGTACTCAAACACGCCTGCCACAGATGCATATATGCACATGTTTGTATGTATGTATGTATGTATGTATGTATGTATGTATGTATGTATAAGTGCACACATGTTGCTTAAAACCAAACACATTTACTGAGCTGACAGCCTGTGATGGAAGCTAACGTGATAAGAGGATATGCTAATATATGCCGAAGCATCAGCAGCAACAGAGGCTCAAGGATGCAGGACAACAAAGAGTTAAAGCACAGAAAAAATTCAACAGAGATCACATGCACATGAGGGTATATACCCACACATATATATAGGTATGTACTTGTATGTGAGCAGAAAAAAAGGGGTGCTGTAAAATCATTGTTTGCTACGATTTCCAAATATTGGTTGCCCTATCAGATTTTAACTCGTTTCGCTGCATCTTTTATGTAGGAGTTAAACATTACTGTCATGCGATGGATACCGAGCTGTAAGCATACTCGTATGTACCAGACTGAACTTTTCTTCCTTCGTTCGACAAACGTAGTGTGGTTTTAGGCGCCCAGCGGAGCTTAATGCGCTTAACTTTCTGATATTTAATGCATACAGAAATATAGATAATAAAATTATACGTTCTCGCCTTCTTGCTTGACTATTACTACTGATCGATCTTAATCAGAAGGGCTTTTATTCTTGAAAATCTTCCACCAAGTATCCTTTGCATAGCCAACAAACAATAGTCTAGAGGCGGGCCCTGTAGTTGTGCGTAGGGCTTGTGATCCACTCCATAAACAAAAATCTTTCTCAGAGGATAAATTAAAAGTATTTACGGAAGAGAACCCCCTTTGGATATCGACCTCACGATCACGAATTGAAGGGATGCTGCTGTAATATCCAGTCTCTTAATTGGAAAGGAGGAGTTTGATGTCCTTGTAGACATTATTGTCGTTAAAAAGGTGATATCGATGGAACGTCCCAACGGTTGTGACCAATCTGCAATCACATTAGAAAGTTAACCGGTTTTCTAACCGAACTGCACAGCACACACCGACCACAACACGTGCGGGGCGGGATTATTACCCAGAGCAGAAGAGGGAAGCTTTTGCAGGTAAAAAGTGAGAGACGAAGCGCGTGAGTATGAAGACTTTATAAAGCTAGTCGACAGGAGTAATACTCGAAAATTCTATAAAAATATACGGCAACTTACAGAAGATATCAAGACCGAGACGTAGTAATATAGAAACCAAGACGGTAATCTGGTTACCGATGTGCTGAGCATATTAAGCTTTTAGAAGAAACACGTGGAGATGATGGAACACGTCGTTGATGATAGAATAAATGTTCGGTTACTTGACTAAGACTTGGTTTAAAGACAACTACCCGCTTGGATAATATCATATATATGGCGGCGCAGAACTGAAAATGTGCATGCATCAGTTTCTTTGCGGAATATGGTCGGGCGAAAGTTTGACCGACGTTTGGAATCTAAGTGTGTTCTGTTCCAAAACCTACAGTCGGCGCCAATTACATTGGTGTAAACCTTCTAAGTATCGCATATATAAGAATTAAGCGGAACAATCGCTGAAATTAAAAATATAACGTGATTAGGCCGTTGAAGTCGTTTCTTCTATAGGCTCTACGGTGAACTCAGCGTTACCCAAACTTCCGCTTAACTGACCGAGCGGTGCGTCTGAAGGATATATGTACGTAAAATCCAACAGATCGGTGACCGAAAACCACATACAGTCCGGACTGTTCTGAACACAAGATCAATCGCCTTAGGTCGCGGTTACCTTTGCTTCTTACACTTAACAGCTACGGATTTGTTCAGCCACATTAAGAAACGATGAAGCATAAAAAAATTACTTGTTTATTCCAAACCAGCAGTAAATATTTTTTGATGCAAAAGAACGAGTCAGAAGAATCAATACTATTGAAAACACCAAGTGAAGCTAGGTTCCTCTTCATTTAATTTCAATGGATTCCAAAAATCTCTCTCAAGACCATTCTCTCGAGAATCTTCACTTTCAACACATTGGATGTCGGCAACGACCACGCTTTTGCACAGCAGGATGGGTAAGATGACCTTATTGTAGAATTCTATGAGTGGTCTCTGAAAAAATGGTTGCGATTTTTTCTAAGGAGAGGCCAGTCCCAAACAAGAACATAAGCAATCTTAAGCGGGTAGATCACTTAGTCTTGATTTATTCAAAAATAGTCTAGCTAGCTAGTTAGTTAGTTTTACAGGTTGCGTGATCACCGAACCCAGATCAAGCACACTTAGGTATACTTGCCACTTGTGATACCTATGTTGGTCCTGATAAAGACCACCTTTAGTGTGTTTCCTAAAATTCAGGAGATAAATGATGCCAACCGATGCAAGCTCTGCAAGGCAATCGAAGAAGAAAGGATTTGCCACTTCCACCTTCGCCTGTGTTGATCTGCCGTAGGTGGGTCTATTTAGATGGTCCTCCCGTGACTCGGCTGGTCGTTAATCTTTTCCCTAAAGGTGAGTGGGCTTTTTGCCAGCTGGAGCCTGCTTACCCTCAAGGGGTGTATCACTGCTCCCCATGAGTTCCGAGGGCCGAAGAAGACTGGAAGGCCCTAATCGGTTCTGTCGATGCAGCAGCCAATGAGTTTGGTTTAGCCACCGTGTCGTGTTCTTCAGTTGCATTTTCACACATTCAGGGATCGGCTGAACTTTTTATAGTTGATATTTCGTCTAGTTCTTTGGCCATCTATTGAGTTGAGACCTTTCGGTGGTCGATAAAAAGGAAAAGCGGAAAGGAACGGTTGACTGCGCTAAAGCTCCGTACCGCAGCAAGACGCCATTACTACTGGAGGTGGACCGCTAACCGGGAGACTCTGTTCGAATACAGCCGAACGCCCCTAACTGCAAACCAAGACATTGGCACGGAATCACGTGACACCCTGAATCAGTGGGGAAGGGTATTTTCGACACAATCCTAATCTAAAACCATAGTGTTCAGTCCGACAAGCCTTCTGACATAAAACTAAAGCTCCTCATAAAAATCCATCGATGGCAGCTTAGAATAAACTGTGGGTCCCCCATTTTTTGGAAAACATCCATACGCATACCTCAAATTGGAGGAGAAGCCCGACCGAAAATCGGTTCAGCGGTTACATATTTATAAATATGTATGAAAACTTGTATATGTATGAGTATATGAAATTGTTAATGCAAATATATATGTATACATGAGAACACATTTTGTGTTGTCTTTGACCTGCTTTTAGATTTTCACGCCCTCAGGTGCTTTTGCTGATAAGTAGAATTTACCCAAACACATACAATTTTAATCGGATTTTCACTTTGCTTGTTATTTCTGTGCATATGTGTGTGTGTATTCATATGAGTGTGTATTGTACATGTCCCCGACAGAGTGCTAAAGGCCAACTACCCATGGACAGTTTCAATGCATTTCGTTGCTGATGCTGATTCCTCCCGTCTTTGTGGCATAGATGATGTCTTCCTCCTGTAAAGTACTTTTATTGTGTACCGTTGTATTTAAGTAAGTATTTATGGACTCCTTTGTTTTGTTATATTATACTATATAACTCCTATACAAAAGTTAAACACAATTCCGATTATTTCAATTTAACAATTCAATTGAGGCCAAGAAATTTGCTTTACCAATGCCAATGCATGTATGAATGCATTTACAAATAGACCCAATAGCAATTCATAGTTTCAATTAAAGATTTTTAGATTTATTTATATGTCAATAAATATTCAGAAATATGTAAATGCATATTTTATTGTTGTAGAATGACAACGGAAAAGATGTTGAGGAATGATTTGAATATTTTTCCACAAACCTAGGTGTGTACTTGGTGTTATAAGTTTAGTGAAAGGTTACAACTATTGCATGATTATTATTTCTCCTTTGCCCCAACGGCGTAAAGGCATCCTGAATTTACGGTTCGTCCCTTTCATTTTAATTAGCCGAAGCATATTGGTCAGAAAAGTCTCTTGTTCTTGGCGGTAGTGGGAAATACCAATTGAAACCGAGTCGCTCTCCATCTTATCATGGAGATCTTCTTTTCCCATCATCGAAAATAATCAAAACCATGATCAAGCCAACGCTGTCTCTTCATTCGCAGAACTATGTATATTAATGTCACAGTATAACTCGTACAGATCATCGTTCCATCGTCTGCAGATGCCAATGCCTCCACATACGGCGGGAATGATGAGCGGTTTGTAAAGTATGGTCTTAGTTCGTCAAGAGGAGACTTTACTTTTCAATTGCCTACTCAGTCCAAAGTAGCACCTGTTGGCAAGGCTGATTCTGCGTTGGATTTCATGGTAGACTTTATTATTGGTGTTAATGCTGGTCCCTAGATAGACGAAATTATCTACGATATCCGAGTTATGACTGCCAACACTGACGTGGGATCGAGTCGCGAATGCGATGATTGTTTCTTTGAGGACAAAACACACTTCGTCTTGTCTTCGTGCATTACCAGACCCATACCCCTTGCTTTTTTATCAAGTCTGGATAAAGCTGAACTAACGGATCTGTTTTTAAGGCCTATGATATCAATGTCCTCGGCATACGCCAGCAGCTGTACTCTCTCATAGCAGATTGCACCTTCTCCATCCAGCTCTGCAGTTCGTATTATTTTCTCAAGCGGTCGCGGTAGTCGAGTGGTTAGCATTGCGTACTGACATTCGGAAGGCTCGGGTTCAAATCCCAGTGCCACCAACACCCAAAAGTTATGAAAAATTAATTAAAGTAAAAAATTAAGTTCAATTTTCTAATTGCGATTGCCCCTCGGCAGGGAATGTTCACCCTTCCGAGTGCCTTTCGGGCGTGAAATAAAGGCTCCTCGTAAAAAAACCATCAGCCGTTCGGAGGCGGCTTAGTATAAACTGTAGGCCCCTCCATTTTGTTGAAAAAACTTCAATACGCTTCAGCGGTTACAAAGCGCCAATTATATAATAAATTGAAAAAGTCACACGTTAAAGAGTCACCTTGTCTGAAACCTCGTTTGGTGTCGAACGGCTCGCGGAGGGCTTTCCCGATCCTTACGGAGCTTTTAGTGTTGCTTGACATCAGTGGCATAGAGATAGCTCCGTTTCGTTCCGTCGAAGGCTGCTTTAAAATCGACGAAGAGGTGGTGTGTGTCGATTCATTTCTTTTGGGATTCAATCGTTGGGCGTGCTTTCAACCGAACTGAGGTAATTGCATTTTTGCGACGTCATACCTTCCTTGTATCTGTTGACGGTCGTACAGAGAGGGGTGCGTTTTCTTGCTGCTTGAAGATAGTGTTCTGATTCGGAGTGTAAGCACGTCAAGAACACTTGTTTTATTACAGTCAACCATATTTTGGGCCCCGGCGAAACGAACAGCCTCGACACCTTTAGGGAAGCTGAATTTTCCGACAGTTATGCTGAAGATATTTTCTTTGTCCAACTTGGTGTTAAAGTTGCCAAGCATAATTTTCAGATTGCGGCGGCAGCAGCGCTTATAAGTACGCTCCAGGCACTCATAAATAGCATGTTTGGTCACATCGACCTTCTCTTTTGTCGCGGCATGGGCACAAATCAGCGTGATGTTAAAGAATTTCGCTTTGATGCGGGTGAATGCTGCTTTTTGGACGGCGGTGATATAAACCTCTAATCTTACGACGACATCAACCAGCTGGGCAGCGCTAAACTTCCAATTAAGGGGTCGGACATTTCATATGCATGCCCTTAAGTCATATTCCTTAATACGTTTGTGGTGTTCTCCCATCCGAGGTGCTGTAGAACTTTCCATTGGAGTTGATTTCTACGTGGCGGGTCATAAATCCTCGCTATGAGAGTAGTTTTAAATATTTTATAAATTTGTATAGCGAGATGTGTGCTTAAAGACTGCCGACCCCTCCAAGTCGCACCTCTGATTATCTGATGCTGCGTCGTCTCCTTGAACTCTCTCAGCGAATCCTTAAACAAAATGGCTCCACCCAAGCTTCTTCTCTTTTACTTTTAGCCATGGCTTCACATCGATTACTTACCGTAACGTAAAAAACTCCGCAGAAACTTCTTTTGATAAGTATTAGAGTTAGATGACGTTTCATTTTGCTTGATTCATAAGCGTTTCTGGTCTGAGCCGCCAAGTTGCTGTTGTAAAGGGTTGAACAGACCCAATGCGGAGCAACGTTTACAAATCATCCAAATTTATAACCAAAATAATTGTTCGGTGAGTTCAATATTAGGTCGACATAACCGCCGAAAATTAATGACTTCTTCGTAACTGAATTGGACGATGTTGATGTGGACGTCCCAACAAGACGGCGCTACTTGTGCCATACAGCCAACGAAACAATCAACATCGCTAGATGAGTAGCTTTAATTTTTTTGTTCATTTCTATAACCGTTCGCCTCAAAACGGACGCTAGCTTGTGGTGAGCAGACGTTGCATTTAAATGCGAACCCTTAAACCGAATAGGTCGGAGTGCCTCCACTGAAGCTTACTCTCTTTTAGCCGTGACCCAAGGCTACACACGAGTTGGTTACCGCTTCTTGCACAAGGTTTGCTCAAGTTTCTAGGAATATAGCCCCGCGACTGTAAATTCATACCCAGAAGCTTGACTACACCCCATTACACCACTCTCTATATTACTCAAATTTATTGTATGATAAACGAAGAAAAACTTGATTTTTATTCTCTAGGTAAAAACTAATATCAAATTTATTACGTATATAATACATACATACATATATACACATGTAGTATTAGATCTCATACTATACTTTGTAGAGATTTGATTAAACTAATTGCAAATATTTATGATATATTTGCATGCAAGTGTACTCATACTCGTATATACATATGTACATATATGCACATGTATGGTATGTATGTAATATATTTGTTATGTTTCCATCAACTTCTACGCATTTTGTTAAAGTTTGATACTTTGTTATTCAGTATGTAGAAGAAAATTGTTTTGAGTTTCGCAGGAATCTCTTTGTTGTGTAGATATTATTTTGCATATTATACATATTGCATATATTTATGTATCTACATACATATGTAGGTGTATATACGAGGGTTGCTTGAGACAATTATGGGCTCTAGTCAGGCCAGCACATATTCAATATTGCATGAACCTTTGATGGGCAGCCGCAGTGACCGAGTGGTTAGCATTGCGTACTGCTATTAGGAAGGTCAGGGCTCGACCTGGTTCGACCAACATTCAAAATTATTGAAAATTATTTTTTCTTATTGCGATCGCCCCTCGGCAGGGAATGTGAAGCCCTCCGAGTGTATTTCTGATATAAAATTAGGGCTCCTCATAAAAAAATGCATCATCCGTTCGGAGGCGGCTTAATATTAGGTAAAGTAAAAAGTTCGTTCCGTTTTTTTTTTTTTAATGAAAATGGTTCCAAACGGTTTTCTGGCTTATCTTTAGTTTCTCAGCAATTAAATAAGTGCTCACGTGACGGTCTGTTTCCACTATTTCCATGATTTTATCGCAATTTTCGACGACAGGTCTCCCAACGCGTGGTACGTTTTGACATCGAAATCACAGGAACGGAACCTTGCAAACCACTTTTGTGCTTCGCGTTCGTTTACAGTATCGGGCCTATAAACTAAATTAATTTTTTCAGCCGCTTTGGCTGCTTTTTCGACTTGATCGAAGAAAAATTGTAAAATATCGAAGCGAGCGAATTTTCTCTTTGCTGGTGTCCATCTTTGACGAGCGCTCACAACGTACTGAGTCAATCAATCGAAAAACTGTCAAAGTCAAACTTTTAGCGCGAATAAACACGTTTTCAGCGCCGTATAGTGTGACATGATGAGACCCGTAACACTAGTACTATGGACAATAACACCATCTCTTAGATATAAATCGAACGAATTTTTTACTTTACCTAATATAAACTACAGGTCTTTCCATCGCTTCAGCGGTTAAAAATTTGATCACATTGGATCCCACAGATTTTGTCGATCGCTCAAAAAATGTTGTGTCGAGAGAAATGCTAAAAAAAATACACTGGCGGCGCTTCGAAACACATGTCTAAGGCATCGTGATAAGTGGTGAATCGTGAATTTTTGCGCGCCCGAAAGTAAGTGATACTATACTGCATGGGTATTTAGGTAAAGACGAGTCGAGCACAACAAAACTTGTTCGCGCATGAAAAACCAGCAAGCAAGTGGTAGCCTGTTTTTTAAAAAAACTGGACAAGACGCAAACATAGCATTAGAACAACACAGAACAGTCAATTCATGGTGGTACAAAACAATTTGGTTTCCAGTTGTCTTTCAAGAAATCAGGAAAACCAACCACCGAAAAAGGATCACACTTCACCATGACAATGAGAGCTCTCATATGTCGACTGAAACAATTGCATTTTTGAACAAAATATCGATTTGATGGGTCATCCATGGTATAGTTCCGACCCGACATCGAATGACCTCTTTTGACGGTGCGTAAAAAGTAAACTGAGAGGTCTAAGTTTTTTGGCACCTGCAGAGACGGTTGATGCATTCAGAACACATACTTTTGGGATACCTCAATCAAAGTGGCAAAAGTGCTTCCAACAATTGGTTCAAACGCATTCATCAATGGAGTATATTTCGAAAAACAATCCAGCGATTTGCGTTGTTTATATATAATTAATATTGGTATTTTTTTCTCTAATCCTGAAATATATAAGGCAACCCTCGTATATTTGACTACTGTCCATATAATACTTTGTTGTGCCAACAACATTTCAATTAATTCAGTGATTTTGTAGCATGCGAAACGCACGTGTGTTTGTATTTGTTTTAGCAAATTTTAGTAGAGAAAATGCTTGTTTAGAATCAACTGTTTGTTTGTGGAGAAGTAAGAGAAAAAGTATTTGCCGAAGAGAAGATTTTAGTTACGTTTCTGTAGTGTTGGCGTTTTATATGTAATTAATTTGTATTAGAAAGTTTTTTTCTTTACTGTGCGCACAGAGGAGTCTATTGCTGCTGTGGAGTGGAGTGTCGAAGAAGACCCCAATTAGAGCTGTGCTCATACACTTTATGGAAGATTTTGCGGAAGGATGTTGGTTTACGGGCTCACAAAATTCAACTCGTGTCAAAAATTGAATTATCAAATGCGTCCCATGTTCGGTGCATGGACCCAAAACTAGCTGGTCACCGATCCCGATTTTCACAAGAAAATTTTGTTCAGCGATGCAACTCACATTTTGGTTGAATGGACACGTTATTAAAGAAAAAACTGTCGAATTTGGAAAGATGATAATCCATAAATCGTTGTTTAGACATCGTTACATCCTCAAGAAGTCACTGTCAGGTGTGCTATGGGTGCTTTATGGGCAGAGGAAATCATTGTTCCATATTTTTTTTCAAAAATGAAGCCGGTCAATGGCGAACACTGTAGAGTCAAGATTGTGAGTTTTTTGTTCCCGAACAAAACAGTGTTGATGTTTAAGACCTTTGGTTCCAAGAAGAGGGCGCTATTTTTGCCATACAGACAACGAAACAATAAAGTTACTGAAAGAAACTTTTGGTGAGCTTATGATTTCGTTTTCGTGGGCCTGTGGTGTGGCCTCCAAGTGCGATTTAAGATCGCTGTACTCATTTTTGTGGGGTTATGTGAAGACATTTGTCAATGCAGATAAGCCCGAGACGATTGACTCCTTTGAAGAAAATACATATTTGGCGCCTTATTGCTGCCAAACGACCTCAAATAGCACAGTGGTCAACCCTTTTCTTTATAATAAAACTTATACTATTGGCCATAACATTAAATTATGTGCCTTTTATTTCTTCTTAAAACCCAAATAAATAAATAAACACCCTTTAGAACTATTCCTGTATATCGAACCTTTTTAAATGCATAATGGACTGTCGATAAAGTTCCTGCTGGGATTGATCTTATGTGAATATCCGTGACCTTCTAGCACCTTTGAAGAAGTTTGGCTAATGTGTCTAAAGTCTTTACAATTTTCGTCTTCTTCTACATTGACTCAAAGGTAATTTTATTCTTGCTCACGACGAGATTGGATTGGTCTGAAATGGAAGTGGTTCGGGTTAAAAATATCTCATCGCAGTTTTCTGACTACCAGTGAAGCGCATTTTCTTAAGTAACTCGCACCACCCTCCGTCCTAGTATAAGCAGTGTTAGTTCTGTCCTTTGGACGGACAATCAGCCTGTCAGATCCTGTGCAGCTTTCTATTGATGTGCCGAAGGACTGGCATGTGTCTATTTTTGCTTTCCTTACTGTTTTTTTATTGTTTCATGATATCTTTATATGGTTACCGAATTTTAGTCACATAACATTCATTGTAGGTTTTTCTCAGTTAAGTCCTTAAGTTCTTAAGAATACCGCTGTTAAACTAAGGTGATTACTTTACTGTTACTTTTATTCCCAAAGGTTTCCCACCTCCCGCCGATACTCTCGTAGTCTGTTGAGAAATTAGATAGTGAAAAGAAAATCGAACCTACTACCGCTACCCTAGAAGCTAAACAAGAAGGTAGGTAAGTAGGTAGGTAGGTACGATGGAAGTCTGACGATGCATTCAGGCCTGTGGTAGACCCATTGTGAAACCACAGAGACTAAAATTTCCACCCTATGGAATTGATAAAGTTATTTAACTCGAAAAGTTTTATATGGGCAACTTCCAAAGGTATCTACAAGAAATCCTTACACGTTAGTTGCGAATCTTTTCCTATAAAAATTCCCGCACAGTAACTTTCTCCTCTACTTTTTGACAGATTTTACAAGAGTTAGGTAAGTAAATCTATTAGACATTTAGTTTGATAGTTGAACAAGTCCGGGATTATTTCCACCGAGACTCAGCTATATCTAGAACATTTTTATCGCTAAAGTAGTATCAGAATCTCTATGAAAGTTCGTGCCTAATCTGGCTAGTTCATCAGCTACACAGTTACCTGGAATATCTGTGTGTGCTGGAAACCATTGCAGGTTTATAGTGATGTAGGATGTTAGTCCCGCTCATAGGTTGAGGTTGAGATCTTAAGAGACTTTAGCGCTTTTAATGTCGCCGCTTGACAATCTGTGCATTTAAATATATTTGTTGTTTTAAGTGCCCTCTTTGACATAAACGTAAGGTTTTCTTTGATTGTAGTGATATCTGATTAGAAAACGCTGCAGTTATCTGGTAGTCGGAAGACATTTCTGGTATCTAATTTTGATAAAAAGATGTTGCCTCTCAAGGGATTATCTAGTTAAGATCCGTCCGTATAGATATTTAACTCTCTTTCGTTACCCACGTCACTACTATTCAACTCTTCTCTGGAGCGGAAGGCACGAAAGACGGAAATCTATGGTACTGGGTAGAACCGAGAACTTGCTAAGTATATTACAATGTTTCCCATTACATGTAGCTAATGTGGAATATATCCTCAATTAGTAAATACAATTACAACGTCTAGTTCCTGGTTTGGCTGGCAAGACAAAGCTAGTATTGTTCACCAGGAAACACAGTATCCCAGACTTGACTTTACAGCATCCGAAATAAAGGGTGCCTGTTTAACAGTAGAAGAGAAAGCAAACTACTTGGGACTAACTTTAGTCAGGAATCTCTCATGGAAACTGAACTTAGAGAAGCTAGGATTGAGAAGGCACCTATAGGGCTTTACACCTAGGATACTGGGGTTCAAATGGGAATTAACACTCTACACTGCAGTCACAAGGCCGCACGGAAAGTGTACAAGGAGCAGCTAGTATATGTATCAGAAGAGCTCTAAGAACTCCTGAAGACATTTTAAGGAAAATCTGAACTTTGATTTTTAAAAATTACTCTTCGGTATGAAGACACCCTCTACCCACTCTGGTGGACAACTATTAAAAAACACATAGATATGTATATATATGTGTGGGTACAATTATTTTAGAAAACATGTTTGCTAGTCCCATTAACATTGCCGAGAGTCAAGAGGATATACTCGTAGTTTGCTATTAGTTGGTAACATCTTCATCTTTTGTCACCCAAACAAACAAACCAACAAATATTTAAACATTTGTTGTAGACCAACACATAGGCCCCATGAGTAAAAGGTTTCTATCAGGAAACATTTAAGTGACGCCAGCGATTAATATCAAAAGTACATACATAAATACATACGTACATAGATATGTCACTTGCCAGCTCACACTGTTTGTGAAATCAGCAGAAGATCCCAAAGAGAGGGAGCCTGGGTCAGATGCAATCACATACCTACATATGTGTGTGGCAGCAATACAAAAGGTCTCACGATGGCATGTCTTTGATGGTTCATATGTGTGTGTAAGTATGTGTGTTAGTGAGCTCATGTTGGTCATTATTGCTACAAAAATTTGCAACAATTACTAAAATAATACAATATTACAATCATGTTGAACTAACAAAGCGCACCGAGTACAATGAGAAGACGAAAATCTTGTTGGGCAGACTGTGTTGAGCTTACCCTCATGGGTATGTATATTTTTATACCCCACTGTATGTAAGCACGAGGTATATTGAGCTTTAAATATGTACTTAAAAGACATGGCGACGATGATAGCCGGGCAGTTAACAGTGCATACTACCATTCAGAAGGCAAGGGTTTGGACATCCAGATGCCCGTCAGAAATTAGTGGAGGAGCTCGGTTGAAAATCGCTTCAGGGGCTTGCTCAGCCACGCCGATGAGCAAGTAAAGTTAGTTTATCTTCGAGATAATCTAACGGGAGTTTGAGGAAACGAGATGTTTCGACGGGTTCGGGTCAGAAGAGGAGAGGTGTTAGTTGAGTAGGTTTCGGCGAGTATGCAAAGGGTGACTAGTATCGTTCGGGGACGCATAGCATATGGTTGGTTGGTTGGTTGAAGTGGTTGCTGGGCATCAGCACATCTAGGCCCAAAGCGGGCCCATTGTGATACCACTGAGGATCCTGATGACTCCTACCCACTAATCAAACCAGTGAGTGGAGTTTGCAAAACTGAGCAGTCGCCGCATCTTGGTCCCCGCTATCTCGCTCAGGTCTCTAAAGGTTGCCGCCCCCAGAGACTTCAACATACTCGTCCAAAGTGCGGTGCATCCGCACCTTCTTCCACCTTTCTTCCGTCTATCGTATTTCGAGAACAACGTAGATGTCAGCATGTCGAATTACGTGATTGTTCAATCTAACTGTGGTTACTAAATATTGATCACTAAAACTTTTGCAGTGATCGTCAACAGAAATGGGGTTTTTCAATTGAGAATGTTTCTTATGAGCTGAAACTTTATTTGGAGAATCCTAGTTACAGAGCTGAACTAAAATGAGAAATCGACACTTTACCAAATACCAACCGGATTCTGACCCGGATGTCGAGAATTGAATACACCTAATTAAACAGGTCCTTCTACTCTTTTTATTTCAGCAGCTCGTGTTTTTTTCTCCAGCACCCAATTTTATGGACACCATATCTGTAATCCAGTTTAGTTTTGTGAGGATACCGGCATTATTCAGGCATAACCGCATAGAAAGAGCACCATTTACACATTACCACAATATTTGGTCTAAGATGAATCTACCAGGTGGAAACCGACCGACCACTCTGTCGGTAATTAGGGTATTCTATGAGGTTCTATTTCTTATGGACTGTGCAAAGCACATTCAGTTTATATCTTGGGCTTGCTTTTGTTCAAATATATTCCTCCAGAAACTGGTACACGCTCCTTGTTAGATTTTCGACGTCATATTTGAATAATACAGCCGCCAGACCATCCATCGGCTCCAAATTTTCTGTTTTCTTCAAATGGGCAATAGCGTATCGTACTTCGTTGTCGAAGCCCTGTGAAGAAACTTTTATACCCTAATCATTGGTTGGCAGTGCAGCAGACTGACGAAATATTTTTTCCATACTCTAAATGCAAGCTACCATATTTTCGTTCCTGTACAAAAAAATTTAGATCTGGTTGGATACCCGACCATTTCCTCTGCTGTCAAGTTACTCGTACTCACACTCATTTCGGTGCATTTTAACCTTTCCCACAAAATGCTCGATGGCACCTTAAATGCAATATTGAGAAGACTGAGCGGAGCAAACTCAGGTGCCAAACGTTCGGCATGTTTTCACTAAAGAAACGAATAAAAGCCAAGAAAAAGCTCAGTTCTTCACGCCGTTTGTATCGTGTCTCATTTCTTTTTCAGAAATTTAACTCTTTTACCTCCTCGGCTTCTTTTTTCCATGTCCAAATACGTCTCATTTATCTTTTCAACTCTCGGTATCCATCCCATATGATGAGTTATCGGTTCTTTTCCATAAGGGAGAAGAGGTCTATGACCATTTCACTCTGGGAATTTAATGTCTGAACCGGTCTAACAAGACAAATTCGAAAAATGCAATGTATCTCTCTCATGTTCGGTTCCACTCGATGTGAGGCGTTCTTGTTGTATATAAATGTAGGGAGATCCATTTCGTGGTTTTAAAAAGACTGTATTTTGACATCTGTCAAACCAAATTTGTCTTGTTTTAGATACAAGTTAGCCCTTTATTATGCATAGCTTAACAACCGCACTAACCTACTTCGAAAAGGGTGATTCGTGCTTTAAGATGTGATTATGGTGCATCAAAACGTCCAATTACTCCAGCGATTGGTAAAAATTTAAAGAAATTTGAAGAGACTGGATCGGTTACAGATATTGTAAGGTCAATGCATCATCGTTCTGCTCGTCCCACCTCAAATATCGCTACTGCAAGTAAAAGTGTAGCCGGAGACCCGAATGTTTATATTTCTCGACGTTGTCAAGAGCTGGCACTTTCTTAAGGCACATTATGGCGTACTTTGTAGGCTCACGCAACAGCAGCATTTACTACGCCGTACCTACGTCAATTGGGAGCTTGACGGCGTTTCTTCGAACAAAATTTTCTTCAGCGACAAGGCATATTTGTCACTCGAATGATCATTATTTAGATGAATATTTTCGCATTTTGGGCTCTGAGAATCCTCAAATAATTGCAGAGAGGCCATTACACCAAAAAAAAAACTTTCTCTCTGGTGTGCTCTTTGGTCCAGAGGTGTGTTTGTACTTTATTTCTTTGGAAACGACAACGGAGAGACTGTCATTGTCATTCGGAGCGTTTTTGGTCTGCAATTATAGAACGTAATTTGGACAATATGTGGTTTCGACAAAATGGTACCATATGCCACACAACACGAGCGAATGTGGCTTTGTGGCGAGAGACATTTTCCGGCCTCATAATCTCACATTTTGACGATGCCAATTGGCCACCGAGATTGTGCGATTTTACACCGTGTGACGGTTTTTTGTGGGGCTACGCGAAAAACCGTGTTTATGCGGATAAACCTTAACTTCTTGAGCACTTGTTAACCAACATTCGTCAAATTATGACTGAGGCCAAAAGTAGTCGAAAATTATCTCAAACGGTTCGAAATGTGCCAAAATTCGCGAGACGGTTATTTGAACTATGTAGTGTTTCAAATTTAATACGGAGAATTCAAACCTTGCTGTTGTTCTTTTGAGCCAAACCAGTCATCGAGCCATTTTGGTACATCTTCGTAAAAAGTAAAGCGCTGCTCAGAAAGTGCGTGTCCCATCGATGCAAACAAGTAGTAATCGGATGAGGCAAGGTCCGGTGAGTAAGCCGCGTGCTGAAGAATCTTCCAACGGAACGACTCTATCGTTTCCTGGACCTATTTTGCTTTGTGTGCTGGTGCATTATCATGCAGCAAAATCACCTTGTGTTGTCTTTGTTTGTATTCTGGTCGTTTTTCACTCAAAACTCGATCCAAATCGGTCATTTGTTGTCGGTAGCGTCCGAGGGCTTGACATTCCCTGTTGTACATTTTATAGACGTTTATTTTCGAAGCCTCAAAATGAATAACCCTCTACACATGTCTGAATGCACTCATGTTATGTTGCTTGCTGCCTTGTTGTTGTTTTTGTTGCCCTTTTGGCTGGTGTCTTCCTCAGCATTGTTGCCATCATCATCAGCACCAACACTGTCTGCGTCTTGGGAATCGTGTTTGGTTGGCGTCGCTTGTCTTTCGCTTTTGTCCTGTTTGCTCAATCGTTTACAATGCAAAGCAATTAAGCTTGTGTAACTCTAAACTTACTACATATTGCTATTAAATACATATTTCTGTTCACAATTGCTCTTAAAATCATTTTACTTTTTGTTCATTCATTAATTGTTACACACACATATACATATCTATGTATATAGGTACATATGTATTACACGTACATACATGTGGCCGCCTCTTTTGTATGCTCGCCAAATGCTTAGTTGGTCCTTAAATGCTATGTTGTCTACGCCTTGAATTAATTGTTACGTCTTCAAGGAGAATTTTAGTGTGTCTACATGCAACATCTTGTCGGCTGTGGTAAAAAATACACACATACATATCTACATATATAGTACATATGAAAATATGTTATCTCAAAAAAAAAGATACGCAAATAAAGTGAAAATTAAAACTTCTCCCATAAGAGAATAAGAAAAATTGCGCAATGTTGCACGAAGGGTTGCACTACAATTTTCAGCTATCGGCGTTGTTGTCCATTAATTTCAATGTTGCATTTGGTTTTGCAGCGATCCCAACATAATTATTCCTAAAAACTAAAAATATAGCAATTATGAAATTCAATATACGCTCTTTAAATTCTGATGTGGCGGAAAGAGCGCTGCTACTCTGTGTGTGCAAATAACATACAGTGTTGTGCTGTCAACACCGTTAGTCTTGCACCATCCTTGCTTCAACCTTAACCTCGGCCTGCATTGGTTTCGGTAAAACAATGGCGCACTCATGTACACAAAGCCCTTTGGCCATCGGAATACTCGTAACTTATGTTTGGTAGCTTCTCCCCTCATCGCCCTCAACGAGTATCTGTCCAGCCGATATGGTAATTGGAGCTATAGTGAATTTTAAATGAGTGATTTTTTTTTTTATTAATTTCTTGTGTTTCTAATATTCCAGTGCAAATGATATGCGTTGAAAATTTTAATCCTGTCTGAGTGTTGGTTGTATGACGACCACTGATTTTCAGCTTCATAGAAGATATATACAAACATGTGTTACATATGTACATATGTGCTAGCAGTTTTAACTTTATATAACTTCAAACGAAGAGATACTTGAAACATGTTTAATGAGCAATTAAAAATAGATTTTCGAAACTCATTCTTATTGGTCAGCGGATGCTTGAAAGTGAATCATTTGTTTGACCAAACTGTACTCTACTCACCCACCACCACTTCTTCTTAATTATCAAAATCACGAGCCATGTGATCTCTCTTGATCTTATCAGGATCTTCTTTCCACAGCTGAGGTATTTTCATCCCTTCGGCTGTTTGGTGGCAGGACATATTTCTTAATTCACCTTGGGACCCATTCGCTTCACTGCTTTATCTAATGTTGAGAATGTAGAACAGTTATTGAGGCCTATAATACGAGTAGAGTAAACATATATATATATATACGCTCTTTAATTCCTTAGTTTTTATTATTATCTCCAGGATTAGCTTAGTAATGATGTCGGTTACAAAGCCATATAAGTTCCTTATGCTATCAAAGGCCACTTTTAAGCTGACGAAAAGCTGATACATGTCGATCTTTTATAAGAACGACCAGGGTCATATATTCGTGCGTTTTTTTTCGAAAGTTAAGACTTTATTGTGAAAAAATTGTTACACATTTAACGTTCAAAGTATTGCCCTTCGGAAGCTACGATGTTTGCCCATCTTTCTGGCAGTCTGTGAAACCCATCCCAAAAGAACTTCTCCGGCTTGGAGGTCAAGAAACAATCGAGCCAATTTCTGATACCCTGTCCTGAAGTAAAGCGTACTCCGGTGAGAGCTATAAGGCGAGTGAGGTAGAACTTCCCATCCACAGTTTTCCAAATAGTTTTTAACTGGCCTTGCAACATGGAATTCCGCAATGGTCTTTTTCAAACGAATCAATTGTTTTCGGTAGAGATCCCCATTGGTCGCCTGATTTCAATAGCTCATAATAGAGCACACCCTTGTGGTCCCACCAAATACATAGCATAACCTTGGCACGGCTTTGCCGTGAATGTCGATGGTTGGTCGGGCTTCACATACGATCTCTTGCGCTTTGGGTTATCATAATGAATCCATTTTTCATCGCCAGTGACAATCTGATGCAAAAATTACTTCTTTGGTGGCGTTGAAGCAACATTTCCGACATGCAGAATCGACGTTCGACGTCTCTTGGCTTTAATTCATTAGGCACCCAATTTCCAAGCTTCTGGATGAATCCTAATGATTTTAATCGTCTGGAAACGGTTTCTCGATCAACTCCCAATACTTTTGCAAGTTCTTCTTGCATCTGGCATGCATCTGCGTCGAGCAATGTCTCCTATTATTCGTCTTGAAATTTTTCTGGCTGTCCGGGTCGTTCTCCGTCGTCTAAGTCGAAATTGCCACTTTTAAACCGTGCAAACCACTTTTGGCACGTTCGTTCGGCTAAAGCATGGTCACCATAAACGTCCAGTAAAATACGATGGCCTTCGGTAGCACTTTTCTTCATATTAAAGTAATGAAGAAGAACTCCCCGCAAAAACACTAGCATTCAAGATTTAATCGCGGTCGGCACTCGGCACTCTCCTAGTGTATGAAATAAAGGCTCCTAATAAAAACCCATCAGTCGTTCGAAGGCGGCTTAGAATAAACTTTAGTCCGCTCCACTTCTTGGAGACCATTCCGAGAGCTCTTGTCACTGAGGCTGTTGTTCCGAAGATATCTTCTTTGCCCACCCACACGTTAAAATCGCCAAGCGAGAGGACTGCGCTCGTAGATGATTTTAAGGTTCTCATAGAAAATAACTTCCGATACATCGTCCTACTCTCCCATCGGGGCGAGGGCGCTAATCAGAGAAATATTGAAGACTTTTGCTTTAATGCGTATTATGAAAAGACGTGTGTCCCCCGGGATGAACAAAAGTACTCGGTGACGAAATCTCTCTCATACCACACCTTAAAAACAAATTTGCGCTCTTTTATATCTTATGATCACTCTAATAAATAACAGAAGGAACTCTCCTCTTTCTTCCTTGTCCTGTTCATTTCAGATCCCAGACGGAGCTGTTGACAGTTTTGGTATTTTCCCACACATAACTCAGCTGGGCAACAATTGAAGAATTAGACATTCCAGGTGCATACTTTTGATGAGGAAAGATAGTGGTCCAAATTGCTGTTTGGATCTCGGAGAGTACGCACACACTAGAACACTGGAGGGACGTCTTCAAACTACCACAGCTGTGAAAATGCCGAAAATCTAAAATGACAGGTAGCAATAAGTCAGAGCCTAAATTTGTACAGCGATTCACACTCCTCTTGTAAACATCCGGTTTTATAAATTAACAACCAATAATCGGACCCAGGCGAATTCAATCGGCTTTAGATCATTTGAAGTGCTCTCGTCCTGGAAGCTGTAGGGTCAAAGACACATTTTTTCCTAACGCTGGCGATGAAATCGACAAGCTAATCGTGAAAGAGATTGTGGCGAGACATTCCTCCACCGCCCGAATTCAATGACTTGGCGATGAAGTCTATCTCCGACAACATATTCAACATCAAATTTTTGCTCTTTTATATGACCGCTGTAGTAGATATCACAAGAATCCACCCATTTTTTTGCGTCCTTGTCCCGTAATTCATACTTCTTGGACAGCGCTGGACGTCAACCAGCTAGAAGCAGCATCTTCCCAATTAGTTCGATAGTTGGTGAGATAGGTTAATGACGGAGCCGGTTTTTATGCTATGCAAATACTGTTTAGAAGTAATAGAGATTTTGTTTTCTTCTCTTCGTCGGACTAGATCTATTTGGTTACATTTCCAGTGGTCTTGCCATCTGCTATTGACCATACTAGTGAAGGCCGATCTTAACAGGTATTTTGCTGAAGAAAGAGTTTGTAGAATTTACTGGAGTTTTATGACCTCATTCTTTCTATCCAGCTCGTCAGCCTTACAATTCCCTGGGATGTCTCTGCGTCCAGTAACCAAACCACGGCATTTGCCATTTGGGTGTTTCCTGTACTTCAGTTTCTCTGTGTTGGAGTTGCATTTAGCCTTACGGCTAAACTCTCATTCTCTTACCACACAGCTGACTCGGGGCGGATTAATGAGAGCTTCAAGGGTTTTTCTAGTAGTAGAAGGCAATTAATGAGGATGGAAGGCGACCGCTGAGCTTTCATCAGCTGTCACTCCGTTGAACAATATGGGTCTTATTACCGCTTTGTATAGACAGTGCACATCGTTTGGTCTTAGTAACCAACTTTTAGCAAAAGTCATAGTTTTCCTACTCTCTTCAACCGTATTTCGATTCCAGGAGAGTTTGCAGTTTAAGATTAAACTTGAATTTTTGACATCAATAGAAAAAGTGATCTTGATATCTTTGAGTGTGAGCGATTTAAGAACAGCTGGTTTGCCTTGCTGGTGAAGATTATTCGGTCTTTGTGTGATTTACACCCACACCACAATCTCTTCACCAGTTGCTTACTATTAAAAGGGTACTTCGTAGGCAATTGAAAAGTAAAGTCCTCTCTCAACGAACAGAGGCCAAATTTTACAAGTCGCTCATCATTCCTATCTTGCTAAAGCAGACAGAGAGTTGGACGCTGAAAAACATTCTATGAGTCGGCACTAGAAGTTTTCGAGAGAACGTTTTGTGGACCTTTACTCGTGGACAACGGCGATTACCGTTGGCTATGAAAGAATAAACTGTATGAGATAGGTGACGATATGGACATTCGAGTAGTTCAGCGTATGACTCGGCTGGGTAGTTCATGTTTTACAGGTGAATGAAAATTTTCAAGCAGTACAGCACAGGAAGATGTAGACCGCCGTTGTAAATATCGGTTAGAGAAGGACCTGCCTTAACTTGATGTCTCTCCTATTGATGACAAACAGCGAAAAGAACCAACGATTGTTGACTCGGCCAGTGAAAAAAAAGAAGACGAAAAAGAAGATGAAGGAAATGTACTAAAAAAAATAATTTAATTGCCTGCTACCAATGGCTTTTCGACATTTATTACCAAGACACTAGCAAAGACAAGAGCACTAAACGAAAATTGAACTGGACTGGATCGCAAACAGGACATAATGTAAAATAATCAATAAGACCAAAAGGAAGCAACTGTTGAGGGCGAAAACAACAAGAGTAATAACAACCAGAAAACAATTATTGCACAATGAGTGGAACAACAAATGCAAAGAGAAAATAAAAACAAAATAAAATAAATACAAAATATAAGAGACTAACACATAAAGATAAAGAGACTTGAAAAAAAGTAGAAACAAATAAATGAAAAATAAAACAAAAAAAATCTGAAATAATACAAAAAGTTTAAATTTGCTGCAAGACAGAAATAAAAGAGCAAGTGTGTCTGCATACTGTTTGGTGGGAGAGTTAAAGAACGAAATGACCTGTATTGGAATTCAGTTATTTTGTGTAGATACGAATTGTCGAACCGCAAACTTGGGAATTTTCGTCGCTTGCACTAACGATTATGCGATTTGATAACTCATTTCTTAACGATAATCGATAACTGTCATTTCTTTTTTAATAAAGTGGAGGAAAGGTGGCACCACAGCTTAACAAAACGTTAAAATATGCGAAAAGGATAAGGAGGATTTTTTCATAAAATGAGTTAAAAGGGATTACAAAAATTACTAAATCAAAAACAAATTATCATTTCCACTTTCAAAACTACGCTAGATGGCTCTATGCTCTTATAGAAAAGCTCCAAATTAAAAATGGTGTCGCGCTCCTGGGTAGCCGAATAGCCGAATTTATAACATTGTGCCATTTATTTCTTTTTTTTGATGTTTGGCTCCAATTGGAGTTCAGCCAGGTCATTCTCAACTTGGTCTTTCCAATGGCGTGGATGTATTCCTCTTCCCCTGCTTACCGGCGGGTACTGCATCGAAAACTTTCAAAACTGGAGTGTTCTAATCCATCCGGACTACATGACCTAGCCAAAGTAGCTGTTGATTCTTTCCATTCCATCGTCTGCGGTATTCATCGTTCCCTACTCGTAGAGGATCATAAATCTTACGCAAAACTTTTCTCTCGAAAACTCATAGCGACGGCTCATCAGAACTTGTCATCGTCCATGCTTCCGCACCATATTGCAGGATGGGAACGATAAGCCACTTGTAGAGTTTGGTTTTCGTTCGTCGGGAGAGGACTTTACTATTCAATTGCCTACTCAGTCCAAAGTAGCACCTGTTGGCAGGAGTGATTCTGCGTTTAATTTCTAGGGTTACATTGTTTTTGGTGTTAATACTGGTTCGAAGATAGGCGAAGTTGTCTACGACTTCAAAGTTATGGGAGCCAAGTGGCGAATACGATGAATGTTTATTGGATGACGGGGGATATTTCGTCTTGTCCTTGCTCACTACCAGATCCATATCCTTCGCAACCTTATTTGGTCTGGAGAAACCAGAACTAATGGCGCGATTGTTGAGTCCGATAATGTCAATATCATCGGCGTACGCCAGTAGCTGTATACTCTTATAGAAGATTGTACCTTAACTACTCAGCTCTACAGCTCATATGATTTTCTCTAGCAATAAGTTTAAAAAGTCACACGATAAGGAATCACCCTGTCTGAAACCTCGTTTGGTATCGAACGGCTTGGAGAGGTCCTTCCCGATTCTGACAGAGTTTTTTAGTGTTGCTTAACGTCAGTTTACATAGTCCTATACGTTTTGCGGCGATACCAAATTCAGACATAGCGGCATGGAGGTAGCTCCTTATCATACTGTTGAAGGCTGCACTAAAGTCGACGAAGAGGTGGTGTGTGTTGATCCTCTTTTCACAGGTCTTTTCCAAGATTTGACGCATGGTGAATATCTAGTCAATGGTTGACTTACTAGGTCTAAAGCCACGCTGATAAGGTCCAATCAGTTTGTTGACGGCGGCTTTAGTCTTTCACACAATATTCTCCCACGTTAATTGGATTGGAATATTGGATCCCTTTTTTTATGGATTGGGTAGAGCACGTTTAAATTCCAATTATCGGGTATGATTTCGTCCGAAAATATTCTGCAAAGTAGCTCATCAGTAATGGAACGTCTTTTGATTGGAGTTTCGGGTTCGACATCTCCTGGTTTCATTTCAACTGCCATTTAGCGGGCTGGAGAATAGTTTCCTTCATAAATTCAGTATACCCTGGGCATCCGTCACTAGGTCACATCTTTGTGTCCTACAAAAGTCAGTTCCGATCAAGGTTTCAAACCGTCTGTATGTTGCCGCATTATCTAGCCACCCGCTGATCGAACCCAAAGGTGGAGCCTGCAAACTGAGCAGTCGCTGCATCTTGGTCTCCCGTTGTCTTGCTTAGGCCTCCAAAGATTGCCGTCCCTAGAGATTTCAAGCTACTCCTCCAAAGTACGAGGCCTTATGGTTTCAGGTTCTTCTTGTTGTCTGTAACTTGCGTGTATGTCTATGGAATATGGCCCTTAAGAAGACATATAACTGTAGATATATCCTTTCTTCTTTCCTGGCCAAGTAACACGCATGGAGACTTCTCCAATCTCAAATTAGAATCCTGGAGAGCGGAATGTCCAAAGTCTTTCATGATGACAAAAGTAAAAGCGAAGTGCCCTTCCTTGCTAGCTCGTCCGCCATCTCATTACCCGCTATATTACTGTTGCTAATGCGAACTGCTTAGCTATCACGTTAAGTGATCTGCGGCAGTTCAGGCAGAACAGATTCCAGGTAATATAGCCTAACTAACCGCAAAAAAAATGTGGATAGAATTTTCTGAGAGCACCATTGAGCTGAGACAATTGACAGATTCTGCCTGAAAATCACTACAGTGATCCGAAACGAAAAGATTTGCAAATACCAAGATCCTTTGAGTAAACTCCGCCACCGATTATGCGGCCTAATAGCACCCGTCCGTATAAAAATGAATCGAGTCGGCGCTTGCTGGTATTATTCTCTCAAAAAGATTTCTAACCTGAATCTGTCGTGAAGTCAGTTTCTTTAACCTTAATAAATTATCAACCTTTTGTAGATGGCGCTAACAACTTCAATACATTCGTAGCTAAGTTACCGATTTGTCGAGTAGTTGATGACAACAGTGAATATCGTTAAAATAAGTACAGCGAAAAGTGAAATTATCACTATTCCGATCCGAAATCGCTAAAATATAATAGTGAATTGCACCACTGAGCAGCAATGTTTGTATGTATGTATGTATAAAGGACATTGTATTATACTTACACTCATACATTTATTTTTGCTGGGCTGCTTACGCCTTAAATGTACTTTTATTTTCTATTTGCCGATATTTTTATGTATTATATATGTATATATATATATAAATTTCTTTCATTTCTTTCCTATGAACCATTTGCCGGTTAAATGCGCGCATATCCTTCCTAATCTCATTTGGCGCATCGTCGCCTCCATTTTGTTTCACCGCACGGTGTTTCACTTGCACGGTCCCTTTTCATTGCTGGCCACACTTTTTATAGTCCTACACACACATACCTGCATATGCACTCGTATATGGATGTTTTCTTGGAGTTTTGTTGCATACTTTCGGGCAGTGTAGAACATTCCCAATAAACACAACGCGTTGCCATGCCAGCTACATACATATTTGGAGTTCTACACTGACAGAAATGGATATAATGTATGTATAGATGTATGTGAGCGAAAACACAGTAGGATATTGCGCCGAAAAGCCAATCTGTTAATACACATACAAACATATGTATCTACATACATATATGTATGTCATTGTTTCCATGTAAGAGCGCAACAATGCGTTGAAAAGTACCAAAATATATTTTTTTGTTTGTTTGTATGTATGCGTGTGCTTGTGTATGTCATGCCCTTAAAAGTGAAAATGCAAATAAAAGTTCAGTGTCAAAGAATTGCAGAAAAAAAGGAGAGAGAAAAAAATTTACACACCCGCAGTGACCGCCAACAATGCAAATGTGCTATGAAAATATTTGTTGTACTTCATTACTGTTATTTATTATTTTTATTATTTTTTGTTTGGTTTAAATTTTGTGAAAATTTCGTTTGTGGGATAGCATTAACAATATCTTTGTTTGTATATAATAATATTATACCGTTATGCATGTTTGACTACATAAAATGGATAAGCACACACATAGTACATACATACATACATACAGTTCCAGATAATTGGCAATGGAGCTGATGGCAACGCTATGTTGATTGTTACGAAGCAACTTTCTCAAATTCAGAGCTTTTGTCATGAGATCATATCAAAATCTAAGGACTGGCTCACGACCTTCAAGCTGCCGCCTGCTTGGAGAAGGATAAGAGCAAGAAAAAAATTGAAGTGTAGACCTTGAATATTGTTGGCTTAAATGTAGCAACGCTAATTTCGCTGAGGTACCTTGGCGGTATGACCGATGGGAGAGTCAATTTCAAGGAGAATAATGAAAATACCTGTGGTAAGGCGGCCTAGACGAGAATCATGGAGGACAGACCTACTAGCTAAAGTTATCCCCTTCAATGTTGATCTGTGCGACTCTTATACGGAAGACAGCACTGCGTTAAAAAACATATACCAATAAGGCAAATGCACTTTCAAAGTTAAGCGCCATAAGAGTTGCCTGCGCGTTTAGCTCGGTCAATTGCATGAAGCGTTCGGTACCATATCTGACATTATGCTACCGGATATAATGGCCTCGGAGCTTAGTAGAGTCTATCTAAAAACAAAAGTTAACAATAAGCGTCTAACGGCCAACGAGCGCAAGAAGGAGAGACATTCGAGAGGCGGCTGATAAGTTCGCGGCTTAAAGTACTTAATCAAACAAATTTATTGTTTTATGTTTTTTTATTTTTCAATATAGTCTCTCTCAAATGAAATACACTTTTCATATCGTAAATACAATGCCTTTATACCACTAAAAATATTCTTTAGATTTCAATTGAAGATGGTTTTCTACAGCCGCTTTCATATCACTGTCGTTTGGATATCTTCGTCCTCGTAACTTCTCTTTTAAATTTGAAAAAAAGGAAAAAGTCGCTGGAAGCCAGGTCCGGACTGTAGATTGGATGGTCAATTTTTGTAAATTCAATAGCTTTTAAGGCATCTCTTGCAACCAGAGCACTGTGAACGGTTGCGTTGTCTCGAAGAAATAGCACTCCGTGCGCTAACTTGCCACGTCTCTTCTGTACTCTTCTGTACGACTGCCTCACGTGTCTGACTCAACAAATTAGCGTAATACTGGTCGTTCATTGTAGTTCTCTTTGGCAAGTAATCAATTAATAATATTCCCTCGCTATCCCAGAAACTAGTAGCCATGATCTTCGACGCCGACTTTTTCAATTTTTTGGTGCCCATTCCCTTTTTTTATCCACTGCATCGACTCCTGTTCGGACTCGGGATCATACTGACGAATCCAAGTTTCATCAACTGTTAAAATGCGGTTGCAAATTTCATCCACATCATCTTGGCACAACTCCAAAAAATCTTTACAACTCTTAAATCGTGAACATTCGCGGTACCTAACGCGCCCTAATTTTTATCACATTCAAATGTTCATGAAAAATCTCTCCAGTTCGTTCTTTGCTAATCTGTAATCCTTCTACTATCTGCACCAATTTATTTCTTCGATCAGCCAGTACTAATTTTTCGAATTTCTGTACATTTTCTTCGGTTACGACCTTCACTGGGCGTCCCGGGTGGGAGTCATCTTCACAGGTCTGTCTTCCTTATTGAAACGTCCATTTTTTCACCATCGTATATGAAAGGGCAGAGTACTGAAGAACCGATTATTAAAGAGATGTCAATAATTTCTTTCTTTGTTTTACAAGGAATTTAATCACAGCGTCGTGCTCCAAATTGCGAGAATTTCCAGTTGCCATTAACATAGTGTTGTTGCTTGTTTCAGGAACGAAATGCTAAGGAACCTAATAAAAAAAGTTGTGTTATTTATACTTATAATGAGTTCCGCAATTAGTATTATCTGTAATGAGATGATGGGTCAACCCCAACCACCTTAGGTCGCGATATAATCAGCCGCACCTCGTACGAGCCTCTACAAGTGGCAAACGAATTGGGAGCCCACAGAAAAAGTTAGACGGCTCATTGAGAATGTACAATAGAGACCACAACACGGAGAGTCAGGACTGTTTCAGATAGTACCTCCACAGATTCGGATACGATGACGGGTCTGAATGTTCCTTCTGCAGCCAGGATGAAAAAGAGGCCGATAACATCTTTTTCTCCTGCTCGAATTATGTAAAGAAGAGATCTACCAAAGAGCGGTTAACAAACGAAAGAACGACGCCCGTCAACATACTTTGTGAATCACATGCTCTGCAATCGAAGTTGGTGTGAGCTAAAATGAAGGAAAAGCTCAGAATAAAAGAACGGCAACGGAGAAGCGAAAGACCAGGTGAATAATCCTTCAGGCAGTGTGTGAAGAGATATTTTGGCCCAGCTTGATCATGCGAAGTAGTGCTTAACGGCGGTCTCACAGTTATAAGTGCAAGTTATAACAGCCGGAGTTAAGCGTTTTAGGCACATTGTTTCGCAAGTCCAGCAAACTTAGATACGTAGGCTGCTATATATATGTCTGGCCAAATAATGAAAACACGAATATTTATCAACGAAAATGGTTTTATTGTTTTTCAAAATATTCTCCATCAAGATTTATACACTTTTGCATGCGCTCAAACCAATTTTCGAAGCACTTTTTCCACTCCGATTGAGACATCTCCAAAACATGGTTTTTGAATGCTTCAAAAGCATCTTCTGGCGACGAAAATCGTTGACCACGCATTATTTTCTTGATGTGTGGGAATAAAAAGAAGTCATTGGGTGCCAAGTCAAGGCTGTACGGCGGATGACCCATCAATTCGACGTTGCGGCCTGTCAAAAAGGCGCTGGTTTGAGCCGATGTGTGAGACTCGCATTGTCTTGGTGCACAATGATTCGTCTTGTCTTGTTCGTTTTTCGAATTTCTCCGAAGACTTCAGGCAAACAAATGGTGGTGTATCACTCAGAATTGACCGTCCTACGTTGCTCAAGCGGAACAGTCGCCAAATTACCAGTTTTGCCGAAGAAACAGGCGACCATTTGCTTCGAAATGCTTCTTCCACGAACAACTTTCGTTGGATTTGGTTTGTCTTGGAAGACCCACCCGCTCGATTGCTGTTTTGTTTCGGTCTCATACGTATAGATCCATGATTCATCACCTGTGACGATCTTATAAACGTCTTTTGAAGCACCGCGAAAGTATTTTTTCAACATTTCTTTACACCAATCCACACGAGCCTTTTTTTGAGCGATTGTCAAATTGAGCGGGATCCAACGAGAACAAGCCTTTTTTACGGCCAGGTGTTCATGCAATATCGAATGTATGCTGGTGGGAGAAATGCATAGGCATGCCTCTATCTGAAGGTATGTTACATGACGGTCTTGAATTATCAGTTCATGTACGGCATCGATGTTTTCTGGCACAACGCCTGTTTTTGGACGACCTTCACGGAATTCGTCTGTGAGCGAGCGTCGGCCACGATTGAATTCGTTGTACCAGTTTTTCACAGTGCTATGGGATGGTGCTTCACATCCATACAAAGATTTTAGTTCATCGATGCACTCTTGTCGTGATAATCCACGTCGAAAGTTGTGAAAAATGATCGCACGAAAATGTTCACGAGTTAATTCCATTTTTTGGCCGGTATGAATTTTTTAATTCCCTATAAATAAAACAATTCACGATTAAATGGCAAAACGTTCTGAGTGATGTTATGCTAAAAAATGTAAAACTTTCCAATGGAAATATCAGATTGCACCTGGCAACACCTAGTGTTGCCTAGACCAGACCTATATATAGCAGCCTACGTACTACTGGCTGGGCGTGGTGTCGAATGAGGTGTACTTACGAATCGTATTTTTCGAAGATTTCCCCCTCCGAGAAAGAAAACATACATACATACACACACATAAATTCCGTTGACCATGAGCAAGACCACAAACTGTACTCATCACCTTATAAATACGGAAAATTTTTAAAAATACAAGTTTTTAATAATTTTTTTTTCCAAATACATACATACATATACTCGTATGCATACATGTATATTTTGTCTGTCTGCTACATACGAGTACTTCAACATTTTTTTGGCGCTCCATTTTTTTCTCCCATAAAGAACAGTTTATTTTGTAGCTACTGTCTCTTGAGTCCAATGATTTACTCCTTTATTTCTTCAATAGAATATGTTGAAAACACACAAAAACAAAAAAACAAAAACAAAAATGTCCAGCACTCTTTATATCCTGTTTGTAGTAGCATTGTAATTGTTGTCGTTGGCATTCATTTATCTGCATGTTTTCACAGTCGAAATTCAACTTTAGCACCAACCAAATGCCCACAAACAAATGAGAAGCTGAACCGATATGCAGCTGTTACTTCAACTTTTATTTTTTAAACTTTACTGTTAAACTCTTTTGTTGGCAATTTTCACTTTTAATATTCTGTTTATTTTTTTCGCTGGTGCTTATCACACTCGTTTTTATAACCGCAATTTCACTTCCAACGTTCATTTCTAGGAAAATTGCAATTTTTTCTCACCTCCTCTTTTGGCGCAGTCAATGAAATTTTTAGCGGTATTCTTTAAGTTTTTTTCATTGCTAAAATATTAAAATAAATACTGTTGATTTTTCGGCAGTTGTTATGAATGGGCAAACAAGGAATGTGAAGTTTTTTTGGTTTTAAATTTATTCATTGTAAATATTTTTTGACAAAAATAGAAAAATTAAAATATGCGTTTAAAGGGATATGTACTCACATACAGATGTGTATGTATTTATAAGCTTTTTTTTAAGAGATTATGCAAATAATTGCTTTAGACATGCGAAATTAGCCTGTCATCCAAATAAGTTATATAAGCGAAGGAAATCATTATAAATAGTGAAATACAAGTCACAGACTAACTATTATTTCAGGATTTTTGTTGTTGTTGTTGTTGTTGTAGCGGTTGGCTAACCCCGCTTAGGGAAGGCTTTGTTAATCTAAGTCGCCGAGGTCATCTAATGGGAGGTCCAGGAAACGTGCACTTTCGATGGCATTGGACCAAAGGGAGAGGGGGGTTAGATGGGTCGGTTTAAGGGGGCATGTGAAGAGGTGGTTAGTGTCCCTGCGGTAGCATCCCAGTAGGAACTGCTTACACAGCAAAGCATTATGCTCCTTAACTCGTAGCATAGATGCTTCGCTGTGCAAGTGATGCTCGGGCGATATCAGGAGGTTTCCTGTCGCAGTCCTAAGGGCCGGCCAATTGCTTTGTAGGTTGCCAGCAAGGTTTCTTTGTCTTTACCCCATGTGCTGCCGTCTAGCGCTTTGAGTATTTTGTTGCGGCTCTGGAGTTTTGCGGCAATTGCGGTCGTGTGCGGAGTAAAGGAGAGCAGGCTATCGAATGTGATCCCTAATATGTTAGGGTTGTTTACAGTCGGAATTTTTTGGTCATCAACTTTCACATCGAGTTCTAGCCTGTACTCCTTCGTCCAGCTGGTGATGAGGGTGGCCGAGGATTTCGTCGGTTGGATGTGTAAATGTCTTGCAGTGAAGAAATGGGAGAGATCGGCGAGGTAGCCGTTCACTTTCAAACATAGGTCATCAATATCCTGACCAGATGCCAATATCGTGCAATCATCAGCATACGAGGTTAGGGAAACTCCTTCCGGTGGAGGAGGGAGCTTCGCTATATAAACTTGAGCGTTGCAGGATTTTTGTAATGTTGTTTAGTTGATACAAATTTTTTTTGTGATTTACGTACGCAAATAAAAATTATTATTTTTGTGAAAATTTCGCTCAAACTAGTGTAACTCTTTTTTTTAACGAATTTGTGTAAGGTCTAGTAAAAAGAAATCCATTATTTTTACATTAAATTCAAAGCTTTAATAACCATAGTTAGAATTGTCCGAATTAAATCTTTTGCCATTTTGAAGTTAATGTCATTATGGCTCTCTTGATTGATTGATACAATCGATTTTCAGAGACTTCTCTTGAGGCAAATTCTTCACCTGCCAAATCATTCGCCACAGACAGGAGCAGATTGTAATTACTTGGAGCAAATCAGGATCATTTGTAGCTTTTCGCGAGTCACTGTCGATGTGTGTGGTCTGGCATTGTTCTGATGAAACACAGTTCCCCATCTTTTGCCAAAATCTGAACGCTTCTGGGCGACTGCTTCCTTTAGACGGTCTAATTGCTGACTCTACAAATTCGAATTAAGACTTTGGCTAATGGTTCATGATTCCTTGTCGACCCCACCAAGTACACAACAAAACTTTTCCGACCGTCTTAACTGGCTTGGATACCGTTTGTACCAGCTCACTGCCCTTCGAACACTACCGTTTGCGTTTGACGTTGTGATAGGAGAACCACCTTTCATCACCAATCACCATCCGCTTCAAGAATTAGCAGATTTTGTTACGATTCGCTAATGGAAATTCGGTCCAAGAGGTTTTCCCCCGAATGTGATCCCCTTATATCGAGCCCTTTGTGTATCCAGGCTTTTTCAAGTGGTTCCAAACTGTTTTTTTTTACAATTTTCGGTTCCTGGGCATTCGAAACAGTGCTCGCGCGACGATCAGACTCGACGATTTCCATTATTTTATCGACATTTTTTACTATAAATCTTTCGCAAAACGTTTCAATCGAAGACTCCCAGTGCCGTCTCATTGTATGTCTACTTCGTCGACGCAGGACGGGAATGATTTTGCGTTGGATCTCAAGGCTAACATTATTATTAGTGTTAACTATCTAGCGACAGACGAAATTATCTACGACCTCGAAGTTATGACTGTCAACAGTGACGTGGGAGCCAAGCCGTAAAGCCGTAAATTATCCAGTCTGGAGTAAACAGAACTAAGATTCGCTTGTCAAGATATATCAACATAAAGGCAGTACCTTATTGTCCTCTCGACGGCAGCTTTAAAATCAATGAACATTACATTACCGTAAGGTCTATATTAGGAAACCGAAACCGAAACTTTCATGCTCCCACGTAAGGAGCATAATGTTGTCATATATAAACAGTTTCTTATAGTTTACTACTGCAAGGATCATCTTTGCATACACCGGTTGTAAGCTGCACCACGAACCATACTGGGTGGCTGTAAACATCTTCATTAACACCCTTCCTGTGACGTGATGTAACGGAATCCAACCACCAACTGTAGTAGATGAAGAATTCGACAAGCGGGGTTAATAAACGGCTACAGCAACAGCAAAAAAGCGGTAGCCACCATACCGAAAGGGTCTGAATCCTTGTATCCCTTTAGATATCGCACAATAAGTGAAAAGTTGAGATCAATGATGAATGCCACAGGAAATATGTAGGTATTTTTATAGTTAAACTGTCCTAAGATGGGTTAAACAACACAAAGAGATTTAATAACTTCTCTGGTCATTCTCTGATATCGTTGAACAAAGGAAATGTTCCAGGGTTGCGGCCTGTTCAGTACATGCTCTGCACACAACTCGTTTAATTTATACTTTATTTTATTCTAGGGAACACTTGCCTTTAGAAAACTTTGGAAGGCGCTGAAAAGTCTTATGTAGTCGGCAGTGATAGCCTGGCAGCTTGAGCCCAAAACTCTGCTTCGAAGACAGAGTTTGAAACTATTTTCGCTATAAAGCCGATCACAGAAGGGCTCTAGTTTGTGCCGATGCTTTTCTTTCGGTTCTTTTCATACAGTTGGTACACGTTGATTATCTGAGGCAGATTTGTAATGTCTGAAGACACACTTACATATACGTGTATGTTTCAATTAGTACGTTGAAAGTGGGCTTCAGTCTTTCACACAATACGCGATAGGCGATAACTCTCCAGCTTTAAAAGTTTTCGACGCAGTATTCGCTGGCGGAAGCAAAAGAAGAGGAGGGTTCCCACTTAGTAGCCGTGCCACATAGCGCTTTACGGGCTTGCTTCCAATATATTCCTTCTAGCTAAGCGTTTCCTTAACACTAGACTTATCAGACCAGTCATTTTGACTGTTTGGGTAGTTTCATAAGTAGAGAATAGATTTTCTGAACTTAATGTTACCATATACATAGGTATATATTAGGAACAAATATATTTTTTTTAATCCCCCGGAATGTTCAGATGTGGAAAGCGGTTTATATGATAACGACGCTGAATTGTTGGGTAGACAAATTGTTCCACAAGGCAGTGATGATAACAGTGCTATTATCAAGAGTAGTGATGAGGAAATTCCTGATAAAAACAATACAAATCAGTCAAATGGCGTTGATTGTGAAAGTGTTTAAAACGAACGAAGGTGATTCTCTTCCAGTTCTGAAGACGAAGGTGGAAGTAATGCACCAAACCAGCAAACTGAAATTATTTCAGACGGAACTATTTGGACGGGAATTGAAGAAGGAGGTGTTGCCGGTAGATTACCAATTCATAGTGCCTCCAGAGATGTACACAGGCCAACAGCATATGCGAAAAGAAACATTATCATTGGGAATATAATAGACTATTTCCACCGAGTACTTAAATGCATTCAAGGTCTCTGTTAAGTGGATGAAATGTCAAACGTTTCCACCGAAAGTGAGTTAATTATGTTAAAACTAATGAAAAGTGAGTTAACACACTTTTATACAACAACAAACACATGGGAATTCACGCAATTAAATGCGATGTTTAAATGCATTTAAGCTAAAATCCATTTAACGTCCGGTGGAAAAAGGCTGTAAGTGGTGCTTTCCTATTACTGATTGACAATAATATGTTGGAACATATACCAATTTATACAGAGTTAGAAAACTGGACAAATATGCAAGAAAAATTGAAGACATTTCTATTGAACGCACGTGAGGCGTACGAAGGAAGGCTTCAATATTTGTGGAAACACAAGTGGGGTTCATAATGTTTCTCCAGTACTATGGGTAGACGGGATTTTACTGAAACTCTGCAATACATTCGTTTCCAAATAAGGAATCAGAGGAGTCAACGGTTGCAAACAGACAATATCGCTTCAGCCTCAGCAGTTTGGAATAAATTTATTGAAAACAGTCAAAATTGCTTCAAACCAGTAGCTTATATTAGGTCAAGTAAAAAGTTCGTTCGGGTTTTTTTTATTGATTTTTCAAAATATGATAACTTTGTGTACATTTGTCCGATTTAAGTCAAATATGCGTCGTTTTGTTCGTAAACTTGTTGCCAACGAGATGCCAACTTCATTATACCTTCATCGTAGAAGGCTGCGTCCCGATTGGCAAAAAACTCGGAGAGCCAATTTTCACAGGTCTCTCTTGAGGCCAACTTCTCACCATTAAGCGCGTTCGCCATGGACAGGAAAAGATAGTAATCACTTGGTGCCAGGTCCGGACCTCCCATCCGAGCTCCTGGACTTTCTGGCGGGTCACCAAAGACGTGTGTGGTCTGGCGTTGTCCTGATGGAATACAATTCGGCCCCTGTTGATCAAAGATGGCCTCTTCTGGTTGAGTGCTACCTTCAAGCGGTCCAGTTGTTGGCAGTAGAGGGCCGAATTGAGTTGTCGTAAATGATCCACTTTTCATCGCCGGTCACCAAACGCTTCAGAAATGGGTCGATTTTGTTGCGATTCAGCACCGATTCGCAGATGGAAATTCGGTTCATCATGTTTTTTGCGTTAGTTCGTGTGGCACCAAAACATCGAGCTGCTTTTTGAATCCAGGGTTATGCAAATGGTTCCAAACGGTTTTCTGGCTTATCCCGACGCGTGGTGCATCTTTGACATCGAAATTACCGGAACGGAACCTAGCAAACCACTTTTGTGCTACACGTTCGTTTACAGTATCGGGCCCATAAACTAAATTAATTTTTTCAGCCGCTTTGGCTGCTTTTTCGCCTTGATCGAAGAAAAATTGTAAAATAGAGTGAATTTTCTCTTTGCTGGTGTTCATATTTGACGAGCGCTCAAAACGTACTGAGTCAATCAATCGAAAAACCGTCAAGGACAAACTTTTAGCGCGAATAGATACGTTTTCAGCGCCGTATAGTATGACATGATGCGACACGTAACACTAGTGCTATGGACAACTCTTAGATAAAAACCGAACGAACTTTTTGCTTGACGTAATATTACCGTGGATGATTAACTTTTTCCATCGAAGGCGCGATGCAGGTTTACCCAGTATATATGCCAAACAAACCCCAAAAAATTTATACACCCGTCATTTTGACTGGTTTTGGTAGAACTTGGTACACGTATATTTAAATACCTGGTAAATCTAGTGTTATGCTGGATCGGACAATGGCTGCTTGAGATAACGGTCTTGAGCCCCAAAACTCCATTAAATTAAGATGAAGTATCTTCAAACTAAAAAATGCAGATATAACCACATCCACTATCAGCGAACGAGCTTCATGTGGATGAATGAATAAATATAGAAATGCAAATAATCAAATGCTAACCAAATGTACGCAGTTCAATGTCAACAATATCAAACAAATACAAAAATTAAGCAACACAACTTGTTAACATCTAAGCACCATAGAAAAAATTAAAAAAATATACATACCCGTATACACATGTATATATGTACATATATTTCATTGAGCAAATATTGGCAAAACATAAAACACGACGGAAAATCAATAATGAACAACAAGCTAAATAAAAATTAAAAAAAACTAACGCAAATGCACCAACAAAATATTTATATGTCCATACATACCTATGTCCGTACGTATGTACATGCATATGTATGTATCTTTAATTTTATATATGCAATGATCTCATTCACATGCTCTATGTGCGTTTAGGGAATTGTGATAAAACATGATTAAAGTGAAGACATCACCATCAGTTGGACTTGACAGTCACACATGCACACGTGTACACACACACACACACACTTGCACACTCACACAGTAAAAATAAACAAGCCATTGTGGTCACCACTATCTATGTATGCACATACAATTTTTGTATTGAGTTGTGTTGTTTTAACAGCAAACGGTTTTGTTGTTTTTATTGATTATCTATAGCGATAGTCCAATGCATAGTTATCCGCATACGAATATATACATACATATATATGTATGTATATGTATACACGTTTAGGTTGGTCAGTTAATAAAGTTAGCCAACAAATATCACGTTAGGCCACTGACTGATAAATTTCAATTCTTATTGATTTATACATACATACGTGTATGTATTGTATGTATGTATAACTTTTTTATTTTATTTATTTATTTTTTTAATTTACTCCATAACACTTGACTTTTATAGCAATTACAATTATTAGCTGCGGTTGTAATAATACTCGAGACTGTACTGTGGTGACAGAATATATGAGATTGCTTCAGAAGACGCCACAAAAAACTATAGATATACGAGTATACATACGAGGGGCTTAACCAAAGTTCGGTAAGTTGACCAGAAAAACAATAAAAAAATTTTTTGGTTTTATTCGTAATATTTGTCCTTTTTATCTTCTCTAAATACATTATCGCCATTGATTTCAAAGCATTTCTTAAACCTATAGATCCACTTCTGAAGACAGTTTTCAAAATTTTGCTTTTTAAGCTTATCAAGTTCAGCATGAACCGCATTAATTATCTCCTTCTTGCTATTAAAGACATTTCCTTTTAGTTTTTCTTTTAATTTTGGTAATAACCAGAAACCACAAGATGCTATATCCGGGGACTATGGTGATGTGCGTATTTCTTCGATTTCAAGATCGTAATAAAATTATTCGTTATTTCAGCAGTGTGGGATGGCACGTTGTCATGATGTAAAAAGTAGCACCGCAAATCATCTTTCTTCCTGTTTTCCAACAAATTTTTGAAAACTTTTGGTAAGCACTCTTCGGTGTACCATTTTGCAGTTATCGTCTGACCCTTTTCCAGTGGAATAGCTGCTACTGACATCATTACTATTGCTGCTGATTTTTGTTGCTCAGATTTTACTAGACTAGACTAGACTAGACTGCTGTTTGGTTTTTGGATCGCATTTGTAGAACCAAGATTCGGCACCAGTAACGACTTTACTAAAGTTGCTAGACTGACTATTATCGAGGTTTGAGCAAAATGAAGTCGAGCCACGTTATGAGCCTCATTTTAAATTCGTGGTACCCGTCGAGCAGATTTCTTCGTGTATCCCAGATGATTACTTAATATTCGCGATACACAGCCATGACATTCAAGCCTAATTCATTAGCAATCACACCTTTCGCCAATCGTGGATCTTAGTATATTTTGGACTTCAGCAGAGCTACAGCGACGTCATCAGTGGAAGAATTCGTGGCTCGTCCTCAACGGAAAAATGTCCGGTCTGGAATTTTGGGAACCACTTAGAAATAATCTTTAAAAACGGTGCAATTGTTCCATATGCAATTTGGAATTCACTGAATATTTGTATTGACTGTAAATTACGCCGAAATCCGTAGAGAATCACATGACGAATTTTTGTTTGCGTGGTGGAATTTCGTCTGATCTATCCTCATCTGTCTTGCGTTTTCTCGTCTCCATTTTAGCTGATCGTTCTAAAATTTGAAAGGAATACTAATAAAGTAATTGCAAAGGATTTGATATTTTTAAATTTAACAAAACCAAATTGAAAATCACCAACTGACCGAACTTTTGTTAACCCCCTCGTATGTGTATTTGGCGATTTCCATCAATTTGTGGTACAGTTTTTCTAAGCCACCTCCGATCGACCGATGAATTTTTATAAGGAGCTTTTACTTCATGCCAGAAATACACTCGTATAGCTTGACATTCCCTGCCGAGGGGTGAGCGTAATTAGAAAAATTAATTTTCTATAATTCTAGATATTGACGGAACCAGGACTCGAACCCAGGCCTTCAGAATGGCAATACGCAATGCTAACCACTCGGTTTTTACAGCCGCCTTTCGAATGCTATATCGAAAAAATTAGTCCTCACTGTCCTCGATCGAATTCTGGTAATTTTTCACGCAAGGCACGGCTCCAACTCATTAGTTATACCATAGCTGATAACATTTTCAATGAATGGTTCCCCCTGAATTTAACAGCTCATAGTAAACACTACACCTATCTAGTCCCACTAGGACACTCTTTGTCTTCGTTACTAATATAACCACTTTTGAAGCGTTCGATGAGTTTTAGCTGGATTTTTCTTCCAATTATAACAGAAAATCAAAACTTTCTCCAAATCCTGTTTATCTTACACGAATCCGGACGATTTCGAAAAGGCAAAGAATAATGTTGTTGTCTTAATCTTAGGCTAATGCCCACCAGTTATTGTTGAGAGATGCGAAACCTTTCCAATGGAATAGGTAATTGCTTTCAAGATCGGTCACAAATTGCTTTACCATCTTTTGAGAGCGGACCGAATAAATGTGTAGCCGCAGTGTATGAAATCCCAAAGTGTATAAATTTAGACATAATTACTTACTCCACTAACCGTCTATACAAAAAAAAAATACAGTCATCTTACTGAAATTTGCGGCACTCAAACCTTGGGTATTAGATAAACATGGTATTAGATAAACATGGCTAGGCTAAGTTAGGTTGAAGAGGTTACCTAGCATCAACTCACTCAGTTTGCAAAACTGAGAAATCGTCATGTCTTTGCCTCCGCTATTTCGCTCAAGACGTTAAAAGTTGCCACCTAGACTAGAGACTTTAATCTAATCCTCCAAAATGCGGTGTATTCGCAAAGGAAGCGCCGTTTTTGTTCAACTTCTGTAGAATTCGCTTGATTATGTGCCCAGCTTCTCTACGAACCTGTCCAATAGGAGATGCACTTCAAGAAAACCCATACTTATAGATATCTCCTTTTCTTTTAATGCGATAAGTTCTCGTGACCATCTTTTATCCCATGCTGGACACTTGCCATATTACAATCAATGGGACTATTACTTCTTCAGTGAGCATCTTTGATGAATGAGCTTACAGGTGTAGAGCGGTAAGACCTAACTCTTCCGGCGAAAGTAAAAAGGAAGTGCCTCTCCTTCCCAGCTCGTCCGCCATCTCATTACCCAGTATGTTACTGTGTCCAGTCACCCATACCAGGTTCAAAGAGAACAGCTAGGCTATCACATTAAGTGATCTACGGCTATTCAATATGGTTTTCGATTTAATTTTTACAGATTTTCAGAAAATAAATATAGGTATGGACACGATTTCCTGAGATTACCATTTATTTGAGACAACTGACAGCTTCATGTATAGCCGCCTGAAAACCACTACAGTGTTTCGACAAACGAAACGATTTGTTAATAACTAGATCCCTGGAGTAAACTCCGTCACCGATCCTGTCACCTAGTTTTAACCAATTAATTAGTTGAAAAGGATAGATGAGACCCTTACTGTTTTAATTTCTTCCAAACATGCGTACCCTCCTCGTGAGGGGTGAAATATATGATGCATCATTTGGCTGAAGACTGGACAAAGTTGGAAATGCATCAGAACTTTAAGGGCTCCTACATTGGCCTCCGTTTTAGCTTTCTGCATCCATGTGATCTGGGCAAGCAGTGATGGATATTCACTGTAATTTCCGCGTTAGTATTTTAATTGTCCCACACTTTCGAACTTTTTGTCGAGACACATTTAATTGCCATAATTGCCGCTGTGCGGTTACTCATTTGGGAGATTGAGTAAGTCCAAAAATGTCTGGTGAGAAGACATAGTTATAGTTATTGAGTATGAAGCTACTTTATAGAGGAACCTTACTCCTGTGCCTGCCTCGTATATAGACCCATCGGTATAAAATTGGATATCTCCACTGCTATCGATGGCCGTGCCATTCGTCTGTTCTTCCTTCAAGAAGTAAATGACTTCCACCAGACAGAAGTTTTCACTTAGCCGGCTTAGCACAAGTTCTGTTTTACATTGTCTTAAGCCGTTACTTCACATATGTTTGTTGAAGTAGCTTTTATAGCGTTTCTATACCAAGTGGAAAGTTAAGTTACTCGTATTTCAAAGGTTTAATATGGAACTTTTTCTATAATTTCGCCCACCGTGCTAATGTTCTATTTTTGTCTTCCACGTGGAGAGGTAGGCCTCAGCTTTCTACGGGTTTACCATTGTATCTAAAGCACACCCAAGAAAAAGCTAATGTCTGGTGTGCTCTTGCGCATTGTTGTCCCATGATAGACGACTTTTTTTGGCCTGTAATTAAAGAACACGACTTAGACAATGTGTGGTTTCAACAAGACGGTGCTACATGCCACACACTCGACTTGTCAATGTCAAATCGCACGATCTCCAACCACCAAGTGTGTGCCAAAAAGTGGTCGAAAATTACTTCAAACAAATCGATGTTGATGAAAATTCCCGAGACGATCATTGGAATGATATAGTGTAAAGGAAATTTCATGAAAAAAATTATTTTAAAGTGAAAATCCTGTATCTATCATATCTATTTTTCTATATCCGTGTGCATGTACAGCAAGTACAAAATGAAAAATCTTCAAGAAAATATTTTTACAGTAAACAAATCCCTTATCGATATCTCGATATCAGATATTTATTGCAAGCGAGTTCAAGATTGTATTTATGTATGTACATTAGAGTGGTCGAAAAAACTAGTGTTTTCGACGCCCTACAAAAAAATTTTCTTGAAAAGATTTCTTAAAATGAAATGAACAGTTACCGCAAGCACATATAACACACATCCACAACAGTAGCTCCGGAGTTGTTCTCTAAATAGAGTTTACGAATCCTGAAATATTACTAAATAGACTCTTCACTGTCTTTCGTAGGACTTTTTCTCAAATCTCAAAGTTCGAAATAATTTTAAAAAATTTAAATTTTATTAGAAATGAAGTATTTAACGGCTCGGAGCAAGCTTTACTTTCGCTGTACACACATATCTGCATATGCCTAAGGAAAAAATTGTAATATCTGCAATACGAGTACAACCCTCTAGCAAACTTGGTAAGGTATTATCTTTCGGAATTCAAGAAGGAATGCAGAACAATTTTTAAAAAAGCAAAAGCAAACACAAACTCAAGAAAAATTAAAAACAAATAAATATAAAAAAAAATCTCTTCGTGCATATTTCTTGTTGTAGAAAACCCAAAAATGAGACAAAAACATACCGGCAGCACAAGGTAAGGTCTTGGAAGCGAACAGATAAAGTGGATACTATGTCTTTGACGATTAAATATTATCGTTAAAAATTAACTCTGCGATGTCTTAGCAAATGTAAAGCCTCCTATTTTCTTTTCTAAACACCATTTCGAAGTAAGAGAAGTGTTCATTTCTATTTTATTTTGGTTATTGTAACATTACTACTACGCTTACCAAGTAAGTGGTCATTTCAGATGCCTAATTTTCTATCGCATGCTAGCGAACATTAGTGCATTTGTTGCGCATTTTATCATTCACAATTAATAACAATGCAATTTCGCATACCATTATTTCGATGAATTCAGGCGTCCAGGACACAAATTCAACTTTAACTCTTCACTTCCAATGCCTCACCTTTTGCTGCTGGGATTGTACAATGAATGTAAGAGGATATTAACAAAAGTTCGGTCAGTTGATAACTATGAACTTGTTTTTGTTAAATCTAAAAACACCGAATCCTTTATAATTACTTTATTAGTCTTCCTTTCAAATTTTAGAACGATCGGCTAAAATAGGGAAGAGGAAACGCAAGATAGCTGAGGACAGATCAGACGAAATTCCACCACCAACGCAAACAGAAACTCGTCATGTGATTCTCTTCGGGTTTCGGCATAATTTACAGCCAATACAAATATTCAGTGAATGCCAAATTGCATATGGAACGATTGCATCGTCTTTAATAACAATTTCTAGGTGGTTCCGAAGATTCCAGACCGGACATTTTTCTATAGGGGGCCAGCCCCGAGAAGGCCGACTAAAATCTTTCAGTAAGGACGTCACTGTAGCTCTGGTGAAGTCCAAAATTGACGAGGACCCACGATTGACACAAGAAATGATTGCTAATGAATTGGGCTTGAATGCCATGGTTGTATCGCGAATATTAAGTAATCATCTGGAATACACGAAGAAATCTGCTCGATGGGTACCACGAATTTTAAATGAGACCAAAAAAGAGGCTCGAGTGCACTTTGTTCAATTTTTCCCAAAACAAATTCGAAAATGATTAGTCTAGCAACTTAAGTAAGGTCGTTACTGGTGACAAATCTTGGTTCTATAAGTACGATCCAGAAACCAAACAGCAGTCCATGGTATGGAGCCCAACAGGAGTAAACCCAACCGTAAAATCTAAGCAAAAAAATCAGCACCAAAAGTAATGATGTCAGTTCACTTCACCCGATCTAAAACCGTAGCTGCTATGCCACTGGAAAAGGGTCAGACGGTAACTGCAAAATGGTACAAGGGAGAGTGCTTAACAAAAGTTTTCAAAAATTTGTTGGAAAACAGGAAGAAAGAGGATTTGCGGCGTTACTTTTTACTCCATCTCACACTGCTGAAGTAACGAGTAATTTTATTGCGATCTCTGAAATCAAAGAAATACGTCGAGCACCATATTCCCCGTATATAGCACCTTATGATTTCTGGTTATTTCCAAAAATTAAAAGAAAAGGTCTTTAATAGCAACGAGGAGATAACTAATGCGGTTAATGCTTAACTTGATAAGCTTAAAAAGCAAGATTTTGAAAACTGTCTTCAGAAGTGGATCTATAGGCTTAAGAAATGCGTTGAAATCAATGGCGATTTTGTAGAGAAGATAAAAAAGGACAAATATAATGAATAAATACAAAAAGATTTTTTTTTCTTTTTCTGGTCAACTTACTGAACTTTTGTTAATCACCTCGTATATATAATATACATACATTCGCTTGCTACTTATCGTATGTAATCAAGAAATTATATTATTGTATGTAGTTTGTAAGTTATTATCAGTTGGTAAACACCAACAATAACAACAACAATGCAAATAAATATTTATAAAATTATGTATTGACACCAATCAATATACGTATTCCTTTTTATTTATAAATAATATGCGACACAAGTGTATATATACAAAGAGATTTACTATCTTCAATACACGTTAAATGTCACCGCTTACAATCGTCATGTTGACATACTATTCGTACAATTATTAGTTGGCCACAACGCATTCGTTTGCAATTTGTAATAAATCTGTCTAATGGTGAATATTAATATTAATCAATCATTCCGTGGTGAAATTATCCAATGCATTGAAATTAAATTATTATACGAGGTGTGTTCAAAGGAAAAAGTGAATTTTGAATTTATTTTGACAAATATTCATTATTTATCAATATCTATTTTATCTCCTGCAAAGCAATCCCCCTCGGATATAATATATGTACTTACACCAACGCTTTTTCCAATCCTCGAAGCACTTCGGCAATGCGCTTTTCGGTATGGCCATCCGCTCTTTTTTTCGATTCAGACTTGATCTCATCAATTGTGGCAAAACGCCTTCCATTAATCGGTGGCTTCAGTTTTGGGAATCTGGTGAATACGGTGGTTGAGACATGATTAAGGCTTTGTTTTTGGCTAAAAAATCAAGAATAAGCATTGATGGGTGAGCTGGTTTGAGCCGTATTCCTTCACGCAAACGTTGTAGTATTCCATATTAACTGTACGACCTTTTGGCAGGAACTCATGATACACCACATCATTGTAATCAAAGAAAATCAAATTCACTATTTCCTTTCAACCTCATACTAGTAAGCATGATACAATAATTTGAAGGTATTTTAATTCTCTCTTCGTAGTCGCCTTCAAAGTTTTCTGAAGTTAAACGTGTTTCTTCGCTAATCCAATGCTTCGTCACTCTTGGTAGATGTACCATGTACATTATGATTTCAATCCCAATAACATGAATCTTGGATTAATTCAAGTTGAAATATTTTTAGAAAAAACTGTACGAGTGTTTCCAAGTCCAAAATATCAACAGGCAACTCTTCCTTTCCGATGAAACCTAATTGATGTACATTTTCTTGACGCCAAATCATTCGCCATGGACAGTTACAGATGGACATCACTTGGTGCGAGGTTTGGAAAATAATGTGGATGCATAAGAATCTCTAAACCATGCTCTCGGAACTTCTGGCGTGCCACTGTAGATGTGTGTGATTTGGGTTCCGATAAAACACAATTCTCCTCCTGTTGGTCCAAGAGGGAAACTTCTGGGCGATTGCTTCCCTCGAACGCTCCAATTGCTGACTGATTATTCCTTGGCAATGCTCACTTCATGAACAGAGGTATGGACGATGACAACATCTGATGAGTCAGCAATAGTAGTTTTCGAGATAAAGGTTTTGCGTCAGATTTATGGTCCTTTACACGTTGGCAATGGCAAGTATCGCAGTCGATGGAATGATGAGCTATATTGGTATATTTCAGCGAATCAAAAGAGATCGAGTACGCTGGACACTCCAGGTTGGAAAGTTTTCGAGCCAGTACCCGCCACTGGGAGCAGAGGAGGAGGAAGACCTTCACTCTGCGGGAAAAATTAGGTGAAAAAGAACCTGGCTACATATTTCCAACAAAATTAGCTTGGTGGTAGGGAGATGGATTTCGTATCTGCCTTATCCTGTATCGCCGTTGGACCTAACTGAACTTCGAACGTTGATATAACCAAACAACGTAGAGCCAAATGGTATCAGTCCCATTTGATGCACGGTTTAGGGGCTAAGGAATTTAGCCGCAGTAAGGCATGCCTAATGCAAGAAGATATTAAATTACAATAGTTCAAGGGTTTTTATAACAGAGTAATCCAAATTTTTACTCGTCCAAAGACTGTTATGGAATAAAGTGTGAACACTGATAAGATAGATCTAGTTTTGTTCACAATAGAGTATTAAATTCCAAATAGGATAAAGCCAAAGTTGGGAGAGACCACCTTACAGCCGAATCTTAACACTTAGTACTCCTACTTAGGAATAGTGAAAGGAGGCATCAGCAATTGGTTAGAGGGCTGAGGGAAAACAACATATCCGAATAGGCTGGAACGAGTCTCCCAACTCTCGATACACCAACATCAGCATCAACGGCAGCGCTTATTGCGTTTTTGAAAATGCCATCGGCGACTCTAGTGGCAAATGCCTCAAAGGACGTACAGACAAAGTATAATGTTATCCTGAGGAGTCATTGGTAGCCAAAACATAAGGGCATCGGAGGCAACAAGATACCCGATGCATTTGCTAAAGATCGAGTTCTTTCAGAACAGGACATAGCCTTGAACTAGGTGGTTTCTCTCTATTAATAGGGAATTGCCTGTGGTATGCGTCTTAATGTTTTTTTTTTTCCAAAAAATTCAGGAACCTACAGTTCATTCTGAGCAACGTCCGAACGGCCCATGAATTTTTATGACGAACTTTCATTTCATGTCAGGAATACACTCGGATCGCTTGACATTTCCTGCCGTGGGGCAAGCGCAATTATTGAAAATTAATATTCTAAAGTTTTGGATGTTGGTCCAACTAGTACTCGAATCCTGGCCCTCCGAATGGTAGTAGGCAATGCTAACCACTTGCAGAAGAAAACCTCATGTGAAGGAGGAAACAATGAAAATTTGGAAACTCTATTCCCCATCACATGGCAAAATTCAAAAATTTCAGTTAAATAAAACAACAGTTGCCGGCTGCACGACTCTGCACCACTGTTACGTTCCACAAACAAAGCGCTGACAGAATGTTCGACGTCGGCCGCACCAACATGTTCCATACCAACGAACACGCTGCAACATGTTCGTCGCTGTTGGTTTGCAGGTTCTTCGGCGCTTCTTGTACAACGAAACAACTTATTGTCGGCAGAAACTCGTGGCGTGTGGACGTACGAACGGTTGTTTTCTAAACGTCAAATTAAATCTGCGGCCGTGTAATTGAATATATTTTCAGTGTTTTGAATGAAAGTGTGACAAAATTGTTGATTAAACGGTAAATGAGGGATGTTTAAAAATGCAAAATAGAAAAAACGAAAAAATAATAAATAAAGGAAAATGAAATAAATAGCGAAGATATTTGTTAGTGTAAAACAACTCTAGTGGTGCGAAATAGAAAAAGGAAAATAGCAGCTCTTTTGCATAGTGAACGGAAATTGGAAAAATTGTTAGCTGTCAAGGTGAGATGTGTGTTCAACAAGGAAGTGGCGCAAAGAAGGTGATGGTGGAAAGTGTTGAATGAAATCATTTCCTTGACGGCGCTAAGTGAAAATTACTTTAATCTCTTTAAACCAAAAAAGTAAAAGCTTTTATAGGGATATATGTATGTACCTATATACATATATTTGATCACATCTATGGTTTGTGTTTGTATTTTGGTTACTTGTTTCTAATGTCACACCTTTTCTAAGTGCTGTTAAGAGGAAATTTTCCAATTTGCCGCAAATCATAATGGCAAACACTGTAAAGGATTAGTGTGATGGCTCTGCTGTGCACTATGGTTAAAAGAGAAAATTGTGATGAATAGTATATAAAAAGCAAAGAAAATGTGTATAAGTTAAATGTGTTTATGCTGCTTTGTTTCTGCTGATTCACCTGTGTTTATGCTGATTCTCTAAAGCCGGCAAACAGTGGGTGGCGCTGTGCACCTGCCTTCAAACGCATATTTATGATGTTGATAAAGATGGAAATTGTTTGAAATAAATTTGTGTGTGAGATTTGTAAATACATACATACAATATATACAACTGATATTGAATTGATAAGTTAACGATATAAATGATTACTGAAGATTAAAGAAAAGTTGAATGGAAAAATATTTGTTAGTGATTGTAAATTATGGCAATGATTTTAGTGATTTCTACGGCAATACATAATTGGGTTTTGAATTACAAAAATTTTTTTTTAAATATATAAACAAAATGTGTATAAAAAAAAATGTTTAATAAACAAAAAATGTTTGAATAAAGAGATCCGCAGTCAATAGTATATTATTAAAAATCAAAATTTATAAGTGCATGTTTAGTGAAGTTTTTGGTTACAAAATAATTTAATTATTTTTTTTTTAATTTTCATGATTGAATCAATTTCTGGCTTTATTTATAATATTTTTGCTCATTAATTTTGCAGAAATATAATTCAAATAATAAACAGTGTGTAAGTTCATAGTTAATTTTTCATTTAATTCTAATATAAAAACGAATTAAAAACAAAACAATACAAAAATGCTATCTGCAAAAAAAGAGATACATAACTATAACCATTTATTAATTTTATGTTGTTATTAATTAAAGGCATTACAAGTGTAATTACTTTTTTATAATTCAATCATGAAATAATGGCGATGTCATAAAATTTTTAATTTTTACAGAATGGCGGAAAATTGACAAAAGAAATCTGAATGAAATCTGAAACATTGATTAAAGAAATTTTGTAAAAAATTGTCGATTAGAAAAAAATTAAAAATTCTTAAGAGATAAAAGAAGTGTGGAAGGAGAATTGAAGCTACAAGTGCATGTATACACAATAAAAATTAGAAAAAAAAATTAAACAAAGCAAAATATTTGAAATGAATAATGCATAAAAGTTTTGAAAATAAAAAAAGATTGTGTTATTTAATTAAAAATAAGAAAATTTAAACATATGCCGAAACAAAGAAAGAAGTTTACTTTCCGCTAAAAAATCAGTTCAACAATAAAAAATGTGTAAGTGTGAAATATCCAAACACCTGAATTAATATTCCTCAAATAAGTGAATATAAGCAATAAAAAAAAAAATAAATCAATAATTAAAAAAATATTAATAATTGATTGAATAAAAAATTTTAATAATCGTATAATTAAAAAATACTTTTACCCTATGACAATTCCATATGTTCAAATATACAAACAATACAATCTGTGTGCATTTTTAAACACCGAACGGAAGTTCAACAAACATATATAATACCGGAAGTGAACGTGTGAAGTGTTAAAATGAAAATGTGTTAAATTCCAACCTTTGAATTCGCATATTGAATAGAGAAAAATTTGCAATTCAATTTATTTTGGAGCAAACCCCCCCCAAAACCAATACTAAAACTGTCATAACCGACTACATATACTCCCAAGGCACACATACATACAGACAAGAAAACAACGCTAGCATGGAGGACGAACTACGTTGCCCGACATGCAAACAGCTTTTCGCCAATCCGGTACTATTGCCATGCTTTCACGCCCTCTGCCTGGGTTGTGCACTCGACATACAGACCGCATATACGCCCGCTTCGGCCTTGGCTGCTGTCAACGTCAGTGCTGCTGCATTGGTCTCCAACGGCAATATTAACGGCGGTGGCGGTGGCAGTGGCGGTTGCCTAGTACATTCACATCCATTGCATGGTGGTACAGCATCTCATGGTAACAGTATTACCACTACCGCTACAGTACATGCACACGGTGGCGTTGGCGCGTCCGCATCAGCAGCACCACCACCACCACCTTCGTCTCATCCACCATCGACACGTCATTCATCGAACAGTTCAGCTGCAAGTACGGCCAGCTCGGCTACGGGCAGCGAAAGTGTCACTTCCGATCAGGATCAAGCAGATAAGGTGAGCATTTTGAGTGAAGCCGATTCGGGCGTCGTTTGCTGTTCGAACACATCACGTCCGGTATCGTACGCCGGCACTGCACAGTTACAAGGTTTACTACAGGGTGCTGCTGCTGCTGCACCGCCCGGTGCTGCTTTCTATCTCACTTGTCCGCTCTGCCGGAAGCTGGTGTTCTTCGACGAGGGTGGTGTACGTAATTTGCCCGCCTATCGTACTATGGAATCGATTGTTGATCGTTTTTGTGCACGTGAGGCATTGCGCTGTCAAATGTGCGAAACGGATCCGAAGGTGGCATCGATTGTGTGTGAGCAATGCGAAATACGTTATTGTGATGCATGTAGGGAGCTATGTCATCCGGCACGTGGCCCATTGGCTAAACATAATTTGGTAAAACCGCGTAATGCGGCATCACAAAGAGAGTCCGTTTGCGGTGAACATGGAGACACATTGTCAATGTATTGTTTGGTGTGCAAGATGCCCGCCTGTCCACAATGCATCGCCGAAAAACAACATCCCGGACATGAGGTGCAGTCCATCAGTGTCACTTGTAAGGCACAAAAGGTGAGTGGAACCAGAAAACTACTACTTGTGTAATTAATATTGTAACTATGATGTGAATATCTTACTGAAAGCTGCTTTATTGCACTGAAATTAATAAATCCTCCCGATTTCTATGTCGCTGCATATTACCGTTATTTGGTACATCCCTTCTGGGTTTTCTACCAGCAAAGCCATCAATTTTGCTAAAATCACGCATAAATCTTGATTTGTCGCTTTCTATGCACGTAAATAATTGTAAAAAATTGGATTGAATCAAATAACCTGCTTACATACCTATATACTACTGTGGTTTAGAGCTTGAGGGGTAGTTAACATGCTTTCATACTGAATAAGTAAATAAAGGGAATTTTGACTTTTATGAGCCAATGTGTGCGTGTATAGATTTATCTTTAAAAAAATGAAAATAAAAAAACACAATACAATAAAAAAAAAAACAACTAAAAAAAATAAGCGAAACAAAATACAAAGTATAATAGAATCAAATAAAATAAAAATATATAAAGTAAATTAAAATAAAAAAATAATATATTATAAAATAATATAATGTAGACAATGTAATAAAATAAATATCATAAAATTATATAAAATAAAATAAATATCATAAAAAAACCAAATAAAATAAAATATAAGAAAATATTAAATAAATAATTAAATGTAAAAAATAAAATAAAATATAAAAAATAAAATCAGATAAAAAAATAAAACAAAATATAAAAAATTGAATAAAATAAATAAATAAAAAAATTAAACCAAAATAAAAAATAGAATAAAACAAATAAATAAAAAAATAAAATAAATTAAAGTCAAATCAAGTAAAATAAAATAAAGGGGAAAATATAAAAAAATATAAAATAAAATAAAATGAATTAAACAAAAATAAGAACGAAAAATTAGAATAGAATAAAATATATTTGAATAAATTAATATTATATAGAATAAAATTAAATATATAATCTAAAATGAAGAAAAATAAAATACATAAATGAAAAAAATAAAAAAAGGAAAATAAAAAAAGGTTAAATGACATAAAAAATAAAATAAACAAAATAAAATAAAATATAAGTAAATAAAATTAAACTATATTAAAAAGACATAAAAATAGAAAAATTAAAAAAAAAAGAAAAAATAAAATAAAATAGAATATAATGAGTTAAAATAAAGTTATATAGGATATAATAAAATAACCTAAAATAAAATAAAGTAAATAACATAAATTAAAATGAAATAAATAACCTAAAGTAAAATAAAATAAAATAATATAAAAACTAAAATAAAGTAAAATGAAATAAACTGAAACACTTAAGTAAAATAATATGTAATAGAAAAACACATAAAAAAATGAAAGTAAAAAGAAATTAAAAATAAAAATACAAGAAAAAATAAAATAAAATAAAGGATAAAAAAATAAGAAAAAAATAAATTATAAAAATTAAGATAAATAAAATAAACTAAACAAATATTAAATAAATAAATAAAATATAATAAACTAAAAGAAATAAATAAAAAAAAATATATAAACTGAAAAAATAAAATAAAATAAAAAAATAAAATAAAATAAAAAATAAAATAAAAAAATAAAATAAAATAAAAAAATAAAATAAAAAAATAAAATAAAATAAAAAAATAAAATAAAATAAAATAAAAAAATAAAATAAAATAAAAAAATAAAATAAAATAAAAAATAAAATAAAATAAAATAAGAAAATAAAATAAAATAAGAAAATAACATAAAATAAATTATAAAAATGAAACGAAATATTAAAATCATAAAAAAAATAATTGTAAATCAAAATAAATGAAATAAAAAAGATAAAATGAAATATTAATAAAATAGAATAAAATGAAATAAAACAAAGTAAACCAAAATAAAGTAAAAAAAATAAAATAAAACAAAGTAAAATACAAAAAAAAAAAAATAAAAATAAAATATAATAAACTAAATGAAATAAATAAAAAAAAATATATAAACTGAAAAAATAAAATAAAATAAAAAAATAAAATAAAATTAAAAAATAAAATAAAAAAATAAAATAAAATAAAAAAATAAAATAAAAAATAAAATAAAATAAAAAAATAAAATAAAATAAAAAAATAAAATAAAATAAAAAAATAAAATAAAATAAAAAATAAAATAAAATAAGAAAATAAAATAAAATAAGAAAATAACATAAAATAAGAAAATAAACTAAAAAAATTAAATGAAATAAATTAAAAAAAAATAAATAAAAAAAAGAAAAAATAAATAGTTAAAAAAATGTGATAAAAGAATAAACATCTCAAGTAAAAAGAAATATAAAATAAATAAAAAAGTTTATGTACAATATAAAATAAAAGGTAATAAATAAAAAATTACCGTTATATGACTGATGATGCGATTTAAACGATTGTCAGTACGTGTTTTTCAAAATTTTCTAAACACGAAACTCTCTTGTTTCTGGAAATCTACATTAGTTTCTTTTTAGCTTTTCGTAAAAATGAAGGAATCTACAGAATTTTATTATTGAATGTGCGGGATGGGTATTCCCTTCCGAAAGGCGAACGAATTTAAAATACATTCACATTGCTACCCACACGGCTACGGTGACCACCTATGCATCAACCTACATACGTATGTACGTATGTAAATAAATCAAAACTATACAATACTCAACATACAGCGTTATAAAACGAACTACAAAGTAAAGAAAAACCAAACAACACCAACAACATGTTATCCAGCCAGTACCTTCCCTAAAATTAACACCCGATCTCGATATACAAACACAGAATAGAACGTTAACGGCAGAAACCACAATCTGCACTTCCTGCGTTAGCCTACTTCCTTTTGCAGCTTGTCAGTTGCGGGACTCGTCCTTTCGCCTGCGTCAGCAGAAAACCCATGCACAAAATCTTAACTCTCTTTAGTTTCCTTGAATGCCTTAGCCGTATTTTTATTTTTATCCTTCGTTGTTTGTTTGTTTGTTTGTTTGGTTTGTCCCAAACGCCTTGACGGTCATTTCCGCCTGCTCAGCAGAAGAAGAAGAAGAAGAAGAAGAAGATATTTTAATAGAGCCTTGAGCAATGGCCTAGGTGGCAGTATTGGCACCTTCGCTATACATACACGTATGAATGCTTTTCTAATATATACTCGTACATATATGTACATATGTTTGTATATAAAATAATAATATATATCATGCCATCATTGTACAATAGTCAGTTGTGGGTGGCTTGTATGTGTGTGTGTGTGTGTTGGCGTTGTAAGGATTGTGAATACGAGTAGCCTGCAGCACAATTTATTGCTTTGGAGCTGTCATTCTTGACTCGGGGCGCATTTGTCTTGGCTCTGTGGGTGGAGTAGACGTGCAGGCGTTAGTAAGTTCTTCGGGTGTATGGTAACTATAATACATAAGTATAATGGTGCTAGTAGTGTGCGCACATACACATACATACATACAAACATATATATGTAGTATACAGAATTTTCTTACAATTTCTTCTTCCTATCAAATATTCACGTTGTTGCTTGTGGCTTGCGGTGGGAATAAATTTAAGTTTGTTGGTATAAATATTTATTTATTAAAAATGTGGGTGTAAGTGTATGTATGCTTGTGTGTGTGTGTGTTTGTGTTATGATAGTTGGTAGGCGTTTTGTGTGTGTGAAAGGAGTGAGCTTTGGGTGTGAATCTGCTGGGCGATAAATTCATCTACAGCTTAACTGCCATCTTAGAAGTAACTAGTCATTGCATTTTTATTCTTTTTTATTCTACTCTTGATTTACTCATATATACATATATATATACACGTATATACAGTACATTGTTCTATCTGCAACTTCGTAGCTATTTTGACGGGTAATTATTCTTTTCTATTTGTTTGTATTTGTTGTTATATTGTCCGCATTGCTGTCTGTTGTTTTGTTGTTTGGACGCGCTGTTAATTTTCAACTACCCCAAATATACTGATTTCGCCAAATATTCGGTCAACAAAACAAAACATGGCTTATTGTTTACCAAGGTTGGCTTTCCTTCTCTCTGCAGTCCTTTCCAATTTGTGTTTGCAATAAATATAAATGTATGTATGTAAGTACAGTTCTTCTATTTGTGTCTTAAAATACTTTACTAAGTATGTACTCATATGTATGTATGTATGTAATATTGACTGTTTTATTAGTTGTTTGTTTTATTTATCTTCATCTTTTCTTAAGTGAGTCTTAACTCAAGGAAACTGCGTCTACTAAGTGGTAATTTATGTTCATTCACATTGCATATTTGATTTTGTCTTTATTTGTTCAAGTTGCTCGTGCGAATTCTCGTTTACAGAGCACACTGACCAAATATTTAAAGAGCAATACCCGAATTTGTGGATGTTTTTTGTTTTTGTTTTTTTTTCCCTAAATATTTACTAAAGTTGAATACCAAAAATTTGTGATAGTTATATATATATGGTATATACTTTTAAAGCGAGCACTGAGTGTGCAGCTTAGGATTTTTGCGGTGAATTTTAGATGAATTCCGTCTGCTGATTATGAAAAAAATAATATTTTTGTTCAACTGTTATTTTTTTTAAACAAAATGTAAACTTTATTTTTTACACTTAAAAAAAAAATATATATATATATAAAAATAAACAACCTTAAAAAAATGATGAATTTACATCACTAAAAATTTCCTTGAGCAAAATAAAATGCTTACAATAAAAAATAATATAAAAAACCTCTACTTTATTGGAAAAGCGCTATCTAGCAATATTGTTTAAAAAAAATTCGAAATTTCTAAAAGTTTATAAATTTTCGTTTGTTGTGTTTTTTTTTTACAAACTTCAAACAGAAAGTCTTTATACCTTATCATATCAAAATTATGGTATTGGGTTGGGCATTAATTCGTGCGGTTTTCTAAGAGAGGGCTCTACTAGTATTATTTCGCGTCGTGCCACAGATGACTATATTCATTTCAAAGGTACTGTCATTTCGCGTCGTTTTCAGTAGATGTCATTTGTTTTAGCGTGAACAACAATTCATTCATTTGAAAATGTCGATATTTGTACCAGATAAAGTGTTTTTGCGGATAGTTCTTCTTCATTACTTTAACATGAAGAAAAGTGCTACCGAAAGCCATCGTATTTTACTGGACGTTTATGGTGACCATGCTTTAGCCGAACGAACGTGCCAAAAGTGGTTTGCACGGTAAAAGTTAAAAACTATTTGGAAAACTGTGGATAGGAAGTTCTACCTCACCCACCTTATATCCCAGACATAGCACCTTCCGATTACCACTTGTTCAGATCAACGCAGAATGCCCTCACCGGAGAACGCTGCATTTCAGAACAGGGTATCAGAAATTGGCTCGATTTTTTCTTGACCTCCAAGCCTGAGAAGTTCTTTTGGGATGGGTTCCACAGACTGCCAGAAAGATGGGCAAACATCGTAGCTTCCGATGGGCAATACTTTAAACATTAATTGAATAACAATTTTTTCACAATAAAGTTTTAATTTTCTAAAAAAAAACCGCACGAATTAATGCATACACCCAATATTTCATTTTAATATTAATTATTATCTCTGAAAAATTGGTTAAAGGGGGCAATATGATGAAGTACTACCGATATAATCAGTTGGATGCGCTTCCCTTAATGACAATATTTGGAAAAAAATTTAAAAATCCATGATTGATCGTATAAATATGCTTTTCAACGCCACACTGCCAATTCTTTTGTGTTCTTTTTAAAATTGCAGTAACAATCTTCCCCAATATCAACTTTTCAAAAAAAAAATTAAAAAATTCAAATTTAAGAAGAGAAAGTATTTTGATTGGTTTAGAGAGATTATAAAGCACACGCGGTTGCAATGAAACAGTGTTGTAACGATTTTTTTAAATTAATTTTGGTTTGTTGTTCAGCTTCTTCATTATAAAAAAACAAAGTTTATTATAAAGGGTGGTTAAATTTTCAAGGGCCGATGTTGATTTTGAATAGAACACAAAATATTTAGGAAATTATTGAAATTTTATTTTATTATGATATATTGGTATTACTCAATTATGTATGTAACAAAATATCGGCCAAATGAGCGCCGCGACCTCGGCGGCACACCTCCATACGATGGTCCAAATTTTCGATGACGCTGAGGCATAATGGAGTTTCTATGCCGTTAATGTGCCGAATTATCTCCTCCTTTAGCTCTTGAATTGTTGCTGGCTTATCGACGTACACCTTTTCTTTGAAATAACCCCAGAGAAAAAAGTCCAACGGTGTCAAATCACATGATCTTGGGGGCCAATTGACATCGCCATTACGTGAGATAACACGGCCATTGAATTTGTTGCGCAAAAGAGCCATTGTTTCGTTAGCTGTGTGGCAAGTGGCACCGTCCTGCTGAAACCACATATCGTCCACATCCATATCTTCCAATTGTGGCCATAAAAAATTCGTTATCATCTCACGATAGCGAACACCATTCACAGTAACCGCCTGACCGGCCTCATTTTGGAAAAAATACGGCCCGATGATGCCGCCAGCCCATAAACCGCACCAAACAGTCACTCTTTGTGGGTGCATTGGTTTTTCGACAATCACTCTTGGATTCTCATTCGCCCAAATGCGGCAATTCTGTTTATTGACGAATCCACTGAGGTGAAAATGTGCCTCATCACTGAAGATGATTTTCTTCGAAAATTTTCATAATAAGTCTGGATAACTTTAACACGTTGTTGGATTGTGTATCTCTCTATGGTTCAAATTGAGTAAGTCTGGCGTTTAAGAGTGGTTCACATTCAACATCGGCCCTTACAATTTAACCACCCTTTACCTCTCGTAAGCACACAGTTTACTCCTCTTCACTCTACACAGCTGTTATCATTACCGAGCTCCAAACTCAACTGAACTTGATGCGGTGTTGGCTACCGCTCTTATATATTCAACGATTTTTCGCATGCATCTCTAGCAGGTTCTGTTTGATTGTTCTCGATAACGAATATGCGATACATGCGCCCTAGAACATGTTCCAGTTTTGGCCTCTCGTTCTCATCTCAAATTTTTATTTGGTAAATGAGGAGTGTAGCGTTCAAAGCTTTCACACCCGGAAATGTTCTTTATAATGGTTGCTTTTTTAAACAAAAATTATTATATTTTATTAAGTTTTCAATTTTATAGACAGGCTGTAAGTATCTCCTTTACTATTCATTTTTTCTTTTGTCAAAGCCAGTAAAGTTGTCCTTAGTTTTATATGCAATTTTTACTTCTCTGTTAAGATTTATGAA